>CM062817.1:1032502632-1033020062 GCA_031772625.1 Pinus tabuliformis | reverse complement strand
AATTATCTATACTTCCATCTGCCGCATGTTTTGATTTTGTAGATACTCTTGGAAGTTACCACAAATTTGTCTTTGGACGACCTAGGTACAGTCTCCTAACCTCCATCTACAACCTTGATCTAAAAGTTCAAAAATCAACATAACTTTTTGTGAAGCCTATTCTTTGTAGGTATGCATCTGTTCTAGCATACCATGCCCTTGGTGTTTGCTTAAGGCCATATAATGCTTTCATCAGTATGCAAACATATGCCTTCCTAACTTTAACTTCAAATCCCAAGGGTTGCTTTATATAGACTTCTTCATCTATTGTGCCATTCAGGAAAACAGTCTTGCCATCCATTTGTTGGATGCTCCATCCCATCGATGTGCTGCGAGAGAGACTAATGAACGAATCGTTGTATATCCTGCTGTTGGAGCAAATGTGTCTTCGTAGTCTATGTTTCTTCAAGTTGAGAGAAACCATAGCCACAAATCTTGCATTATAATTATCTATACTTCCATCTGCCGCATGTTTGATCTTGTAGATCCACTTGGAAGTTACCACAAATTTGTCTTTGGGCCTAGGTACAATCTCCTAGACTCCATTCTTCATTATAGATTGATACTCTTCATTCATGGCATCTTTCCATTCCTGATTATTTACAGCCTCTTCAAAAGTGGATGGTTCTGCTTCTATTAGTTTTGTCATGTATGCAACATACCCAAAATATCTCTTGGGTTTCTTGCTTTCTCTAAATGATCCTTTTGCTGCCCCATGACCTTCTGCATCAAGTAGAGTAGATTTCAACCAATTAGGTCTTTTTCTTGTTTCAGGGATGACCACAGGTTGAACAGGCTCACTAGGACCTTCTTCTTCATGGTGTGATTCTTCTTCCCCCTTGTCAACTTCCTCCTCAAATACTGGAAGTTCTTCATCATCAGAGTCTATGGAAAGTTCCTTTGATTTCTTGAATGCTATGCTTTCATCAAATATGACATCACGACTGACTTCTATGTGATGTCCTTCTTTTATGTAGATCCTATAGGCTTTCGATGAGTTGTTGTACCCAACAAATGTTCCCTTCATGCTTGATGGATCCAACTTCTTTCTTTTGTCCTTAGGTATATGGATATATACAGGACACCCAAAGATCCGGAGATGATCTACAGATGGCTTATTTCTAGTGAACACTTCCTTCGAAGTTTTGTTGTCTAGGGACCTGTGGGGACTTCGATTTTGAATGTAAACAACTGTCTTCGTGGCTTCTCCCCACAAAAACTTAGGTAGATCCTAATCATGTAACATTGATTTTACACTTTCTTCAATGGATCTATTCTTCCATTCTGCAACTCCATTTTGCTCGGGATTATATGGGACTATCAACTCCCTCTTAATCCCAGACTCCTTACAGAATGCTATAATCTCTTTGGATGTATATTCTCCTCCATTATCATATCTTAGTATCTTGATTCTTCTTTCTGTAAGGTTCTCTACTTCAACTTTGAATTCTTGAAATTTTGTAAATACTTTGTCTTTCGTTTTCATTAAGTAATCCCAGGTCATTCTTGAATGATCATCTATAAATGTGACATAATATAGATGACCTCCAAGTGATTAAGGTGTCATAGGGCCACATACATCATAGTGAATGAGATCCAAGATTTCTTTTGACCGTGAAACAATGCTTCCAAATGGTCTCTTGGTATTCTTACCCAATGCACATCCCTTGCATACTCTGTCATGATCTTCCTTTAGTTCAGGGATTCCATCTACTATGGAACTTAGAGTTGGAAGGATCTTGAAATGTAGATGACCAAATCGTCTATGCCAGAGTTAACACGGGCTAATTTCAATGTGAACTAGGGCTTGGGCCAGAGGGGATATTAGTCTGTAGAGTCTTTATTCTCAAATGCCAATGACTTTAGCTTGTTCTATGCCTGAGTCTTTACTCCATACAACAACCCTTCCATCAATGAAAGCTACTCTATCACCCTTATCTTCTAAGCTTGAAATGGAAAGTAAGTTCTTATGAAAACCTGGAACAAATAGAATGTTGTTGAGGTGGATGTTGCTTCCATTCTCCAACTTTATAGATGTCGATCCAATACCCTTTACGAGATATCTCTTGTTATCTCCAAGTTCCACTGAATAGGTGGATTTTCCTTTTGATAAGGTCTTCAATTGTTTGGAATGGCCAGTCATGTGTCTTATAAGGTCTTCAATTGTTTGGAATGGCCAGTCATGTGTCTTGATGCACCACTATCAATTACCCAAATGTCTTCATCTTGGAATGTGCCAGAGAGAGCTGAGAAGAGACCTTCATCCTTTTCCTTGATTGATACCTTCTTTGAAGAAAATAAGAGACTCCATGCTTTCTTGATACCTTCCTTGAGATGGCTTGCTATCTTGGAACACTTCTTGATGAACTTCTTCATTGTAGAGGAGATCTTCATGATGCCCTTTGCCAACCTTAGCTTTGATTCCATGTTGAGAATTCAATAGGGCAATGAATATGTTAATTCTCTTTAACTTGATAATTGCTTGTGTTACCTTTTCCTTATTAGCTTTGTTCCTTATTATTATAATGTGAGATACATCAAACAACTACCAAAACAATAAGAACAATGACACAATATATAGGCTGCAAGCCAGGGCCAAAACCCCTCCTCTTGAGGGGAAACCTTTAAATCTCCTCTTCTTATAGATCCTTCAAGTGATGAATACCAAAACCTAGTGACTCAAACAAATACCCTCCAAGATCAAGATCAACCACTAACTCGGCCTCCTGCTGCAAGAACTTCGACCTCCTACTGCAGATCTGAAATCTTGTCTCCCCGACAATTGCTGTTGCCACACTAGAAAACTTCGATCTTCTTCTTGTAGCCTTCCTCTTCCCTTCGCTTGCCTTTCCTTGAGACATAGGGCTAGTGAAGCAAACAAAGTTTGTTCTTAAGCTTAAATACTCCAGAAGACTTGGAATATGTAAATCTCCATTGAGGATACAAGAATATATATTAAAATGTATGAATAAGATGATGATACAATTGAGAGTGAGGGGCCTGCTTATATACCAAGCAGGTGTTCCTTAATGAACGGTCATATCTCCTTAGACATGCCCCTTTGTTTAACTAATTATTATTTAATTACATATTATTATGTTTATTATTTATTATCTATATTTATTACTTTTCACATAATTATATTCATAACATTGCCTTCCTCTTCAAAAAGTTTTTTCCTCAAAGCATGTTGATGAAAGGGGCAATCTATTTCTCTGCTACGAATGTCTTCTCGTCTCGGAACAATCATCTTTATCGATACAAGTTGATATGATCCTTGGAGTGATATATAAAATTGTCGCATAGAGGAAGGATCTGACCATCCTAAATTAATCTTTTGTGGAATCTTGTAGTGACTAGAAACTTGTGATGAATTGTTATCACATGAATGGATTGCACTGACATTAGTATTCTTCAGAACATTAGTTTGTTGTTTCTGTTCTAAATACGTAGCTTGATTGAGTTGTCTACTCTCGTGATTCAGATGTCGATAAGCAATTCTAGTGATTTGATTTTCTCTTATCTTGTTTGTGTCGTTTTCTTGATTTATTTGAATGATTGTTATCACATGAGTGGATTGCACTGAATTAGTATTCTTCGGAACATCAGTTTGTTGTTTCTGTTCTAAATACGTAGCTTGATTGAGTTGTCTACTCTCGTGATTCAGAGGGAGATAAGGAATTCTAGTGATTTGATTTTCTCTTATCTTGTTTGTGTCGTTTCCTTGATTTATTTGAAGCACCTGATTTCCTTTAGTTATGGAACTTGAATGGTTAATTTCTGGATCTTCACTTGAACCTTTTGTTGCTGGAACTGCAACTTCTGAGTACATCTTTACTTCAACTAATTTGTCCTTTTCTTGAGTTGTGTTATTGACTGGATCGATATTTGTTGTCTTTTCGTCAACTTGAATTTCTACATTTGATGCTTCATTCTCGATAAGTTGTTGTACCTTGTTTTCTAATGACTTCTTGTCCTTCTTAAGCTTTTTAATTTGTGTCAATAATTTTTCACTATGGTCTTTAAGCCGAGAAACTTCTTCATTTTTGTCAGTGGTGATCTTGTCAATTTCTCTTTGCATATTTTGTAGTATTTTTTTACCTTCTTGAAAAATTACTTTTGAAATATCTTGTATGTCTTCTGGTGTTACTGAATTTGGCTTCAGTGTAACATCTTGGAGTGTTATTTTCTTCTTCCTGTAGGAAAATGTTAAAAACTTCTTTTTCGTATTTAAGATGAAGGATCCTAGAGTTTCCATCCAGGGTGAACCCAAAATAATGTCACCTTGATTGCTCCATAGGGTTTGAACTGAGAATTGCGATATAAATGTATAATCCCCAATATTTAACTGTAAATTGGTTATGTCATACATTTTGTTGCCAAAACAATCTAATTTTTCAATTATATTTGACTCGTTTATCACTTATTGGTTTCTGATTTTAGGCTTTATATAATTTCTATCTTCGGTTGGTGAAATAGCAATAGTGACATCTTTTCCCGCAATAGACCCTTTAATTCTAAATAGCATTGAGGCATAATTATATTTAGTTTCTAGGAATCTTCCTGACTTCATATCTGAATTAGACTCCATTTTCTCTTTTTCGAGATGAGCTTTAGGGTTTTTAAGGTAACCCCTTCCTAACTTCTTATAATAAATATTATTATTCTCTCTTTTTTTTTCATTAAATTAAATATAATATATATTTTTTAATTAAATATAATAATAATTTTTTGTTTGTTTGTTGGTAACCCTTTCCTAACTTATAATAAATATTATTATTCTCTCTTTTTTTTCATTAAATTAAATATAATATATATATTTTAAATAAATATAATAATAATTTTTTGTTTGTTTGTTTAAATATATATATATATATATATATATATTATAATGATATTTTAATTAATTATTAATAAGTTATAATTTTATAACTATATTTTGCTCGAGACCATTAAAGGTGATTATTTGGAAAGTCGTGATGGTCTGACGAATAGATGTCGGTTTGTTGGTGAATAGCGGCATGGAGATGTATGAGCAGGGGACGCGAGTAGAGCATTCGACTAGGGAACACGGGGGTGGGGAGGAGAGCAAAAATAGGCGCGATGATGTGGCCCTTTGTGCAAACAAGCGAAGCTTTTATTCTTTTCTTGAATGCTTTCTAATTCTGAAGTTTGCAACGGTACAAATGTGAATTGCAGGTGGGAGCCGGAAGGTGGTGAGGGAGGATGCGGGTATGGGCACAACATGAACAGGTTTTCTAATGATGTGAAGAGCGATGGTTGACTAAAATGGATGGAGGTAGGTTATGGTGGAGCAGGGCGTATGCCAGAAGGGAATGGTAGGTGGCATGGTTTGTCGAGGTGCAGATGGGCTGGAGTGGAGCATTGTCGGGGAAGCTGCAGACCCCACGGGAGCGGTCGGTGGTGATTTTGTTTGTGGTAGGGTTCCGTCGACTCAAGGGATAATGGGAGGGTGAAGTGGCTTTGAGGCGGTGGTCGTTGACTTAGAAGCGGTGGTCGTTGAGGTTTATTGTTGAGACTGCCAGAATGCAACACTACGAGCTGATTATTGTTTTGTTATTTTTTTATAGTTTTTTTTTTAAATTCTCTCTTTTTTATTTGTATTTTAATAAATTCAATTTTTATTTATTTATTTATTTTTTTAACTGCTTGTTTTATATATATATATATATAGATATATATATCTATATATATATATATTTAAAACAAGCAGTTAAAAAAATAAAAATAAAAATAAAATTTTAATTTATATATATATATATATATATATATATATTTAAATGGCCAAGGGCCTGATAGCGAAAATGGAGACCCTCCAAAAGCTTGTAGCGAAACGCTGCAACAACAACAATGTTGACGAATTTTGACGACCAAAGACCTGGATCAAAGGACGGGGCTCTATGCAGCGGTGAGCGACCAGAGGATCGAACGACTCTGATACCAAATGGAACTAACAATGAAAGTAGATCGAGGATGAGGATGGTAGCTTGGACGAGAAGAAATGGCGTTCGCAGAAACAAATGGGCCGTTGTCTAGCACGATGATTGTGGCCAGGGGCAAAGCTAGTAATTCGGCAACTGGCTCAACTGTTGATGGCATGGGGGCAGGGCCGATGGCTAGCTTGCTGTGTAGTGGCTGGCCTGCTAAGCGATGACAAAATTTTGTTTTTTGTTTTTTTATACTGTTTCTTAAAAGTATATTTTGATTTTTTGTTTTATTTTTTTAACTTTCCTTTTTTATGATTTTTTTTAATAATAATAATATTGTTTCTTGGGACTTAATTTTTTATTATTATTATTGTTATTTTTTTTAAACTCTTATTAAAAAAATTTAAATCCCCCCCTTTTTTTCTATAATTCCCCTTTAAAAAATTCTGCATATATATACTTCTTTTCTCTTATTGTTTTTTAAATGACCAAAAGGCTCTGACGAATCAACGACGGAGAAACTCCAAGTTTTGCAGCGAAGTGCTTCATTTGTGATGACAACAACATTGACGCAAAGTTGATGGTCAAAGACCTGGATTGGAGAGCGTGGTTGTGTGCAACGGTGGAGCGGCCAGAGAATCTTACTGCTCTGATACCAAATGAAGTGAACAAAGTTCGTTCTTCAGGTTAAATAATCCAGAAGACTTGGAATATGTAAATCTCCATTGAGGATACAAGAATATATATTAAAATGTATGAATAAGATGATGCAATTGAAAGTGAGGGGCCTGCTTATATACCAAGCAGGTGTCCCTTTATGAACGGTCGTGTCTCATTAGACATGCCTCTTTGTTTAACTAATTATTATTTAATTACATTTTATTATGTTTATTATTTATTATCTATATTTATTATTTTTACATAATTATATTCATAACAACTAGAGAGATTCCCCAAGTAACCATCGCTTGACTTCTTTCCTCTCCGCCTTCCAAGATCGAACTAGAGATAACCCTTGTGTAGAAACCTTAGCTTTGACTTGCACGTGGGAGAGAGAATTAGCCCAAACACTTCGATTTCCTTCGTCCTCTTCTTTGCATAGAATGAGAGATGAGTGAGTGAGTGTTTTGGAGGACGAGCTCCTCTCTTTATATAGGCCTCTTCAAGGGGTAGACGTGGCTCTTCACTTTGGCTGACTTGAAAACTTCTACACTGACTTGTTCTTGGAAAGCATTTCGACACTTTAAAGACAAAAATAATTTTTCTTTACAAGATAAAATGTGCCCAATGGGGCCTTCAATATATGAAAATGACTCTTTGACCTAGGACAAACCCTAGAAGCACTCAATGGGTGCTTGACCTATAAAATAAAAGAACTCGAGGATGAAACCCATGCTCCAATAATAATTTCTTTTTATTTTATAATTTACAAGAACACATTTCATACTTATGAAGACCGAACCTAGTTACACATTTTTCAACAACAAATGCCTACCTATCATCTAAATTATTTCCTATATTGGGATATTCGTCATCAATATCACCCCCTAACCATTAAAATAAGATAGAAAAAATGTAGCATGTCAAGTCAAAATTTTGTTTGAGCGATGGGTACATTTTTAGTAGGGTCATGATAGAGGAGTTTGACAACCAATGCCACTAACATCAAGGTACATAGAGGGTTTGGTGCTCTTGATTAAATACTAGTTCTATACCCTCGTACATGACAAAATATGATGGAAACATTGCAATCCCCCAATCCTGAAATCTTGAAAAACTGCTAAGTTTGCTGGATTTTGAGAGAGATCTAAAAATTCTACTTTCTCCATATGCAATCCAATGAGGTCGGAACCCCTCTCGAACATTTTGAGTCATTTCATGGCAATGTTAAAAATTTAAGTAGAAGGATGAATTAACATTACCATGAATGCATAGCAATATCATGGCCATACGCTTAAATATTAGGCTGCCCCACTCAAAAAATTGTGTTTTTCCTTAAAAAAAATTGTGTTTGGAACATCTTTGGTCGAATTGTACAGAACTGGCTGGTTCAGTACAAAATCAATTGGTTCAATGAAAAATGGCCGGTTCGGCACCAGATTGGGCATTTCTGGTTCCAAACCTAGAACTGGACCGGTTTGGCCCCAAACCGGTCAGACCAGCCATTTCCACTGGTTCCAGTCTGGTTCTGATAACACTGATTTGAGTTAGAACTGGAGGGCATGTTCTGTCCTTCCACATGGTTGTGGGGTGTCAACAACTAGGTCTCTATATTTCATGTTTGGGCGTCAACTTCTGTTAGGGTAATTTCTAGGACATCTTCTTGTTTTGCTACTTTGTTGACTCTTGCTTCTGGGCATCTCTTCTTGATCTGTTGTGGGTGTCTATATGGTATAATCTTGTTCTTCTGATTTATTGAATGTTGTGGGTGTCTGTGTGACATCTTGTGCCTTTGAGTCTCTTGTCGGTACGGCCTTTCATGCACTCCCATCTACTTAGTCTTCAACCATTGACATCATGCCTTTGTTTCTGTGTGTAGCCTCGTTTAATCTATGATTCCTCAGGCCACACATATAGTGGGTTTTGAAATACTTTGTATTTAAAAAACATGTGATTCCTTCTACAAGGCTCAACTCTTTATAGAATTAAAATTTAACTTGTCCCCACTCATGTAACACTCTCCTATGCACCTCTAGGCCCCTTGGTCTGCAACTTTGATGTCTTTGGTATCTTTCTTAGCCTTAGGTCTACGACATAGATCTTGTTCGATCTCTAGTCTCACAGGCCTGAGACCTTGTATTTGCTCTGATGCATCGCCGAGCAATGAATATTTGCAAACAACAACCTGTGCAGATTGTGATCTTATTTGATTAAAGAATAAAGCCTTAAATACATGGCTTTGGAGTCTGGACATAACTACATATCTTCTGCTTATACATATTAACTTTATTAAATAAACTGATGGATCTGAATTTTAAATAACTAGCTTAAGCCCAAAGACTAAGTTAACAATGGTCTTAAGATATTGAATTCTGATTCCCAAGTGGTGCCCCACTACATCAGGATAACTCCATTCATAGAATAAAAGGATATTGGTGTGTGTAAGTTGCTGATCACTTAGCTTTGGTGTTTTGATTAAGGATCGATTTCTAAGGGTAAAAGGTCTTGAGTTCTATCAAAGTCAAAATTAATATAAGCAATTTCCATCAATGTACATTGAAATGTGAATCATGACATTGAAATATTTTATATTCACCGACATGTTTGGCTGTTGATGCTCGCATCAACTTCATAGTTTCGACAGCATAGGCTTTGAAAAATTTGCAAATTAGAGACCAAATATATACAGGATTTTTCTCAAGAAACTAACGTGATTTTTACAATTTCCTAAGCCCATTTACTCTTTTTGTTTATATCTTTATGCTATATAATTTTCTTCAAGTGAGCTAGAATCTTGATGGAATCCTTGAGTCTGCAATATGACAACAGTTTCCTACCCATTTCTAGGGTGGAATTTTGATCCTGTGCACTTGGGGCTCCATGCAATCAAATAAATCTGAAATATCATATGAGGACTTCATTATAATAATTGCATTACAGGTTTCATGCACACACTAGTAATGGCCTTTAGTGAATATAGGCATCACTGTAACAAACCCAGCCGCTAGGTGCTCTGTACGGACGGGGTTTCAAAAAATTTCCAAGAACTTTTGAACTTAGGTCATGTTTCTTCCCTGGCATTATTTCTTGAATGGCATTCACCCTTACGGTAATGTCACTCTCTCCAGTAGGAGATGCCTTACTCATCACGGTTGAGGCAAATCTTAACATATTGTTCTAGAAAATAAGTGTCTCCTCTCGTGATAAAGGGATTCACGCACTGTGTTAGAAGTGTCTTTCCTTACGATAATGGAAGTCATATATTGCTTCTGAAATATCATTTTTGGCGATACAAAGATGTGAGTCATGCCAGATGCATCATTCCTAGCGACAAAGAGTGATTCTTCCTTGTATATCTGGCAAACGGATTTCCCATGCATCATGGGATCGAGTACTCCCTTCTAGTGTATCCAAATGCTCTTTCTGTGTGAAATGGGAATAAGTCCTCCCTGTATTGCTGACAATTGAAGTTGTTTTGCGATGAAATACTAGTGGCAAGGCAAACTAAAATGGAAAGGGAAATCATTATGTCATATAGCCTTAACCAAATCTAGATCTTAGAATGATTTAGTGGTGGTCCTGTCTGGTTATGCTGGCATTACATTGTGTTGTAAGAAGCGTCTATCACATCGATCACAAGTCTGGCTCAATGGCTATGGGTGTTAGTGAGCCAACCCTGTATGAATTCTAATTCTTATTCGCATTTATTTAACTAGACAGTCAAGTGCCGAGTATGCCTGTAGGAATATTTGTGAATCATTTGCTAGAGAATATTTTCGAGAAAATGAATTTAAATTTGTTTTTTCTTCCCAACTTTGATCCTCGATACATCTAGAGGCCAAAACCAAATTTTGCAAATGTATATTATATCTCTGGGGTCAAGCGTAACACTTGCTTGGTTCATGGCAAGGCTTGACTCAAAGCCTAAGAATATTGTGTGATGAAGATTTTCTCTCTCCATAAGAGCTCTGCTTTTTCATTAAAAATTTTGACCTTGCTGCTGAGGTTTTGCCATTTAATTCCGTGGGTTATAGGAGAACATACAGATTTTCTATAGATTGAAAAACTCCCTTTTATATGAAGAATTCAACATACAATTGCCAGGTCGAATTACTAGTGAAGCCAGTGGATGCAAGGATCATCATTGATTTTCTTAATAGCCTCATGAACGTGTGATTCTTCTATAACTAGACCTCTAAGAGAATAATTAAGTCATTGATAAGGCTATAGTGAGCTAATAGTGATTATAGATTGCATGAGATCTGGAACATGGGAAACTTGCAAGGTCTCCCTACGCTGTATGGTAGTTAAATTCCTTTTCCTTTTTGGCTCACTCTTGGCTGGCAAGATTTGTAGGTGGCCCTAGAAAGAATAATCTCAGAGAAAGAGAGAGAGACCACCAATATAGCCGGCCCATAGCAAGACCAGAAGGGAGTATTCCATGTTCTTCTAGCTCATATATAGATGGTCCCCAGGTACATTTGCATGGACATAATAATTCTAATATAAAAGGCTCCAATAGCATATTCTATTGGACAGCATGGAAGCCATGCCCCGGACAGCCTGAAGGGTATGCCCACCCTGCCTATTCCTTGACTCTGGAGTGAGTTAAAGGTCTTCCAGCTTACAACCAAACATGATAGTATTGTTTCTGTAAGTTGGAGGCCAGTGCATCGACCATTCTAATCAGCCCTTTGGTACAGTGCTATAGCCTTTCAGCTGGGGCTGTACCTAACTGTAGACTGAGGTTTGAGGGAGATTAATGGCAGTCTTTGGGTGAGTATGAGGAGTAATTTAACATTCCTGCCATACTCAGGAATCCACGCTAACCCTAGACTATAATTGCAAGGGTCATAAAAACATAAGTGAATATTTTAAAGTTTAGCTTCAAATGTTCTGTGAAGACTCAGGCTTGTCGAGTCCTCTTATAAAAATTTATTATGCCACCTGTGAGGACTGTCATCAAAGACAGATTTTAGCTTCTCAGCAGCATCATTAGCACCATTATCCATTAGCCAGTTTACTCAGTTAAGCACAAAGTCATTAAGACATACTCACTCAAGATTTAACACAGCATACAACATCAAAATAGATGAATATAGATATACAGTTGAAGGACATAAAATAAAAGCAAGTGGAGAGACTTATCTGAAATAAATTGCTTGCAGCTGAAGGAGGGTGTGCTCCTTTACACCCAACCATATGCTCAACCATTCTTGTCATTGCCTATAGCTGGCCACCCCCTAGCCAAGCCATGACACCAAGGGAAAAGCTCAGATTCTCAAGAAAATGACCAGATGTGAAAGCCACTCTCTTTCACAGGCAAACCATGGCAGCAACCCTCTCTATCTACTGAGTCAGGAGTCAGGAATTCCACAAATTGTCCAGATGCCTTCCCAGCTGGTTGTAGCTGCACAAGGAAGTCCCTTGTCTGCGTGTGCAGTCCCTCAGTGTCTGTCCCTCTTAGGGCCTGCTGTCGACCCCAGCCGTCATCAAATTTGTAGTCCCCTTTTTCCCAATTCATAATTGGGTTTTTCTAACTCAATTTGTAGTCAAATTTGAAATTTAGTAGGTGCAACTACTCAAGAATGGATCCCACTCAAATTTTGTACAATTGGGGCATGGAATTTTGGCTGCCCTGGGATGTATTATCTACATGTAATTACCAAAATCTCACTCGTGATTCAGTTCCTTTTTAACTTGTGAGTGCTCTCAGCTCTCTGAAAACTCTTCCTCTGCACTCTTGGAACCAATGTGGAAAAAGTCGAAGTCGGGATTATATCGGCAAGGGTCCAGAAGTTGAAAAAGTCGTTAAAGTCGGGAGTTTTTTGAAAAAGTCGTTAAAGTCGGGAGTTTTTTGAAAAAGTCGGCAAAAAGTCAGCAAAATTAAAAAAATACAAAAATATTCTTTTTTTAAAAAATCCAGACTTTTTCAATAAAATCCCGATTAAAAAAAATCGTTAAAGAAACTACCTCATTCACGATTTTTAGGAAAAAGTCCCGATTTTTTCAACTGGGAAAAAATGGGCAAAAAATCGGTCGATTTAATCGTCCAGCGAAAAAAATCACATTTTGGGGATTTAATCCCGATTTTTTCCCGACTTTTTCCACACTGCTTGGAACTTTTAGCACTCCCCACACACTTAGAAGAATGCTTACTTCGATCCCCTTTTCTGGCCAAAGAGAACTTGCAATTTTGTCATGTCCCCATTTTTATTCTTCTTCGTAGTACAACTAGGGTGGATTTCTAGGGCAGGGGATGGCCAGATCCGTGGATCAGGTTATGTCATCAGGAGTCCCGATGAAGTTTTGAGGAGTTCCTATGAGGTCCAACGACATTCCCTTGGTATATTCCATCATCCGCACAGTTTGCCTTTCGTTCCGGCGCATTCCGACGACTTTCAGAAAATTGAGTTATTAGTGGGCTTGACTCAATTAATTACGCTTAAGGTGGCATTCTGAGAGGAATACGTGGCAGAACACCTTAGTGTAATAGCTCGTTGGAACTGGAACAAGAAGATCTACATGATGGGATGGTTAGATGAGAGTTTTAATGACCCGGGGAGACATGATGGCCAATTTACCATTTTCCACATTAAAAAGAATATTTTTATTGAAATAAAAGAGGGAGAAGTGCTCCAATTAAAGTAATAATAAAATAGAAGGTTTTAGAGGAGCCCATCAAATCTATAAAAGAGGAGGAAGAGACCATTGGAGGACATCTTGGTTTTTGATATTGTTTCTTGTATGAGAGGTTGAGGACCCGGTTCTCTACTCCATTTGGTAGCCTTAGGATGAAAACCCTATGGTGATATAGAGAGATTGGGCAAGCACCCATCTCCCTTTGGTGGATTCATTCAGAATCCATAGGTGTAGTGTTTGTTTTTCTATTTCAGTTTAGAGACTGGAGGGTCATTCCCAACTATTGTATTGGCATCTATCTATATATAATAAAGTTGGATTTTGGTTGTTGCATTTCTCATTGTTCGTTGTGTTGTGATCTTTTAATGATATTTGGTGCAATTTATAGATTTATGTTTCTGGATTTACATGGCAATCTTTTGGAAAATGCATGATAGTTTTATATGAAGCGCTTGTTCCAAAAGTTTTTGATTTGGGACACTACAGTGGTATCAAAGCCTTGGTTTTGGCTCAGCCTGCGGGTTCTCAATTCTTAGTTGCAACTATTATGGTTTGAGGGTTTGAGATTATCTGAGGTGCCAAATCTAATATTATTTTGTCAAAGATTGAGTCGCTACTAAGTTCCCTCTTCGTTTTCTTGGGTCAAATTGTCCTTGATTTATTGCCAGAGGTACTGAGTTTTAATTATGGCCAAAATCTAGCATATTATTTTAAAGTGGGGCCCTATTATTTTAAAGCCAAATGCTTTGGCATCGTTTGGGAAAAAATCCCTATAATTTGGCAATATAATTAAAGGGGCTGTTATATTCTTTTATGGAGTTGCTCATTGCTGAATGATTAAAAGTCGTGGAGTAAAATATTTTAGAAGTCGCATCATCACGGTGCTAGGAGTCGGAGCCGAATTCATGGAATTATCACTGTTTCTGCCGCAGAAAGGTTCCTCTGCATAAACAGGCACTGTGTACTGTGTATTGTTCTGGCTGGAGATCGCCCATCGCGCTGCCGGTGTTGAACCTGTGAGAAAAGTACGTTTGTGAATCGTACAACTTTGTCGGGTTACCTGAGCGGAGAATCCCATATGCAGTGGGACCCCATTTCATTTGGGACAAAATCCTAAAGTTTGAAGAAGCTCTATATATATATATATATATATATATATATATATATATATATATATATATATATGGACCTTTACAGATCGAGAGCTAGGCATCATAGCCAAATTGAAATTTTGAGAGGGGACACATTGAGAAAGGGATCATGGTTTGACTGTAACAGATAGGTGGGGATCTGAGCCAACAAACATCGTGGCACTTCGCAACGATTGCCATCAATTTGGGCTATTATTGAGTCGCAGGAGGAAGTAAGTGACTTTCAGTGACCACTCGAATGACTGCGCGGATTCTTATCACAGATTGAGTGCATACATATTACCTCAGGGATTATTCGCGTGCATAATGATGGGTAGTAGTGTGGGCTGCGAACTACAGTCCTCATGGTTTGCCTGGGAATTGAATTCATTAGAGGAGACGATTTAGGTAGGGTGAATTCACCATATATTTGGGGTCGAATCAATTGATCGGAGTGCCGTTGGAAGCTTAGAAATGTAAAAATTTTCGGGCGACACGTCTGCATACTTGTGCGTAATACTGGAGTGTGCTCTAGTATAGCTCCCTGCAATCAAGTCTATTGTGTATATATGTATCATCGCTTATAAAGTATAAGTGGTGCATGCCTACATGTTGAGACAAGGTGGCAGCAATTCACGTGATTAGAAGAACTGGGGCGAGAGCAAGCCGTCACGAAGACGAATTACTGTTGTAGAGTAGGAGAGAGGTCGATATTGTTCTATTTTCTTTAGAAACCCAGATGCAGATTGACGCATGAATTGAGCCAACATCCCTTAATTCGATGCCATGCTTGTTGGCTGCACTGAGATAAGGAATCGTGTCAGTCAAACATGTAAATTCACCCTAAGAAAGCTGCCAAAGAATTTTTCTGCGTGGCAAAGGAGCAGGGGATTGGTAATTGTATTCACATCAGAGAGGCCTAGTTGGACAGAAACACCAGGTGAAGCTCTAACAATTGGATAAGCGCAATTGAGCGTGGACGTCATTGCCAACGACGAAATATCAGAGCACTTGCTTTGGCTAGTTGCGAGATTAAAGGATGACTCTATATGTTGAAGGAACCCGTTTTATTTACTGTTGGATAACAAAATCTCAAGCTGATATTTTCAAAATATATTCATGCTGGAGTAACAATACTGTGCACTAATTTCACGAATGAAATTTGAAGGGACATCTATTATTCTCATCACATCAGACACCAGACAACAAGCATCCTATTCAAACTTAGGTTCTATTTCTCCGTTGAGAACTCATGTTATTTTTTAGTTTGAGTTAAATCATTTTCATTGTCACAAAACAATGGTTTATGTGACTTTCTGGGCATATATGAATGAAGTGCATTGCTTTGAAATGTTTAGCATGAGAGTGAACTTGCATTGTTGTATGAAATTGCACCTACAACAGTTTGTCATCAAACTCTCTGTCAAAACACCTTGATGAGAAATTCACTCAAACTCAGAAAATTTCTTGAAAATAAGGAGGGGTCCTTTGTAGTGCTATAAAGATTGATTTACAGAGGTACCATTGCATCCCTTGAACCTGTAAACTATGGGAGCCTTATTAAGTCAAGTTGTTGTTAGGATTGGGGAGAGGACAATATCTGTTGGGAGATTTGCATTGGTTAGACAAATTGTTGTATGACTTGGAGTTTTGTGCTGCCAAGCTTGTCCATCATTATTTGGCCTTGTAAACATTGTTGAAGTTGTGTTGTATGTTGGGAGAAGTCTGTTGGTCAAAACAACTTGATATCTTTGTCATCATTGAGCCAAAACATGGATCAAACCTTTATAAACTCTTGTAATAAATCAACAATAGAAACCAGCAGAGCCTTCAAAAAGAACAACCAAGAGATGTGCAGGAGGGGCAGGAAATAGGACACAAGATTTTCACACTTGAGACAGATTTAAAACACATGAGGGTCACATGAAAATTTCTCTTCAAACTTGATGAACTAGATGCCCTCCTTTCCAAAGTGAGCCAGTTAGAAGGGAAGAAATTAATTTGGGCTCATACAACACAATTTCTTAGAGGAACCTTGTGAAAGGGTTAGACTTCCAGTTGCATCTTGTCTCAGTCACATCATGAGACTAACCGCCCCTAGAGCTCCTTACAATGATGATGTTATGAGTTGAGTTTTCAAGCTGATAGTGGATACTTTTCAAGACTTAGACAACAATGCAGGTCCTACATTTGGGAAGAAGTTGGAGATTTGAGAAGTTATGGCCATGACTGAGACTTATGAAATCATGCTTGATCTAGAGTGTGATGGTTTGATCCTACAGATGTTCCAATGCTTCTTTAGCATTAGGAAACATCATCTTGACATAGTCATAACACACATGCAGTCCATCTTGTCCGGTCGTGATGCCATTTGTCGAGAGTTGTAGTTTCGATTATTGTCTATTTGGAGGAGAGAGTAATTGGTCTCACCTGTTGCTTATGGTCTAGCTGAGATCTTGGTTGAGAAGAACATTGGGTTGTTCAGGAGACAATTGACCAAGGAGGAGCAACTTAGGTTTGGGGGATCATGTAGCAAGAATGAGATAAGGAGGAAGGGACTTTTCTTTGTCTGCAAGGGACCCTTGGGACCTGACCACTCATGCTTGAGTGACACTGTGGAGATGACAACAGTAGAGCAGGGAGATAATCTTTATGTTTGTCAAGATGAGGACTCTTCCTTGGGCGAGTCCATGGGTTCATACGATGGTATCTCTGAGGAGCAGGAGCAGTCGTATGGAGTTGATGGCAGTAGCCTAGATATGCATCCATGTGTGGCAGAGGAGTATGACGAGCTGTCGAGTATTCCCATGAGGGAAGGAGATCCGGGAGCAGAGGAGCATGAGACAGTTGATACACACAGTGTGCAGGATGGGCCATTTTTAGATAGTCAGCTAGTGGCTCACGTTGAGCCCATGGTGGAGGATGAGCAAACACCCGTGGGGCCAATCATTCGGGTGGAGCAGATAGATGCGCAAGCAGCGTCCGGGGAGGTAGTATTTGCAGATATCTGTTATCAGGAGGTGTTGGAGGTTGGCCGAGTAGTTTTGCATGAGGCTAGTAGGCGACAGGTGTTGGAGATGGTGATGCATCCATCCTTGGTTCTACCCTTTGATGAGGTGCAAACAGATATAGTGGCAGCTAGCAATGCTGCAACATATTCAGGGAGCAACCCTCTCTAGGAGTTCATAGTCAGAGCTTGCAGCACAATTTGCTCACTTTTTCCCATTAGAGGGAGAGAGGCAGGATTTCTGGGACATGTTTTGATTGTCTAGGTGGAGCATCGAGAGTTGAGCATGGATCAATATCAACATAGCAGATGTATTCCTTGCACAGGAATCCATGCATTGGATTGGCTAGAGATCATGAGTTGGTACCCAACTGATGGAGTATAATTTTTAGTCAGAGGCATTGTATTGCAAGAGCCCTTAGAGGTGAGGGATGTTACACGCTTTAGTTGGCGGCAGGATGTAGGTTGGCCACTCATCAGTATCTCAACACAACATCAACATGATGAGATTGACCTTGGTTTATGCCGAGAGTTGGATTGGAGAGAAGTGATGAGCTGGTACGCAGTTGGTGGGGCAACATTCATAGCCGGAGCTATAGCTCAGCAGGAGCCATGGAGCATTGATGCTCCTTCTCGGTGGCATTGGGATCTAGGTGGATCTACTAGTAGCAGGTTGAGTCAGAGACGGACATGGGATCCAAGTATTGGAGGATCCAGTCATGTTTCGATAGCTTGGAGGCGTGACGTGGACCAGTGGTTCGTATGGGATCCAGGCATTGAGTCTCAGTTGCGTTGGGCCACTAGATTGGTCCACAGGTTTGGATTGCTTGAGGGCAAGCAATCTTGGGGCGGGAGGACTGTCATGTCCCCATTTTTATTCTTCCTTGTAGTACAACTAGGGTGGATTTCCAGGGCAGGGGATGGCCAGATCCGTGGAGCAGGTTATGTCATCAGGAGTCTCGATGAAGTTTTGAGGAGTTCCTATGAGGTCCAACAAAATTCGCTTGGTATATTCCATCATCCACACAATTTTCCTTTCGTTCCGGAGCATTTTGACGACTTTCAGAAAATTGAGTTATTAGTTGGCTTGATTCAATTAATTACGCTTAAGGTGGCATTCTGGAAGGAATACGTGGCAAAACACCTAAATGTAATAGCTCGTTGGAACTGGAATGAGAAGATCTACATGATGGGATGGTTAGATGTGAGTCTCAGAGACCTGGGGAGACGTGATGGCCAATTTACCATTTTCCCACATTAAAAAGAATATTTTAATTGAAATAAAAAAGGGAAAAGTGCTCCATGATTAAAATAATAATAAAAATAGAAGGTTTTAAAGGAGTCCATCAAACCTATAAAAGATGAGGAGACCATTGGAGGACATCTTGGTTTTTGATATTGTTTTTGTATGAGAGGTTGAGGACCCGGTTCTCTACTCCATTTGGTAGCCCTAGGATGAAAACCCTCAGGTGATATAAAGAGATTGGGCAAGCACCCATCTCCCCTTGGTGGATTCATTCAGAATCTACAGGTGTAGTGTTTGTTTTTCTATTTCAATTTGGAGACCGGAGTGTCATTCCCAGCTATTGCATTGGCATTATATATAATAAAGCTGGATTTTGGTTGTTGAATTTCTCATTGTTCCTCGTGTTGTGATCTTTTAATGAGATTTTGTGCAATTTATAGATTTATGGTTCTAGTTTTACATGGAAATCTTCTGGAAAATGCATGATAGTTTTATATGAAGCACTTGTTCCAAAAGTTTTTGATTTGAGACACTACAAATTTTCTGGCCCGTATAAGGAGATTTTGTGGGGCAAAGCTTGGAACTCAAAATGTGTTTTGAGAATATTCAGCTGCCCAACTACCCTTCTCCTCTCATAACTGATTTTTGGTGAAGTGGGGAAGAGAGAATCTAAAATTTTGCATTTTGGCAACATGGATTTTTTGCTATGGTTGTTTACTTGACAAATGAGGTGATTTTCCTAACTCCCTTACTGATTCTTGTTTGTGGTATCATCTAGTACTAGTTCTCCACCCTTAAGTTAGTTGTTTGGGGAATATTCATTAATTAACAAAATACATTTTACATTATTTATAATTTATCCATCATAATTCAAAAATAATTGTGCTGTACGCGACACTGAGTCATAATTATGATTACAAAAGTGGGGGAAACTAGGGCTAGGGTGTTTGCGCCGAGAGGCACTCTACCCCCAGTATGGGGTTAGATCTCACAAATGTAAACAAACCCAATATGGGGGGTAGATCTCACATAAAATGTAAACGTATAAACATAATTGTAAATGTAAACAACCCAGTATGGGGTAGATCTCACATTAAAACGTAAAAATGTAAATGTAAATTTTAACATTTAATATTTTTAATCTAATGTGGGCTCTATTTAAAAATCAATCAAATTATTAGTATGTATAGAGATCTCACATAAAAATGTAAACATATAAACATAAATGTAAATGGTAGTAAACAACCCAGTATGGGGTAGATCTAACATAAAAACATAAAAATTTAAGTGTAAATGTAATGTTCAACATTTAACATTTTTAATCTAATATAGGCTCTATTTAAAAATCAATCAAATTATTAATATGTATAAACACAATATAAATTTAAAATATAAAGAGGTTTTATGGTAAATAAATAAAAATATAAATAAACTAGAGGTATGGTAAATAAATAAAACTTTTTTGATAAAAAAATAAGAGGTGTGGTAAATAAATAAAAATAAGAGGTATGGTAAATAAATAAAAATATAAATAAACTAGAGGTATAGTAAATAAATAAATAAAAATAAGAGGTATGGCAAATAAATAAAAATATAAATAAACTAGAGGTATGGTAAATAAATATAACTTTTTTTGTATTTACTCTAGAGGTATAGTAAATAAATAAAAATATAGATAAACTAGAGGTATGGTAATTTTTTGTTTTTGTTTTTAAATAAATAAAAATATAAATAAACTAGAGGTACGGTGAATAAATAAAACCTCATTTTATATTTATTCCATAAACCTCTTTATATTTACGAAAACTCAAAAAATAAATATGTTTTATTTAGGTGAAGCCTATGAGCCAAATACCATGGGACAAATAATTATTAATACCATGGGCCAAATACCATATTTGTAAAAGAGGTATGGTAAATAAATAAATATGAAAGAGGTATGATAAATAAATAAAAATATGAATAAACTAGAGGTACGGTAAATAAATAAAGCCTCCTTTTATATTTATTCCATAAACCTCTTTATATTTATGAAAACTCAAAAAATATGTTTTATTTAGGTGAAGCCTATGAGCCAAATACCATGGGACAAATAATTATTAATACTATGGGCCAAATACCATATTTATAAAAAAGGTATGGTAAATAAATAAATATAAAAGAGGTATAAAGAGGTATGATAAATAAATAAAAATATATCAAATAGGATTAGAAATCAACATCTAATTATATACCAAGCCTATGGGCCAAATACCATGGTAAATAAAAGAGATATGATAAATAAATAAAAATATAAATAAACTAGAGGTATGGTAAATAAATAAAACCTCTTTTTATATTTACTCCATAAACCTTTTTATACTTACTAACACTCAAAAAATAGGTTTTATTTAGGTGACGCCTATGGCCAAATACCATGGGCCAAATTATTATTAATACCATACAAAAAAACATTATTAACCTTAATATTAATATTAAAAGATTAATATCATCATTATTATCAAATATAATATTCATATTGATACATTATAATATTAATATTATTAAATTTAGTAACTTTGGATTAATACAATATTAAATTTGTTATATTATAATATGTATTAATATATCATGATATATATTAACACTAAATATATATGGGAAGAATAAAAACATAGAGTGATAGAGGTGGAGAGATAGGGGGAGTGACAAGGGAGAGATGGAGATAAACTTAAGGATAGGGAGAGGAGGAATGAAGACAGAAAGAGGGATATGAGTGAGAGATGTAGAGAAGGGTAATAGAGGGAGAGGGATACACAAAGATGGAGGGGGAGAGAGAGAAAGAGGGGAGAGAGAGAGAGAGAGAGAGAGAGAGAGAGAGAGATGGGGGAAGAGAGAGGAAGGAAGGAGAGAAAGGGAGAGAGAGGAAGGTAGGAGAGAAAGGGAGAGAGAGGAATTGCAAGAGAGGAGGAGAGAGGGAGGGAAAAAGAAAGACATTGAGAGTGAGAAGTGGAGAGAGAGGGCGTGACAAAGGGAGAGATGGAGAGAGAGAATGTTTGGGGGTGAGAGAGAGAAGGGGGGGGATATAGTAACATAGTTGGAGAGAGAGAGAGAGAGATTGATGGGGGAAGAGAGGATTGGGGGGAAGAGAGAGAGAGAGAGAGATTGATGGGGGAAGAGAGGATTGGAGGGGGAGAGAGAGAGAGGATTGGAGGGGAGAGAGAGGGAGAGGGAGAAAGAGGAAGAATGAGAGACAAGACTTGGGAGAGAGGAGAGAGGGAGGGAAGAAGAAATACATAGAGAGTGAGAAGTGGAGAGAGAGAGGGTGACAAGGGAGAGATGGAGAGAGAGTGTGTATGTTTGGGGGTGAGATAAAGAGACAAAGAAGGAGAGATGAAGAGAATGGGGGAGAGAAGGAGAGAGGGAAGGATATAGTAATCGAGTTGGAGAGAGAGAGAGAGAGAGATGGAGTTGGAGGTGGAGAGAGGGAGGTAAGAATAAAGAAATAGAGAGAGAAACGTGGAGAGAGAGAGGGAGTGATAGGAAAGATGGAGAGAGAGGGAGAGAGGATAACAAGAGGGAAGAGAGATAGAAGCGGGGGAGAGGGAGAGAAGGGGAAGAGAGAGGGAGGGAGAGGAGGAGGGAGGGATAGATAGATAGATTGGAGAAAGAGAGTGTATGTTTTGGGGGTGATATAGAGAGACAAAGGGATATAGAGATATAGATGGAAAGTGAAGAGAGGGAAGAAGAGAGAGATGGAGAGAGAGAGGGAGGGACAAAGAGATTGATAGATATGGAGTGAGAGAGCATGTGTGTTTGGGGGGTTGAGATAGAGAGACAAAGATGGATATATATATATTTATATATATATATAGATGGAGGTGGGGGAGAGGGAATAATATATATTGCACTAGAGGCATTGATTTCAGTTTAGATGTTGATTTCTAATGATATTTGATTGCTTGCACTAGATGCATTGATTTAAATGTAGATGATTTCTAATCCTATTTGATTGCTTTCACTAAATGCATTGATTTCAGTGTAGATGGTGATTTCTAATGCTATTTGATTGCTTTAACTAGATGCATTGATTTCAATATAGATGTTGATTTTTAATAATATTTGATTGCTTGCACTGGATGCATTGATTTCAATGTAGATGATTTCTAATCCTATTTTATTGCTTGCACTAAATGCATTGATTTCAGTGTAAATGGTGATTTCTAATCCTATTTGATTGTTTGCACTAGATGCATTGATTTCAATGTAGATGTTGGTTGCTTACTTGCACTAGATGCATTGATTTTAGTGTAGATGTTGGTTTATAAACTTATTTTCTTACGTGCACTAGATGGATTAATTTGAGTGTAAATGTTGATTTCTATTCGTATTTAATTGCTTGCATTAGATGCATTGATTTCAGTGTAAATGTTGTTTTCTAATTTTATTTGATTTCTTGCACTAGATGCATTGATTTCAGTGTAGATGTTTATTTCTGATTTGATGTAATTGGATGTATGATGGTACATTAATTTTAAAGTGATTGGATTAATATTGCGCATTGATTTCAGTGTAAGCATAAAAAATTATTGACAATGCACATTGATTTTTGTGTTATAGTAATTCAACCTATTAATACTGGAGAGAAAGAGAGAGACAAGGTATGATGTTTACTACAATATCTCGAGCTAAAGATTTAAATGGTTTACAAAATTACGATTTAACTTGTCATTTTCATATAATAGATATGAAAAGACGACGAAAGTAACAAGGGTGACAATAAGACTAGTAGAAGAAAATAGTTTGAGATTAATCACAATGAAAGACTATTTGTAATTTATTATATTCTTATTATTCACATTTTCTATCACTCAACATTATTACATTATCACTTTACATTCAAAATTTTTATTTCACCATTAAAGTTATTCACAATATTTATTATCTCAACAAACTAAGGTAACTAAGAAAATTTAAAATTAAAATGACCAGATTAATCTGAGACATATTTAGCATATTTAAAATGATTATATTTAATATTATACGATTTTACATATTATTGATAAAATCAATCATCTGTTCATTAGATTTTCTTTGGCCACACATGACTGAAACCAACCTAGATCCATCTTAACTCCAGATCTATCAAGTGCAGAGCGGGATCAAATCTCTACTCAAAAAAGACGTTTGCACCTCAAGAGATTTGATCGCTCTCGGCGCTTGATAGGTCCAGAGTTAAGATGGATCTAAGCTGGCAAAATCACATGCATAGATACATACACAATGTCCATTAGTGAAGGCTCAAATAATGCATTAAAGCAGATAATGTAAATTATATCAATACTATATTGCACCGTATAATTTTTCCCTTGTATACAGCACTATTGCTGCCTGTCCTTTACACACAACCCTTTCTACTTATCAATTAGCATCACAGCTAAATCCCCACTTGATCGTTTTATTAACATCATCTGGCTTACGTGACATGAATTCCATGATTTTCCTTTCTTAGACTTTAATTCAATTGAGAATATTTTATGTTGTATCTATTGGGATTATGAATTTGCTTCTTGTTTTTCAGTGTGGTCCTGTTGCTGAAACTGTGGCATATGACTTAGTATTGGAGGTTGCAATGAAAGTGCAACATTTTCAACAAAGGAATTTGCGTCTCCATGGATCATGGAGGTGGTTGTTGACTGAGTTTGCTTCATATTATGGAGTTTCAGATTCATATACTAAGTTGAGGTAGTAACCATGGGATACATTTGCTGACTTTGATTTCTCTATTTGCAATGCAGTGTATAGGTTAAGTTAAATCCAGTGTGTATCCTAAGTTAGATGTCGATAAACCTCAATCTGTATTGTCTGAAAAGTGCAGGTACCTTTCCTCTATCATGGATGTGGCAACACCTACTGAAGATTGTCTAGTTCTTATATATGATTTACTTGTTCCTGTTGTAAGTGCTCGAGATGAGAACACTTTGAGCCGGCAAGAGGTATTTTCATGAAGCATTGGCCTGCTTTTGAATTTTCCCACTTCTGGTGTAGCTGTATAGGCAGGATGTTTCTTTCATTTTTGAACAATGCCTTTTTCTCTGGTGATGAGTTCAAGATAGCTCTAATTAATATCAGCATTTTAGATTGTGATTATTGTTTTTCCAGTGTATTTGCATATTACAAATCTCAAGTTTGATGATGTTATCTGGATTCTCCACTTTACTCATCTTCCAGCAGTCTCTTCAAAATTTCAAGTCTTCTTCATAGCCAAACCCTTCTATTTTCCTATATTATTTTTTTAACTTTTGGGGAACTGCTGCTATCATAGTCCTTTCATTTTAGCCTTGGTTTTATTATCTTTCATGCGTCATCCAAGCCTATTACAAGTGAAAGGCTGAACATGCATTAGGATTTTTTTTTTTTTTCATATCTTGAATTCATTGCTTTTCCCTTGTGTTATCCAGTTCAGGAACTTAACTTTATAAACATTTCTCCTTGGTTACAGAAGCGGATTTTAGGAGATATTGAAGAGCAGGTGGAGCAATTACTTGCTTTGGTATTTGAAAATTACAAGTCATTGGATGATTCATTACCATCAGGCTTAGTTGATGTGTTTGGACCTGCTACTGGAATTGCTGCTCCAGCTCTTGCTCCTGCTGTAAAGATATACTCTCTTCTTCATGATATACTATCTCCCGAGGCACAGTTAACATTGTGCAGCTATTTCCAGGTTGGTCATCTTTACCTCCCAATCTGATTTAAGGAAATCTGGATATTTTGCTGGTACTCAAGAATATATGAAAGGCAAGTTAATTATACACTGAAAGAGGGATTAGCATATGATTTTATGTTCAAGAGGTAAAGTTCATAAAATTGATATGATATGCAGACTGCTGCTAGGAAGAGATCAAAAAGACACATGGCAGAGACAGATGAGTTTGTGACAAATAGCAATGAAGGTGTTTTGATGGATGCATTAACTGTTTCAACAGCGTATTTGAAAATGAAGGCATTGTGCATGAATATTTGTAATGAACTACGCACTGATATTGAGATCCACAATCAACATATACTCCCAAGGTATGTGGTTGAGTAGTAACTTAGTAAACTATATTTGGTCATCTTTGTCTTCCTGAATTTCAGCTTGCCCTTTTGCTTATGCATGCATGCCTATGTTATGTGTATATAAACTTTAAAGGGACACAGGTAAAGAAATCCTGCATCTGGAAATACAATCAGGTGCTCTCTGAAATGTTGAAAAGATGTCTGATTTTTTATGGAGTTGATTCTGTAATGACTTCAAAAGTTTGGATTGCCTGACTTCAGTTTACAGATCATCATAAGCCAATATGCATTATTTTTCAAAATTGTTTGGTTGGTTAGGTAGTTGGACTACCCACAGGTTTTGACCTGGTGAACCTAACATTAAGGAGTGTGTTAACAGTATATCCAATCACTGTCTATTCAAAGTCCCTTGGGCTAATAGAAACTTACAATATTATGAGCAAAGAGCTCTGTGAATTAGAAAGTTTACAGATGTCTGTACAATGTTGCCAGCTTTCGTAGATTTTTGGTTACTTTTGTTTTTCCTTGGCATTTCAGATGCTTGTGCTTTTTGCAGTTTGTGTATTCCATGGTATAACTAATGAATGGATCAATTTTCAGTTACACTTTGGATAAAATGTCTTTAATTTATTTCATGGAATGCATGCAAGTAGGTGATTGTGAATTTTGACTTGAAGAAATATTTAAGAGATAAACCAAAATTTGTTTTTATTTGTTTCTTAAATAATTGCCTGAGTGGTAGTTATCTGGAATTTTAAACAAAATTTTCTGTTCTTTATGGAAGTGTTTTAACTCTGAGACAACTGTTTTTGAGTTCTATGAATGTCAGTGGAAAACAATAATGTAAGTTATGGATATTAACTCATTTGAAAACAAAGATGGTTTCTGAAACAGGGATTAGTGTAGAAGAAATTTGTGGCTAGATGATGATAAACTGATCAGGATTTGGGAGTTTTATTTTGTTTTGCTACTGTAGTGACTGTAGGAGTTCTGATTCTTCTGTAATGTTTTCAGTGCATGCTCATCGTGAAAGATGCTCTCTCTCTCTCTCTCTCTCTATCTATATCTATATATATATATATATATATATATTATTGTTCTTATATTCGACACTTAATTATTTAGCTTATTTTAATCTCTATTTAAGTTGTCTCCTTGTCAGTTTGGTAGATGTACTCCATTTCCAGTTTGGCAGTTGTACTTTGTCTATTGTAGCATTTTCATTTCGATGTTGCTGTCTTATTCCTATGCAGAGTTTTATAATGTTTATTTGTTTCTTAGGATATTCAAAGTCTGAATAGAAATACACATCTCTTGTGGGTTTGTATTGTGCTTTATTATGCTCATCTTAATCCATCTACATAAATGTGTCCTAATGATGCAATACACATGCCTCTTGTGCATGAAGGGGCATATCCAGTGACCAGTCTATGCTAGAATTGTAATGCGATGGTGCGTTCTTCTACTTGAGCTCCTTGGGCACCAAGACTATATGTTTTTAGAGAGAGACATGAGAGTGCTGAAAGAGCCTTTCCCTTTGTTACATCCCAAATCTGCATTCAAAGTGATAAAGCCTTGAAATACAAGTGCAACCATAGGGAAACTCAGGAAGGTTCCCAATTGTCACCATAGCAACCTTTCCTCTGTCTTTAGTCTGGCTTTCCTCCAGCACCAAGGGGGACTCCATAAAGTAAGGTTAAGCATCAAGATATTCTTTGGAAATAGCTGGGATGTGTTGGAGAAAGTAACTAAGTTCGGTCTTCATAATTGTTATGTTGTATTTCATGTAAAAGAAAAAGAAAAGAAGAAAAATAAAATTTATTATTATTTAGTAGTCAAGCATGCATTTCATGCTTCTAGGGTTTGTCAAAGTCAAAGTCCCATTTGGACTCTTTGTAAAAGAAAAGAAAATATTTTATTTTGAAGTTAAATCCTCAAGACCAAGTAGGCCAGCTCAAGGGACGTGACCCTTCGCACAGGCAGATAACTATATATTGGCAAGTGTGCACCTCCATTCGAACAAGACTTAGTTGCTCTTCTGTGGCAAGGCATGTGAACCTAGTGAAGCAAGATATGCGAGTTTCTTGGAGGCAAAAGAAGAGAAGGGTCTGAAATTCTGAGAAAGCACCTATCTGAGCTTTGTAATATTCTGTCTCTAGGAGAGGATATTCGAAGTTATGTTTCAGGTATGATGCCCTAGTTAGAAGATTTGTTACAGTTGGAAGCTTATGAATGCTGAAATTTATTACCGCTGGAAGGCTTGTAAGGTAATGGATCAAAAGGAGGGCTGACTTGGTTCTTGAGGCAGTCTTGATGTCTTGGATTTCTCATTTGATTTGATTTTATCAGAAGAGAAAAACTTTTCTGGGTTTTCCCCTTGGAGGGGTTTTACTTTGGCTTGGAGCCTATATCTTGTGTCTACTATTTTTGTGATCTTCATGATGTATAATTTTGATAGTTGTTTGATGAAGAAACACAACAAACAATAATAAATGGCGTAGCATATTCACAAGCAATTATGAAAAAGGAGAAACCAAATTTAATTTCTAAACCTCCCATTTCTCCAACATGGTATTAGAGCTTAAGGCGGGTTGAAGGTGGTTTGGAGATCTCATTGGCTCTGTGGCTTATTTCAGTGGTTCGCTTGTCTTTCCCCGTGATGAACAATGATTGTGGCAACTCACAATATCATTATGTGTGGAAAGTGACCTTGCTCTTGCATATTGAAGGCTCGCTCTTATAGCTCTAAGAAGCTTGGAGGTTCAGATTCATGTCTCTGTAGCCCAATAGAGACTCGTATGTGATAACTATAGCTCTTTCCATATAACTCACAATGACCTGTGATGACTACTTGCGTATACTCTGAAGATTCGCATACTAAATGGCACTGAGGCTTGTAATTACAGTAGATTGGTATACACTAGTTCTTTCTTCATATACAGTGTGAAGACTCATGTGAAGATCCTTGACTATATATAGTATGAAGGCTCTCGCTTAACATCCTAGCTATTATCATGGCTTACTGTGATGGTCTCGTATTGTTCTATGGCACCGAGGATAGTTTAAGCATTGCTTGCTCTTGTGGCTCAGACAAATAGTGGCTCAATGATTTAACTTATGATGACTCACATACACTCTATACCTGGTAACTTGCATATATACAATTTATTCTCACTTTATGATGAATATCGATCGTGGTTCTGAAGGGATCAAACACAAGAGTATGCGACTATGGTTTTGTGAACTGTAGAATCCTATACACCTGCTATTGAAGGATTGGAACATGACCAAGAAACTATGAAAAGATACTATTTTAGACATAATGAGTATCTTGGTTGTGATCTAGCTATGGTTTAAGTTTCGTAGGTAATCGTTTGCATAGCAAAGTCAAAGATGCAAATCTGGCAGAAGATACATTATGTAGCAGTGATCTCTTGTGGAGAATGAGAAGTATAACAAGAAATGGTTATCTAAGCTCAAAAATAACAGTAACATAAAACTACAACTACAGTATTTCGGATTGTGAGATCTAGACTTTAAAAAGCATATCCTTGGGAAGTAGTCATAAATGGGTTTGCATCAAGTTTTCTTAAGGGTGACAACAAGTCAATGATATTAAATTTTGTGTGAATACAACAATGACATATATGATATATGGTAGAGATCTAATATGATCTTGATATGACAAAGAAACCATGACAGTGGTGAATGATAGGCTGAGTCTCCTGAAGCAAAGACTGGAGATTTAGGGAATATTGTTCCAAAAGTTATGTAAGCTTGAAGGAATTTCTATGGATCAAAGTCTGAAGGTATCTCTGGTGGAAGAAGATATAAGAAATATGAAGTTCGTAAGCATCCAGGGTACTTGACAAAAGGATCTCTGCTGGAATAGATAAGTGTTGACAAGGACCAAGATCTTGCAAAGAAGATAAAGTGGTAGAGCATGTTTTTTTAAAGACGTGAAGGACAAAATGCTTTGGGAACTAGATGAAGTTCGAATACATCTTGGATGCAACTCCCGGTAATCATGGAAGATAGAGGTATGTATTTTTTTCATATGAGGTATGTGTATAGTATGGTTAGGGTTTTGCAGTTAGCTTGTAAGGTTTTGCAATTCCTTTGCGGTAGATCTTGATGACTATGAAGTTTCTAGAATCTAGGGTTTGTAGGAATTGTAAATCTGTGAAGTCTTGAAAAACCTTGGTATTTAGGGTTTCTAAACCCTAGATTGAACTAACCCTAGGAATGAAAACTTCAACCCTAACAACCTATTCTCTCTAAAGAAGCCCTTGTTCCTTGATGAAGGGGGAATAGGGATCTCCTCTCTGGTTGAGAGGGAGTGATGATGGACATCGTATTCATATTCTCTTCTTGATGTGTCATGCACTAGGATAGGACTAACAACCATACGTCTAGTGAAGGACATTGAGGGAGAATAGAGAATGGAGGATTGGATAAGCATCTGAGACTAGTACTCCTTGAGGATTAGGAATCCAAGATAGGAAATAGTGTTATGGACCGACAATCTTTGATGGTTGGATAGATGATTCAAGACAAGACTGGTCGAAGAGGACCAATATTATTTGAGGATTGGGAATCCAAGATAAGAATAGTCCTAACAGGACATACCCGATAAACATCCAGATGGGGTATGTGCCTTGAGAGGTAGTGTGGTGTCTCATGTAAAGCCTCCCAACATTGTGCTCTAATCTAGTGGAGAGATAGAGCTTGTTAGTCAAGGCCTTGTTATGTTGACAATGTTGGTTATGATGTTGATGCTTAAAGATGGCTTATCAATCCGACTCTTCTTATGAGAATATTTCAGTTTGAGAGTATCCTTGTATCGAGTATACAATTATGAATACCTCCCTAGTTAAGAGGGAGTGTTGGAGAAAGTAACTAAGTTCAATCTTCATAATTGTTATGTTGTATTTCATGTAAAAAGAAAAAGAAAAGAGAAATAATACTATTTATTTGTCAAGCATGCATTTCATGCTTTTAGGGTTTGTCAAACTCAAAGTCCCATTTGGATTCTTTGTAAATGAAAAGAAAATATTTTATTTTTGAAGTTAAATCCTCAAGACCAAGTCGACCCTTAGATGATCAAGTCGGCCAACTCAAGGGACGTGCCCTTCGCATAGGCAGATAACTATATATTGGCAAGTGTGAACCTCCATTCAAACAAGACGTAGTTGCTCTTCTGTGGCAAGGCATGCGAGCCAAGTGAAGAAAGATATGTAAGTTTCTTAGAGGCAAAAGAAGGGAAGGGTCTGAAATTCCGAGAAAGCACCAATCTGAGTTATGTAATATTCCGTCTCAAGAAGAGGATATTCGAAGTTATGTTTTAGGTATGATGCTTGAGTTAGAAGACTTGTTATAGTTGGAAGCTTATGAAGGTTGAAATTTATTACAATTGGAAGGCTTATAAGGTAATGGATCAAAAGGAGGGATGACTTGGTTCTTGAGGTGGTTTTGAAGTCTTGAATTTCTTTCTCATTGGATTTGATTTTATAAGAAGAGAATAACTTTTTTGGGTTTTCCCCTTGGAGGGGTTTTGTCCTGGCTTGGAGCCTATATCATGTGCCTACTATTTTCTGTGATCTTCATGATGTATAATTTTGATAGTTGTTTGATGAAGAAACATAGGAAACAACGATACATGACATAACATATTCACAAGCAATTATGAAAAAGGAGAAACCAAATTTAATTTCTAAACCTCCCATTTCTCTAATAGGATGGTGGACTAAGACAAGTGCTTGTCCAATTGGGTAATGGAGTCACGGATATACGAACAAGAGGCTTTGAATACTATGGAGAAGATGTAGTCAAGCTATACACTGATGTGCCCTGACTATTTAGAATAGATTTTCAAGTTGTATATATATATGTATATATATATGAAGCTTTCAACTCATTGTCTTCATGGTTTAGTCATTTCTAACACTTATATGTTTTGTTGATTTTTAGCACTTATATGACAATGAGAGTTAACTCTCTTGTATATATATATATATATATGAAGCTTTCAACTCATTGTCTTCATGGTTTAGTAATTTCTAACACTTATATCTTGTGCCTACTATTTTCTGTGATCTTCATGATGTATAATTTTGATAGTTGTTTGATGAAGAAACGTAACAAACAATGATAAATGGCATAACATATTCACAAGCAATTATGAAAAAGGAGAAACCAAGTTTAATTTCTAAACCTCCCATTTCTCTAATAGGATGGTGGCCTAAGACAAGTGCTTGTCCAATTGGGTAATGGAGTCACGGATATACGAACAAGAGGGTTTGAATGCTATGGAGAAGATGTAGTCAAGCTATACACTGATGTGCCATGACTATTTAGAATTGATTTTCAAGTTGTATATATATATATATATATCTATATATATATATATATATATGAAGCTTTCAACTCATTGTCTTCAGGGTTTAGTAATTTCTAACAATTATATGTTTTGTTGATTTTTAGCACATTTATGACAATGAAGCTTTCAACTCATTGTCTTCATGGTTTAGTAATTTCTAACACTTATATGTTTTGTTGATTTCTAGCACTTATATGACAATGAGAGTTAACTCTCTTGTCTTAATGTTTTGTTGATTTGTAGCACTTATATGACAATGAGAGTTAACTCTCTTGTCTTAATGTTTTGTTGATTTCTAGCACTTATATGACAATGAGAGTTAACTGTTTTGTCTTCACGGTTTGATATTCAACTTTCATTGTCTTCCAAGGTAATAAAATGGATTAAATTAACCTCAACTTGTTGTGCACAAATCCCAAATAAAACTTTTGTCGAACCTCCCAATAGTCACTGACTGATTAAATCAACATGAGCATGTGTTCCAATGAGGGGGGATGTGCTCAAACATGTGTTGTACCATGGAAATAGGGTGTTTTACCTAGCTATAATAACACCATGATAGCAACACAATGACAAGATATAAGCTCAACAACACAATGATAAAATAGAAGCTCAACCTAGGTTTGAACCCAGGGTGCACCATCAAAGGACTATAATATGATAATGCCTCATTATAATTTAGGAAAGGCTTGATCATCAAAGATATATGTAAGTTAACTCTTGTTGCCTTCATCGTTTGATTTTCAGCTCTTATTATCTTCCAAGGTAATAAATGAATTAAATTAACCATTGGATGGTTAAATCAACCTCAACATGTGTGAACAAATCCCAAATAAGACCATAGTTGAACCTCATGAACATGTGTGCCAATGAGGGACTATAACATGATATTGCCTCATCAAAACTTAGGGAAGGCTTGATCATCAAAGATGTATGTAGTACCTCCCTCCCATGTAATTCAAACTTCGGAAAAAGTGCATCCACAAGGGTACTAGCGTAAGAAAACACATTTCCACCTAGGTGATATTCAACAAATGTTACAATGTTAAGTCATATCGCTTAGGCAAATCCCACCTAGGTAAAGTGGACTACCACAACGCATATCATTCAACCGCATCAACATCGTAAGAGAGGAAACTTCAATAACATCACCATGTAAAAGTCACTAGGAAGCTGCAACAATGCGATGAAACATCTACCTCTTAACACCATCATATAACCCCATGGGGGGTTAGAGTCCTCATCCAAAGAACAGGATGTAGCACATCCAAGATAAACAAGTACACCAAAACCACACAATAATGAGATTGCATGCCCCATAACCGTCTAATATGCAACCAAGGGGTGATCAACAAGGCAAGCACATGTTAGAAAACCACCAAACCAGCAAGCACAATCAACAAACCAAGGAGAAGACAAACCCCCCAAACCAAAGACCTCCATCAATTGATCCAATGCCTTAAAGAGCAGGGGCTACATGAAGATGCGTGTCCCCCAAAGTCAATCCAATGCTCAAAGATATTGGTTGCAAATATCCATCAATGTGATGAAAATCGCATTGTGAAACCTCATACAATATGAGTTGTAACAAGGGTAACGAACACATGGAAACATATGTTAGAATTTCCATTCCCAACGCCCATTATCGGTTCCCAACAATTATTAACTGGATGAATACACAACCATATAACTAACGCAAAAAATATAGCGGAAGCAAAAAATACTTGATCTAAATCACATTACACATAAACATATTTCTACCTAGTCAATAGTTCTTCATTAATAAATTAGTCACAGAGCTTACTTGGGCTCTGGTACCAACGATAATTGGCCCAACTGAGAAAACACAAAACTAATCACTAGCCTCACTGCACTCTCTCAGACCCAGCACACGCTCACTGAGAAGCCTCTCTCATTCTTGTGCTGCTGTTGTGTCTTCTCCTCACTTTAGCTTCACCTTTAGAACCTTACATTGAGCCAAAACCCTAACCCTAACCCTAATCTCAAAGTGATGGCTGGCTGAGATTAGATCTTGGCTCACTTGAGATTGACAACTAAGATTAAAACTTAATCACTAAATTAAGTAATTTACTCTATCTAAGTTTTTATTTTGGCTCAATAAGCCAACATATAATTATATGCTTTTTCCTAAGTTTAACTTAGGTTAAGAGTTACATCAACAAATATTCAAAGGTGAAATGTGGTCTACCTCTACATGCATAGACACAAGGCATGTGCATAAGTATATGGTTGAGCTACAAACTTCAACAACATATAAGGGAATGCTCCTTTAAAAAAATGAAAAATTCCCCCTTCCAAGTCCACATTACTGTTTTACCAAATTTTACAGCTCGATGAATAAAATGAAAAAGCAAATAAAATAAAATAATGACCATTGAGTTCTTCCAAGTTCCACCACTGGTAAGCTTAAATTTTTATTTGTTGCTAATGAGTTCTTTTGCTGCTTATGGTTTCCTGTTAAAATTGGCAACTAGGGCCAAATTCCATGCGGGTCATCTTATTAATGGCAATTGATATTTTTCTTGGATCCCTCTCATCGAGAGGTGTAGGATTGATCCAAAGATCATTTGATTCTGATAAGTATTCATGGAGATATGAATTTATTTGTGTTATGGGACAATTTGTCAAGGTTGGCCAGCAACCAAATAAACCCCACTTGTGCTCAACGTTTTAGTATAAATAGAGGTGCCTTGAAAGTCATTTGGACACACATCCTCTTGGTGATCTCTTCCTCTCCACTTGTCTTTGGGTTTTGGTGGGAGGAGAGATCTAAAGAGAATACGCTGCCCTAAATCATAACACTATCATGGAGGAGATTTTAACGTAGTGAAGGAAGCCTACATAAAGTAGCAAGGAGAGATTTAATTGCTGGTCTAAAAGAGAAGCCCTATGCTGCCCTATACACAACTCTATTGGAGAGCCCTATGTTGCCCTATACACAGCTCTATTGGAGAGCCCTACGCTGCCCTATACACAGCTCTATGGGAGAGCCCTACGCTGCCCTATACACAGCTCTATGGGAGAGCCCTACGCTGCCCTATACACAGCTCTATGGAGAGCCTTACGCTGCCCTATACACAACTCTATTGGAGAGCCCTACGCTGCCCTATTCACAACTCTATTGGAGTGCCCTGCGTTGCCCTATACACAGTTGTATGGAGAGCCCTACATGGCCCTATATGCAGCTCTATGGAGAGCCCTACGCTGTCCTATACGCAACCCTATGGAGAAGCTCTATGCTGCCCTAACCGCAGTCCTCCAGGTGATATAAAGGAAGACTATTCAAGCATGCCCTAGTCACAACCATGGAGGAAGGAAGGTCTGAAAGCGACTTGTATGACATGGAGAAGAGTGCTGAAGGGTATACGTTGAAGTCTGTCCAGCAAGGCAACATATGTTAGGACTGTGTTGATAATAGTACAGTCACTTGGATGGAGAAAACAATGATGATACATTGAAGTAGCATGATGTTGCAAGCAACAGATATATTGCAACAACATGTTGATGAATGCTGCAGCATGATGGGTACAACGATGAAGTGTATCATAGCATAATGAGGGGCAGCACAATGGTGAGGTACAACAGTATGATATAGCAAGTTCATAGTGCTGCTAGTATAACACATTGGGACAACAACATGATACTTAGTGCAACAAGTACAACTAGCATGCAAGGGACAACAAGCATTCTAGGGACAACAAGCATGCTCAGGACAACAAGCAGGCAAGGGACAACAAGCTAGCTAGGTGCAACAAACACATAGGTCAGTATGGCAACATGGTGCAGCAATGGCACATGATGCAGTACAATGATGCGTACCGTCATGATTGATGAAGCATGATGAGATGCAGCATTGTGATGATGGGTGTAGCACGGTGAGGCACAACATCATGATGAGATGCAGTACGATGGTAGGTGAAGGAGTCACCTTGAAGAAGTAGTTGAAGCAACATGTCTTCAACTGATCTTGTGTATCATCTTCTTAGAGATGATCTATGCTCTCATCTAGATAAGTCAAAGTGTTGACTTCAGTTGTAAATGTACTATCTCTCTCTCTCTCTCTCTCTGCTGAACTATTGAAGAACATATAAGAAGAATTGATCAAGGGTTTCCCCCACATTGGGGTTTGTCACTGGCTGGCGCCACATCTTGTGTCCTCTTGTCTTGGCTTGTCTTCTGCGATTTATGCTTATGTTCTATCTGCAGTTTACTTTAATGCTGATGTGGTTGCTAATCTGGAAAAGGTATTGAGCTTGTAGGTTTTAACCCTGTATAGAAATTACCTGCATACGAATTCTAAAACATAGAAAATAAACAATGCGAGAGCATAACACATAAAACACATCCACACAGAGATTTTCCCCTGGATCCCAAAACCGGGACTACTAGCGTGATTTTTCATTATGTTCCTTTCAATGTTACAATACATATTTAAACATGCCGAAGCATCCAATACCATGGACCAAAAATCATCGCTTCCAAAACCATGGACCGAAAACCATCGAGTCCAAGAAACATGTGCGAAAATCATGCACAAAACCATAGGTGGGTCCGCCCAACCTAACATAGGGTCCAAAGCCAAAATTTTCCGGGGCGCTGCCTCGGACCCCATAAAGTGGGGTTATGGGTACCCCTTAAACCCCCTATGACCTTCCTCCCTCTAACCCCCAGGTAACTACGTGGGCTAGTCATGGAAAGAATATAACACAACCCAACATTCTCCCACTTGTTGTTTTCTTTCCACAGGGGGCCACAAGAGAGCTTAGTCATTTTTCCAGCCCTGAAATGCCCATTGTCTCTCTACACCAAGAGAACTTCTCAGAGCTCACAGATTTTGTCAATTCATCTGCAGTGTTCTTCAAAGTGTCCACCTTTACCAACAACACCTTTTTGTCTTCTATCATATCCCTCACAAAGTGATACTGAACATCAATGTGCTTTGTCTTTGAATGATATGCAGGGTTCTTTGCCAAGAAAATTGCACTTTGGCTGTCACAGTCTATCCTTATAGCTTCCTGTACTAACCCCATACTTGAACACAATCTCTGCAACGAAACTGCTCCCTTGCTTGCATGAGTGGCTGCCATGTATTCGTCCTCTGTAGTTGATAGTGCCACTACAGATTGTTTCTTACTCATCCAATTGACTGCACCTCCAAATAGGATAAACACATACCCACTTGTAGATCTTCTCTGATTCAGATCTCCAGCCCAATCAGCATCAACAAAGCCATGAATATCCAACATTCTGTCCAATCCTGGTCTTCCTTGGTAGCACAAACCATAATCACTAGTGCCACGCAAATACCTGAAAACCCGCTTCATTGCTGTCCAGTGCTCCTTCCTTGGTTTTGACATAAACCTGCTCAATACTCCCACTGCATGTGCAATGTCTGGTCTAGTACAGACCATTGCATACATCAGGCTACTGACTGCACTTGCATATGAAACACGAGACATGTCCTCCTCCTCTTCTTGTGTCTTGGGACATTGTTCAACAGATAACCTCACACCTACAGGAATAGGAACCTTCACCAGTTTACTATCCTGCGTATTAAACCTCTGCGGTATTGTTTCAACTTACTTCCTCTGGTTTAACCAGAGCTTCCTCTTTGCACGATCTCTTTTAATTTCCATGCCCAAAATGTAGTTTGCAGCACCAAGATCTAATAGAAGTTACCTTGGCAACAGGAGAAAAAATATCACCAAAATCAATTTCGGCACCTGGGAATAACCTTTTGCTACTAACCGAGCTTTGTATTTCTCCACTTTTCCTTCTGCATTTGTCTTCTTTTTGAACACCCATTTGCTGCCAATGGGTTTCCTTCCAGCTGGCAACTCCACCAGATCCCAAGCCTCATTTTTGTGCGAAGATGCCATTTCATCAACCATGGCCTCTTTCCAGAGTTTTCCAACCTCTGAATCCACTGCTTCCTTCACAGTTCTGGGATCATCATTAGTCACAGACAAAGCAAAATTTGAACAAAAAGCAGATGGACTATACCTTTTTGGCTGCCTTTTTTCTCGAACTGATCTTCTCACACCCGGAGTTTGTGGCTCTTCATCTTCTGATTCCTCCTCTGTTGTAGAGTCTGATTCTTCTTCCTTAAGCTCAAACTCTATCTTCTCAGGTTCCTTTGGTTGGACTTCATGTTTAATAACATCTTTTACCTCTCTGAACACCACATCTCGGCTGTACACAACCTTCTGTGTGACTGGGTTCCAAAGCTTATAACCCTTTAAACCATCCTTATACCAAAAAAAGATGCACTTTTCAGATTTACTATCCAACTTGGTTCGTTTCTCCTTTGGAACATGTACATATGCATTACATCCAAATACCCTCAGATGTGAAAGAGAGGGTTTCTTACCAGTCCATACCTCTTGTGGAGTCATATCCTCCAACGTTGATGAAGGTGACTTGTTGACCAGGTAATATGCAGTATCCGCCGCCTTTGCCCAGAATTTTTTCCTAACCCGGCACCACTGAGCATGCTTCTTGCCCTTTACATCAATGTCTTATTCATTCTTTCTGCAACTCCATTTTGCTGAGGTGTATATGGAGTAGTCTTCTGTCGTGCTATACCACACTTCTTACAGAATTCTTCAAATTCCTTGCTACAAAACTCTCCACCATTATCTGTCCTTAGCACCTTTATCTTCTTCTTTGTCTGATTTTCCACGAGAGCCTTAAATTCTTTAAACCTGTCAAAGGCTTCAGATTTCTTCTTAAGGAAATATACTCATGTATTCCTTGAGAAGTCATCTATAAATGATACATAGTACACAGACTTACCCAGTGATGGAACCTTCACAGGTCCAAACACATCACTGTGCACAAGTTCTAATATCTGTTTCGCACTCTTACTACTACCATTCTGAGGAGAGATAACTCTTTACCTGATTCTGCTTCCCATATACACAATTTTCACAGAAATCACAAATCCAGAGAGCTATACCTTGTATTCGAGGAAGATAGCCAAGTACACATACCCCACCTTCATCTGAGGTGGTTTTCGCCTCTGCAGAAGGAGTCTCATCAAATCCCTTTCCTTTGTCAGGAGCTTTAGATTTACAGTGCCTTTTGAAGTGGCCTTCCTTTCTGCGTTTCCAGCACACCACCTTTACAGGTTTTCTTGGAGATTTAGATCTCCCTCTAGATTTAGATTTCCCACTCGATGACTTATTTTTGTTTTTGTTCTGGGACTGTCCTCGTACAAACAAGGCATCACCATTCTGGCTCTCCATATTTTTCTGTCTCATCTCCTCCGTCAACAAGGATGAGACTATTTCATCAAACTGCAAGGCAGTTGCATTGCTGCCTATTGCAATAACCAGACTATTCCACGAATCTGGTAGAGAACACAACAAATTGATGCACTTATCTTCATCTGAAATTTTAATATCAACAGATGCTAACTGAGTTACCACTGTATTAAATGCATTTAGATGCTCTGTCACTGAGTCTCCATCTTTCATCCTTAGGTTATACAACTTTTTTCGCAGGAACAGTTTATTCACCAGAGACTTAGATTGGTACAAAGTCTCTAACTTGTCCCACAAAGCCTTCGCCGTAGCTTCCCTTGATACATTCAACAATACTGAATCTGAGACACACAATCGTATTGTGCTCTTTGCCTTCCGATCCAACTTCTTCCATTCTTCATCAGACACTCCCGTTGGTTTAGTACCCGGATCTACTGCGATCCACTAATCTTTATCCACCAACAGATCCTCCATTTTGAGTTTCCACAACTCAAAACTCTGACCATTAAATTTCTCGATCTCTATCTTTCCACTGCTCGCCATCTTCTTTCACTACCAGAATCGATCTCACAGATTTCCCACTGAATAGGGTCTACCACAGGCCCGAGCGAAACCCCTCAGCAACAAAGGTGTCCCCTTGAAGCCAAAACAACTCTGATAGCAAATGTAGGTTTTAACCCTGTATAGAAATTACTTGCATACGAATTCTAAAACATAGAAAATAAACAATGCGAGAGCATAACACATAAAACACATATACACAGAGATTTTCCCCTGGATCCCAAAACCGGGACTACTAGCTTGATTTTTCATTATGTTCCTTTCAATGTTACAATACATATTTATACATGCCGAAGCATCCAATACCATGGACCGAAAACCATCGCGTCTAAAAAACATGTGCGAAAATCATGCACAATACCATAGGTGGGTCCGACCAACCTAACATAGGGTCCAAAACCAAAATATAAAGTGGGGTTACGGGTACCTCTCAAACCCCCTGTGACCTCCCCCCTTCAACTCCCAGGTAACTACGTGGGCTAGTCGTGGAGGGAATATAACACAACCCAACAGAGCTAACTATGAAAATTGAAATAAATTGCTCTAAGCATAGAACATACCTAAACTTAACATTTCCCTATATTGTTACCATGATATTGTTGTGCGAATGGTAGACAATTGGTGCAATGTCATTAGGGAGGCTTGAACAAAACTTTGACCAATTGAAATGGGCTCCTGCACTTGCAATAGGCCCAACTATGAAAATACGAAACTAATCACCAGCCTCATTGCACTCTCTCAGACCCAACACACGCTCACTGAGAAGCCTCTCTCAATCTTGTGCTGTTGTTTGTCTTATCCTGACCTTAGCCCTACTCTGGATGTGATGGATGGCTGAGATTAGATCTCGACTCACTTGAGATAGACAACTAAGATTAAAACTTAATTTAAGTTTTAATTTTGGCTCAACAAGCTAACATATAATTATGTGCTTTTTCCTAAGTTTAACTTAGGCCAAGTTACATCAATAAATATTCTAAGGTTAAATGTGGGCAACTTCTACATGCCTAGACACAAGGCCTATGCAGAAGTATCTGCTCAAGCTACAAACTTCAACAATATATAAGGGAATGCTCCTTTAAAAAAATGAAAAATTCCTCCTTCCAAGTCCACATTACTGTTTTACCAAATTTTATAGCTCAATGAATAAAAAGAAAAAGCAAAATAAAATAAAATAATGACCATTGAGTTCTTCTGCCACCGATAAGCTTAAATTCTTCTTTGTTGACAATGAGTTCTTCTATTGATTATGGTTTCCCTATGTTGTTACCATGATATTGTTGTGTGAATGGTCGACAATTGGTGCAATCTCATCAAGGAGGCTTGAACTAAAGTTTGACCAATTGAAATGGTGTTGTTCCCCTTGAGAATATGATATATGCATTCACATTTATGTGCAATGACTATTTACCATAAATGTATGTCAACTACTCTTGAGTGATCAACTTTTTCAATTTTGTATATGGAAAGCAAAAGCACTTTCCTTATGTAATTAAACAACACATCATCGTATTCTATTTCTCACTCATGCCATCCTGCAGAAATATTGTCTTGTGAGTACTCATAGTATTTTACAATCTTTCTTAATAATAATTGATGGGAACAATTATTGGGTTTCAACACTAGTTGTTTTTGAATTGAGTGGAGGGCCTATTAGAAATTTCTTATTCTATGTTTTTTTCTTGTAGCAATAGTTGTAAGTAATTTGTTATACCTTATTATTATCCAAAATATTCCAATTTTTTTAGATACCATTTCTACAACCAAAATCATTTTACATATTGCCCAACAATTACAACGTTTGTGTTTCATACAATAAGAGCCCACTGATGTCTTAAAATTTGGCTTTAATGGCTATTAAAACTTGTATTAGAATTTTAAATGAAGTTAAGGAATCCTAAAATATGTTGAAGAATGTAACTAGTGTCAGTTGTCATAATTGTATTTGTCAAAAGAAAATAAAAATAAATTTTATCGTAAAAGAAAAAATATTTTTTGAAGCACGGGTTTCATGCTCCTTTATTTACTTTCTAGGTCATAGCCTCCATTGAAGGCTTCTAGGTTTTTTCAAGAATCAAAAGAGTCTTTGCCACATTTAGTAGACCCTTCTTGGGCTTTTGTATCATGTAAAGAAAATTATTTGAGTAAAAAGTGTCATTTGTCACTTCCTCACCAAGTTGGCCCTGTCCTGTAGAAGTCAGCGCAAAAAGAGGGAATTCAACATTGTGGAAGCAATATAATTAGAGGCAACTCGACTCATTTGAAGCATACACTCAAAAAGTTCGATCTGCAAGAGAAAGAGGACAAAAAAGTGAACAAAGACCTAGTCCAAGGAAGAAGCAAATTGAAGTTTGTAGCATCTATCTCTCTCACACGTGCAAGTTTTTCTAGGGTTTCTAGGCTGGTTGTGGGGTCAAAATTTTTGCAGTAATTGCATGTTCAAAATTCTGAAGTTGGGAGGCCGAAATTTTGTATTGAAGCAGTTATTGAGGAGCAAACAGTTGGAAGGTTTTGCAGAGTTCATCTTACTAAAAGGAAGGGATGACTTGGTGATTGGAGGAGGTCTTTGTCAAGGTCAAAAGGTCTTGGATTGTCTCAATTTGATTTGAATCTATTAGTGGAAGAGTTAGACTGGGTTTTCCCTTGGATAGGGGTTTTGATTTGGTTGAGTGCCTATATCTTGTGTTCCTTGTTCTTGTGATCTTCATGCAATTATAATTTGGTAATTGTTTGATGAAAGATAACATAATAAATAAGTAAAAAGAAGCCAACATACATCACAAGTAATTATCAAGAAAAGAGGAATCAAACCCTAATATCTACATGCATTGATTTCTCAACATGGTATTAGAGCTAAGGTGAAGGAAGGACTATTTGAAGATCACTTTGTTGGCTATCATTTGAAGGAAGAAAAAGCATCTTGGAAGAAAGGATCACTCTCTCAATGGCAAGCTATTTGAAGATGGGACTCAATCTCTTAAAAATTGCAGGAAGCTTCATTGGAAGGATCATCTACAAACTATCTAGAAGAGTCAAGAATGAAGGATTCTTGGTTGCACTTACAGGTACACTAAATGATGACAATGCTTGGATTATTGATAGTGGAGCCTCAAGACACATGACAGGAGAAAGTGGACAACTTCATACTCTATCAAAGGGATCATCATCACATGCAGTGGGGCTTGGCGATAACAACAACTATGCAGCCAAGGTCCTTGGATCTACGTCATTGAAGCTAGAAAGTGGAACAAAGCTACACCTCAACAACATCCTCTATGTCCCAGGTTTGAAAAATAATTCACTTTCCATTTATTTTTCAGAAGATAAAGGAGATAGAGTTGCTTTTGTAGATGGTAAAGTTTTGGTTGAGTGCCTATATCTTGTGTTCCTTGTTCTTGTGATCTTCATGCAATTATAATTTGGTAATTGTTTGATGAAAGATGACATAATAAATAAGTAAAAAGAAGTCAACATACATCACAAGTAATTATCAAGAAAAGAGGAATCAAACCCTAATATCTATATGCATTGATTTCTCAACTTGGTATTAGAGCTAAGGTGAAGGAAGGACTATTTGAAGATCAATTTGTTGGCTATCATTCAAAGGAAGAAAAAGCATCTTGAAAGAAAGGATCACTCTCTCAATCACAAGCTATTTGAAGATTGGACTCAATCTCTTAAAAATTGCTGGAAGCTTCATTGGAAGGATCATCTACAGACTATCTAGAAGAGTCAAGAATGATAAAGGAGATAGAGTTGCTCTTGTAGAGAAGTTTTGGTTCGGGGAAAGGATTCTGAAAAAGAAATGGTTATTGGGATTCGTGAAGGAAGACTATAGAGTTATAAAGTTGATTCTGAATCATGTCCGTAAGACTCAGATCAGAGGATGAAAATGAACCCTTGTTCTCCCATCAAACTTTGGCATATAAGATATGGGTAAGTTAAATGGTGAAGGGCATCCCCAACATCAAGGAGGACCATGAAGGAGTATGCAAGTGTTGTGTCTTGGGAAAGAATACTAGGAAACCCTTTACAAGCAGCGACACAAGGTCTAAGGAGATATTAGACCTCATTCATTCTGATGTATGTGGGCCCATGTCTGATAAATCTCTTGTAGGCCACCAATACTACGTGACCTTCATTGATGATCACTCTAGAAAGAGATGGCTCTATTTTTTCAAGACAAAAGATGAAGTATTCTAGATCCGGAGTTGAGACCCTGACTGAAAGGAAGATAAAAACTCTTAGATCTGACAATGGGGATGAATATACTTCAAAGGAACTTATAGCTTATTGCAAAGAAGCAAACATTAAGAGGGAGAAGGAATCCAGAACAAAATGGAGCAGCAAAAAGGAAGAATAAAACCATTGAAGAATGCATAAGGACTATGATATTTGATCAAGACCTACCAAAATTTCTATGGGGAGAAGGAACCATGACAACATTATACATACAAAATAGAAGTCCTCATAGAGTCCTTGACAATATGACACTAGAAGAAGCGTTTTCAGGGAAGAAGCCATGTGTAGACCATCTCTGAATCTTTGGATGTCCCACATACATTCATATTCCAAAAGATAAGTGAAAGAAGTTAGACGACTCTAGCCTTATCAAAGGCTTATAAAATCTACATCAAAGAAGATAGACGAATTGAAGTTAGCAGAGATGTTGTATTTGATGAAAATCACGCCCACAAAAGATCAAGATGCCTATTTGAAGAAGAGCAACGTGACAAATCACCTACAAACCTAGAGCAAGAAGGACCAAGTGAACTTATTCAATCTACAATCATTGCCGAAACAAAGAAGAGGCTAAATTGGTTAAAAGCTACACTTGAAGATGCCTAAAGGCTAAGAACATGGAGCGACAAAAGGAACTTTCAAAGAAAGCAAAAGACCGAAAAGATTCTTAGGGTATGCAACATACATGACAAATTTAATCGAAGCAAAACCAACTACCTTTGAAGAAGCCGCCCATCAAGAAGAATGGAAGAAAACAATGCATGAAGAATACTAATCTATCAAGAAGAATGGGGTTTGGGATATCGTTCCAAGACCTAGTGACAAATCTGTTGTCACTTCCAAATGGATTTACAAGATCAAACTTGCCATTAATGAAAGCATAGACAAATACAAAGCAAGATTTGTTGCAAGGGGTTTCTCTCAAAAGGAAGAAATAGACTATGAAGAAACCTTTGCTCCTACTGCTAGATACACTACTATTAGATCTTTGGTTTCGCTAGGTGCAACTATGGGATGGAATATCCATCAAATGGATGTCAAAACAACCGGAAGGCTTTGAGATAAATAGCAAGGAAACTCATGTTTGCAGATTAAAGAAAGCTCTATATGGCTTGAAGTAAGCTCATATGGCTTGGTACACAAGAATGAATGCCTATCTATTAAGGATTGGCTTTGTCAAAAGTTCTGCCAATGCAAACCTGTACATCAAAATAGTGAAGAATGAACCAATTATTATACTTTTGTATGTGAATGATTTATTTGTTACAGGCATGGAGTGCATAATTCTAGAATGTAAGAAAATGCTGGCAGTAGAATTTGAAATGAAAGATCTAGGACTCATGCACTACTACTTGGGCTTGGAAGTTTGGCAGAAACCCGGTGAGATATATCTTGGTCAAGGAAAGTACATAATCAAGATGTTACAAAAGTTTGGTATGATGGATTCCAAGCCTATGACTACTCCCATGATCACAAATCTAAAGAAGTTGAGAAGCTCTGACTCTAGTCCCGTTGATCCTACAAGTTATCGTAAGTTGGTGGGCTCTTTGATGTACTTGGTGAATACTAGACTTGACATATGCTTTGTTGTAAACGTTCTTAGTCAATTTCAGTTGGAGCCTCATCATGACCATTGGATAACTACCAAGCACATTTTAAGATACTTACATGGAACTATTCATCACTGCCTGAAGTATGATGGGAAGGAAATTAAATTGATAGGTTTTACCGATTCTGATTGGGGTGGCAGTGAGACAGATGGAAGTACTACTGGTGGTTATTTCAGTTTGGGATCTGCAATGATTTCATGGATGAGTAGAAAACAAGATCTTGTTGCTTTAAGTAGTGCTGAAGCCGAATATGTTGCTGCATGTGAAGTAGGAAAAGAAGTTGTTTTGTTAAGGAAACTCTTATTAGATTTGTTTGGAGGGCCACTGGATCCTACAGTGATAAATTGTGATAATCAAAGCAGCATTAAGATGTCCGAAGACCCCATGTTTTATGCTAGGACAAATCATATTAATGACAAGTACCACTACATTAGAAGTTTGGTGCAGGATGGGTTGTGAAGCTACACTATATTTTGACAGATGAGCAAGTCGCTGACTTGTTGACGAAATCTCTTCCAAATAAGAAGTTCGAATATTTCAGAAGCATGCTTGGATTGGTTGATATTACAAATTTTGTAGATAGGGAAAGATGAAGCATCTTGGGCCACAAGATGCTTGGCTTGTGATGATGTCTAGATCCCGAAGTAGGGAGGGTATCATAGGTCATGTGGAGCTCCGACCTTGGATATGATACCTAGATCCCTGGGTTGGTGTTAGAGCTAAATCCTGATGGTACCTATAGAGACTAAAGCTTGGAACACACCTTAGTCCCACCCAGTTAGATTCCTTGGTTAGGTATCTAATATGTAGCACTGTGTGTGCCGTGACTCTTCATAGATCATGTCATTTTGAGTTCATCCATGTACCTATGTATATATGTAATTATGAATACCTCCCTAGTTAAGAGGGAGTGTTGAAGAATGTAACTAGTGTTGGTCTTCATAATTGTATTTGTCAAAAGAAAAGAAAAAAATTTTATTGTAAAAGAAAAACATTTTTTGGAGCATGGGTTTCATGCTCCTTTATTTTTTAGGTCATAACCTCCATTGAAGGCTTCTAGGTTTTGTCAAGAGTAAAAAAGAGTCCTTGTTACATTTGTTAGACCCTTCTTGGGCTTTTGTATCATGTAAAGATAATTATTCTTGTCTAAAGTGTCATTTGCCACTTCCTCACCAAGTTGGCCCTATCCTGGAGAAGTTGACCTAGAAAGAGGGAATTTGACCCTATTGAAGCAGTATAAATCAAAGTGGAAAAAATTGACCTAGGGAATAAATAGGCAAGGGTCCGAAAATTGAAAAATTTGTTAACGTCGGAAGGTTTTTGAAAAATTCGGCAAAAACTCGACAAAATTTGAAAAGTATAAAAATATTCATTTATAATTTTTTTTTAGCATCTAAAGTATTAAAAACATTAGATAAATGCATTGCCACATAAATATGAAAAGAAAGCTAATATATATAATATAAGATGTATAAGAAGTCTAGTGCTACATCACATATCGATAGTGAATCAAGTCCTGAATCCTAAGTCTTGACTCAGCCTCAAGAGTCAAAGTATCAACAAACAATTTAATAAATGTGTATCATGATTCATCATCATGAGTCATCTACATGTCATAAACTAATAAATCCCTGAGTTCCTCTGCCCCTTTTATGGGAAATAGGAAATGGCTTTGCCTTTTCTTCTATAGGAAGAAGGCCCTACCCCTAGGGCTACAAATGGACTCTGTCATCCTCTAGAAGCAAAAATAGGAGGTTGCCTCTGTCCTTTGTTGCTGTCCATCCTAGATGGTGGTTCCTCCTCCTCCTCCTCTACCTCTCCCTCCCCTACAATTGCTACCTCCTCCGGCTCTAGTGCGTCTGGATCCACCTCTAACCAATCAGGGACTATGTCCATGATAGAGCTCTCAGTCTCAATCCTCCATGCAATAGTGGTATCAATTTGGTCCAATGAGATGGCTTCCACGTCAGGGGTTTTTTGAAGTTGTCTCACCCACAATCGGATAAATTTCCTCTTCTTGGGCAATGACAAACACCTCCTCTCTCCACAGCGGCAAATCACAAAGGTTAGAGTGCAAAATGAGTCGAAAAATCAGCCTTTTCTTAACTTATACGCAGGACGACACCTTACTAGTTTTTGGATAAATTTCGATTTCATCCCAAGTTTTACGATTAAATCCTGTGTTTTTCATTTTTGAAAAAATCATGAAAAACTCGGCTGATAAAATCAGCGAGTTGAAAAAATCGGGAGTTCCCAGTGTTATCGAGTCTATTTCCACATTGGTATAAATAGAGGCAACTCGACTCATTTGAAGCACACACTCAAAAAGTTGGATCTGCAAGAGAACGCGGACGAAAAAGAGAACGAAGTGCAGGAAAAGAAGACCTAATCCAAGGAAGAAGCAAATCGAAGTATGTAGCATCTATCTCTCTCACACATGCGAGTTTTTTTAGGGTTTCTTTGCTAGTTGCATGTGCTGAAATTTCTGCAGTTTCAAAATTCTGAAGTTAGGAGGCCAAAATTCTGGATTGAAGCAGTAATTGAGGAGCAGACACTTGGAAGGTTTTGCAGAGTTCATTTACTAAAAGGAAGGGCTGACTTGGTGATTGGAGGAGGTCTTTGTTAGGGTCAAAAGGTCTTGGATTGTCTCAATTTGATTTGAATCTACTAGTGGAAGAGTTGGACCGAGTTTTCCCCTGAATATGGGTTTTTGCCTAGTTGAGTGCCTATATCTTGTGTCCCTTGTTCTTGTGATCTTCATACAATTTTAATTTGGTAATTGCTTGATGAAAGATAACATAATAAAGAAGTAAAAAGAAGCCAACATATACATCACAAGTACTGATCAAGAAAAGGGGAATCAAACCCTAATATCTACATGCATTGATTTCTCAACGAAATACTCTCTTTTTGTGCATCCATTTGATCATAAAAGTCTCATAGGTCTTCCTAATCATTGAACTTTCAAGCATAAAATAGGTATAAAGCTTCATTCAATGAAAGTTGAATGTTATATCTTGTTATAAAACTATCTCTACTACTTTGCTACCTCTAAATGGATCCTAGATTATCAAGTGTTATTCCGAGGCTCCACTTTTGAGTGAATATGATATGAACTTTATTAAGCTATTAGGATTTCATTTATCTTTCCTTGCCCTTTTAATCAAGAAGCTTGAAATTCCTTCCGAGTGTCCCTACAATGCCATATCAAATTTTCCAGTTCTCGATCTTTGCAACTCCAATGTGCTAAATGCCAATGTGATTTATGTGGTAAACTTGTAATAGTTATCTTAAGACCTAGATCTATATGTTCTGAATTTTTAGTTTTCTAAATACAAAGAAAAATATAATGGTGATTTGTGAATTGCGAATTGCGATTTAGGATTTATTTGGTACATTGTTATGCATAAGAGTATAAAATTTCAGTGATTTATGTTTTAATTTATAGATATTATAATTTCAGTATTTTAGTATTTTGGGTGGGGTCCCCTATGTCAAAGATCCCGACATCCCCTATGACCTTCCCTATGACCTCGAATAATAATAAAAAGGACTAACTTATTAATATTGAAAATGAATATGTTAAGACTTAAAACTAATAAAATGGATGACGTTGTATGCTCCTAAGGACAATCTAATGCTAATAATCATATCTTTCAACAGTTAATAATTTATGGTTGCTACAGTAATGGTTTTTTGACTTGTAACTGCACGACTGAATGATCAGGTTGAATTTGGAAAAGTTGAAAACCAGGTATACAAATGCACTTTAACTATCTAGGTTCACTGGTGTATATCCCGAAACAGAGAAACATACAATTTCGTGACATACAAAAGATCAGTAATAGAAGCTCCCAATCCTGAATGATTTTTCAAGTTTGAATCAGTAGCCAAATGCAGAGATACGTGATGATTGGATGTCAAAAAATGTGAACTATTATCCTGCTTGTTTTTCTATTCTCTTATTTTTGGCTTCAAGTTAAGTATTTTTTTCCATCAAGTATTTTTACTGAAGGAGTAACTGGTATTAAACAAGTTTTCTCATATGTCTGTCTCAGATTTTCAGGATTATGTTTGTTAGGTTCTGCTCAAGTACTTGTTTGGATTTCAAAGCATCCAAGTCTGATTTTTGAAACTGTTTGAGTTCTAATGCCTTGCTTTCTTGTTTGCTGGGTTTCCCTACAAGGCTCTATTCTGCTTGTCTTGTTCTTCTTTCTATCCAAGATCAAACTGGTATTTTTTTTGAAGTCATAGATTTCCTTGATAGAAGTGTGTCTATCTGTAACTATTTTAAAGGGATAACCTGGTATTTCTTAAGTTTTGTCAGATATTTGTCTCAGGTTCTTCCAGATTTTCTTTGTTAGTTTTTGTTCTGGGACATGTTTGAATTTGAAAGTATCCAAATCTGATTTCTACACATGTTTGAGATCTAATACCTTCTTTTCTTGCTTGCTAGGTTTTCCTATAATGCTCTACTATGTTTGTAACGTTTTCTTTTGAATCCAAGATTTTATTTCTTTTATTGTTAGTAGATTTCTTTGATAGAGGTGTGTATATTTCTAGCCATTATAATGCATTTGTTAAATTTACTCCCTTTTTTTTAGATAATTTGATGGCCATGACATTTGTCTTTTAGGGTTGTATTATCAACTTATGGCTTTTCATTCAATATTACTTGAATTTTATTTTGGCATTTTTCTCCGAAAGGTCAATGTCTAGTTCATTCCTTTTGTTAGATTGGCGAAATGAAGATTTTAAAAATGTTACTAAGATTCAAATTTCCAGGTTCTAGAGATTTGCTAGTGTAGGTCAATATTACTTTTGGTGCATAATATAATTATAATCATATCCCTTCAGCATTATACAAATCTCATTCTGCTTTCTCTACTGTGTTGCAGCTCTCTAGATCTTCCAAATATTTGTGCTTCCATATACAATGTGGATCTTTGCAATCGACTACGGGCATTTCTTGTTGCATGCCCACCATCAGGCCCTTCTCCGCCTGTGGCAGATCTTGTTATTGCAACAGCGGACTTTCAGAGAGATCTAGCTAACTGGAATATCTGGTATGCATGTTAATTGTTCTTGTGTTATTATTGTTGCTTTTAGAGGTGTAACTTCAGTATAAAAAATTTAATTGCAAACTTCAATGTGTCTGACAAAAGCAATTTTTGTGGCATGTTGTATGTTGAACATTTGCAGTCCGGTAAAGGGAGGGGTTGATGCAAAGGAGTTGTTTCACTTATACATAGTCCTGTGGATTCAGGACAAACGGCTTTCATTGCTTGATTCCTGTAAGCTTGATAAGGTAGGACTTGGTGATTTATGTTGTTTTCTTTCTACATTTTCTCTGTCCTGTGTCCAGATGGAACTGATTGAAATCTCGTTTAAATGTTCTTCATTTATTCTTGAATCTGAATCATAATGGTTTCTTTCAAAGATTCAATATAATATGCTATATATAAAATAGCACATTATATATAAAGTTTCCATTTTTCCAAAATTTTCAGGAGTCATGTTTCTAATGTTTCTCATATTGGTTTCCAGTTTTTGAACAAATTAGCAGAGAGGACTTGTGTGATGCAAATGGGAAATCAAGGGTGGACTTGGTGATGTAGATGCTAGCTTGTTGTTGCGACTTTGGGGTGTCTAGGAGTAGTTTGGCGTGATGCCCTGTTAGGCCATAATTGCTAGTTAGGTTTGTTGTTATGGTGGATACCCTAGCTAGGGTTTGAACACAATTGGAGGGTTGTAGCTTGTGATAAGCAGATAGGACATGTTTCAGTGGCTTGTGATGAGCAGATAGGATATGTTTCAGTGGTTTGTGATGGTATGTGCTTGTATCTTCATTATGTTGGGACATAAGTTTGCTGTCCAAATATTGTGCATTGTAGATCTTGAAATCAGACATATGTTTCTTGTGTTAATGAGTGGTTTCTAGGGCTGTTTTGTTTCCTGATTTATCATGAACAGTTTGCAGAGATGTCAGGTGATTTAATGAGATATGGAGGATCTGAAGGGGCAGATTCAGGGCTTAATAAATCTGCTTAAAAAGTATTCTCCAGATCTGATTTTTGAAGGGGATTGAGCCCTTAGGGCTGTGAACCTTTTCCCCTTGAACTTCATTGTTTCAGTTTTTGTTTTCTTGGATTGGGCGGTACTGGTGATTTTGGTTGGATGGAAGTGAAATATATGCTGCTATAATTATTGCTTCATTTTTAGTGATGAGGCTGAAGGTTCACAAAAACAAATCTGGGGAACCTCAAGTATGGAGGTGAAATTTATGAATTTGTATCTTTTTTTTCCGAGGAACACCCATAATTTTATTCATCTTGAACAAACAAGGAAACAAAATTACATTCTTCAAATGCTGAAAGCATTCCATATGATAAGCCTCCTGGCGTATGAGCAAAAGAGAAAAACAACAAAATTGCATTTGAAAAACAGGAAGCTAAGTGTGATAATAATCACTTAACATCTCTTTCTTGCCTTTCTTTTTTCTGCATTTTCTATCCATCCCTTGAGGTCGGATGAACTGGAACCATAGCCAGCTCACATACTGATGTCTTCGGTGGAGATTCTTTGTTAGAATCTGAAGTCTCTGAAGAATGTGCTCTCTTTGTGTCCCCCATCGCTTGTTCTGTATTGTACTTCATTATCCTGCTGTTCTGATGACCGAATCTCTTGTGGTTTGATATCATTCTGCGCTTGGGGTTCACTGTTATTCCGAGCATTTGCAGCCAATTCTGTTTTGGTTGGATTGTTCTCCATGGTTTCTTCCACTTATCAGGAAATTTATGAATTTGTATTAAGAACGGACTTTCAAATTTTCCATGGTTGGTGAATTTGGTAATACGAGGATAGTGATTAAAGGTTGCATCCATCCCATACAGTTGTATAGAGCATGGTATATTTGGAGGAGGTCAAATCAACTGATGGGAAATGAGAGAATGAGGATGTAGCTGGTGGAAATGGGGTTGAATAGGCATCAAGTCAAGAGAGTGAGGAAAGTATCTAGAGAAACAGGGTAGAATAGGCATTGAAGTCAAATTAATGAAATGTTACGTTTTTGGACTTCTTATGTTTTAACTTTTTATTTATTTAGTTGTAGCAGTAGAGATTTCTCTACTCTATATAAACAGTAATTTGGTCATGTTATTTTTTTGTTTTTTGATTTTGTATTAGCAGGTTTGTTATTTAGTCATAGATTGAGATTGAATTTGCTTGGATTTACTGGTTGTGGTAGTCGGTCATTTATGTATTGGGTTCTCCTTGCTCACTCCTATAGGTGTGATTGCTTTCTTTTATTATCATTCTCGTTTAAATCAGCTTCTACACTACCATTATGAATAAGTCTTTCAACATCATGCAGCACAACTTCATAATATAGAGAGGGAGGGGGCCAATAACCTAGTTAGTCTGTACATTGAAATTGAGAGTTTCAGCTGTAGAGGAATAGTGTGTAATAGATAAAACAATTCATGGTAAAATACTAAAATAGTGTGATGTGTGGCCTAAATTTTAAGTAATTATGTTGGTCAAGTACCAATAACCTTAGTTAGTCTCTACATTGAAATTGAGAGTTTCATCTGTAGAGGAATGGTGTGTAATGGATAAAACAATTCATGATGAACTAGTGTGGCCTAAATTTTAAGTAATTATATTGGTCGTGTACCTGTTTTATGCTGGCATAATCTTCTCAACTAGAGCATCATATGCAATTGTCGCTCTAGTATATGAAGGTCAAATCAATCAAATACTCTCCTGTGTCAACTTGTAGTTAAATATCCCAGTTTAATGACATAATTCAAATTGTCTTTCCTTTTCTGTAATTGCGGGCTTTTAGCACATGAAAGATGTGTGATGCTGACTCTTTTCTTACAATGCTCATAGCTGGGGCTGTAACATGATTACTGGCCTTGAGGATCAAGCACTAAGAATTCACTACTTCTCACTTGAAGATTCCACTCGAGAAAGCCAATTTCCTATGCTTTGAACACTTTCATCAGCCTTTGCTTCCAATCCTTCTTGTCGAAGAATTTTGTACCAATTGGTGAGCTCTTCTATTTTTCATTTTGAACCTTGAGTTGTCCATGAATGTTGCTGTTTGAGGTCACAAACTACATGATATGGAAAATAAAAATGATTGAACCTTGGCTATCATGGTTCCACTGGGCTAATGACCTCTTCTAGCCAGCCTTGTAAAGCTCTGGAGAAACAAGACAGCTTGTAGGCTTGAGGTCAAGGATGTTCAGGTGAACTTGGGTGACTCCAAATTTGGTGCCTGAGAGCTTCCTTGACAACAGAGGGGACTGGAACAGGCAAGTAGTTCAACATTTGGCATAGATGTTGTGTTTTAGACAATATAAGAAAACTTTACAAAGAGAGACCAACAAACTGAGACATTGATAATTTTGGAAAGCAACATTAACCATGGCGAGTATTACAATAAATTGAAGTGATCTATGCAATTTAGAGTTGGTTAACATATGAGCTAAGTAACCCGACACGGGGATTCGAGATTCATAGGATTCCGGGGATTCGAGTGTTGGATTCGGACATGTTGACCCCCCCGAAACAGGACACGTAGGATTTGTTATATATATATATATTTATTTATTTATATATTAAAAATTAGATATTTCTTACACAAATTCTCATTAATGATACAAATTCATTGATTTCAAACATAGATCTTCATCTAGATGTTAGTTTTACTGTTTACAAAGTAAGTTAGTAACATTATAGCATGCATAGTACATACAAAATTCAAATACATGTCACATAAATCATGATTCATAAATGAAAGACAACTTACAAGATAGTAAGATAAAGACACTGACAGCTGTAGTTTTCTCATTAAGTCATCAAATCAAAATGTGTTACATAGGTAGTGCAATGCCAATGGCAAATAGAAATAGAAAATATAAAACAACTACAGGTATACAAGCCTCAAGGCAATAGGTAGCCCATGACTCATGAGTCATCAATCCTCATAGTCATCATCAGAATCAACATCAATGTCCTCATCATCATGGTCACCACTGCTCTCCTCTGCATCCTCCTCCTCCCCTGTATCCATAGTCGCCTCTGCATCCTCCTCCTCCCCTGTATCCATAGTTGCCTCTGCATCTGCTAGTGTGGAGGATGACCCTTCTAAAATATCACAGTCATCAAATCTAACAGGCTCTATCACTGGATCATTGAGATCCATGCTGGCCAATGCCAACTCAACACTGCTGTCCAGACCCATATCATCAGGAAAGTCATCCCACACCTTTGTCTTTCTCCTCAATCACTCTTCCCTCTTGTAAATAAGACAAAGGTTGGTGTGCACATACACCATTGTCTTCGCCCTGGACTGCTCAAGCCTGCTCTTCTTCACACTATACAAATTCCCATATGTGCTCCAATTCCTCTTGCAACAAGAGGATGAAGTCACCTGAGAGAGGAGCCTCATGGCTAATTGCTAAAGAGGAGGGCTTGTTGGCCCATGATTTGCCCACTAAGAATAGGGCTTCTTAGCCCCCTGTCTCTAATCACATCATATCCTGCAAATTGACCAGTGCCAGTGGAAAACTCTGCAAAGGCATCCTCCACCTCATCAAGCAATGCTCTATCCTGGAAAACTCGCATGAATGCATCTTTCCTCCCCTGTGAGATTTCACCATCCATGTGAGGAGGGAATCTACGGGAAGGTCCACCATTCAACCACTCATGGCTATAGTATTTTGGGTTCAATGAGTGAGCCAAACAATGTAAAGGTGTGCAATTCCTGTCCCATCTGCTGACAAGAATATCTTGCATAGTACCATAGAAGGCCTCTGGTGATGTCTCATACTCGGGGCACTCTGTAGAATAATGCTCCTCACATACTCAATCATGGAATCCCATCCCTCATAAACCTGTCCTAGGATGGGTTTGTTTGTATCTGCAAATTGAAGCAAAGAAATGATATGGTTCATGATTTGAATAATTAGATCTACCCTCTCCCACCAAGCATCATCTAGCACTGTGTCCTTCACTCTTTTAGAGGCTATTTGATCTGTCTTTCTCCAAAAAGACCAAAACTCAGAAATAACCATGGCCCCAAGAGCGGTCTTGACCTCCCTCAACCTCTTCAACATGATGAATGAAGAGGCAAACCGTGTATCAACAATCTTCAACAATGATAGATTGTTGTACTCCTTGTAGATAGTGAGGGCATTTGTATGATTTTGCACAAAGTTACAGATATGTCATGCATCCTCAATAATGTTACCAATCCAAATCACATCAGAAGCAATGGATTTCAGTGCTAAGTTCAATGAATGGACAATGCAAGGTTTCCAAAACACTTGTGGATATTTAGCTTCCACAATCATGCTGGCAGCTTTGCAAACAGGTGCATTATCTGTAATGATTTGCACACAAGAATCAACACCTACGTCTTCAATAACTTCAATAAATAACTCACCCATAAATTGTGCATCCTTGTATTCTCCAAGTGTATCCATTGCTTTCAATAAAACTGGACCATTCAAGGAAGACACCATGCAGTTGATGAGTGGGTGTCGTGCTGGATCTGTCCATCCACCAAAAACAATGTTAACCCTAGATGTTGGCCATGATGTTTTAATAGGCTCAAGCATTTTTTGCACCTCTTTTTTTGCCTTCGTCAACAATGTGGTTCTAAGCTTCTCTGAACCAAGAGGCACATACCGTGATGGAGACCCATGAGTTAGAGCTCGACACATCTCAATAAATAGAGGTGAGCGTGCAACATTAAATGATATGAAGTTTTGATAGAAAAAGAAGGCAATGGTGAGATCAAGCTCTTCCCGTTTCTCTTTTTGAAAAATATTGTCCATTGGACCAAGTGAAATTGTTTTTCTTTTTGCTGTTTGTCCCCCAATAGAACTCTCAACTGGAAATTTGGTGGTGCCTTTCCTAAAAAATGGAAGGGGGTCTTTATTCTTGGTTTTTCTTGATTTTGCAGCCACATTTGCCATACCAACAGTGAACTCTTTTTCCATTTCTTTCATCTTTTGTAAAAAAACAACTTTACAAGCTCCAACTCCACAACTTGGTAAAGCCAACAAATGGCCTTTCCCACAGTAATATGTGCTTTTGAAAGAACTGTGGCAAACGTTGCATCTTCAATTCACATTGCCTCCTCCCTTCCCCTTGGTGCTTGTCCCATCTCTCTTGTGACATATTTCCACAAGGGATATTTCTCAATGTTGTCTTTAGGAGGAAGTCTTCCCTCAACATTACTTGCAACAGACTTTGATGATATTGGGGGAGGAGGGGCATCTCCAATGGAGACATTCTTCCTCTTCCTTTGCCCTCTACTTGCTGCCCTTGATTGAGCCATGAATACTGTAAAAAAAATAAACAAAACATTCACAAATTTGTAAAAAAAATTCATATACAAACTGCTGTAATAGAAATACAAAAAAATAGAGATGAAATGCACTTACCTGGTGCTTGAATCGCCTTGCCAAACGCTCGAAACCCTTAGCTCCTTGCCCACAACTCACTATTTGCAAAAACGAATGAGAGAAATGGTAAATATTGAAAAGAACAATGTTGTTTTTATATCGCGAGTTTCACTTTTTGGGGATTCGAATCCCAAAATCGGGGCATGACCAGGATCCGATCGTGTCCCGTTAGGACACGTTGTGTCCCATTTTTGGATTCGAATTCCCATCGAATCGTGTCAGAATCGTGGGATTCAGACACGTGGCTTGTTTTGGACGAATCCTGTTTCAGAGCATATGATTAGTTTGACTATTGACAATGTCATAAATATAGATCCTAGAAAAGACTTTCATAAAATAAGGACTTCCTAGTTTAAACAAACTATCTACAAAAAGGTACTCTCACAACCAATATGGCTCACCAATTAAATATTCTAAATACTTGGAATATAAAGAAATCCATTTAGGATAAAATAATAATATATTGATTAAATGTATGAGTGATAAGATGATGATAGTACAATGAGGGCCTTGTATAAAATTTAAATATCAAAGCAGGTGTGCCCTTTCATTAAAAGTCATTACCGTTAGTTTAGGCATGTCCCTTCATTACGATGTTCTCTCCACTAGTTATTATTTATTTATTGTTATTTATATTTTTATATTTATTACATTGCTTTTCTTTTTCTAAATGCTTTGTACTTAAAGCATGTTTATTGAAGGGCTTTACGTTTTCGTTTTTGCTCGTAACGTCTTTGCATGATCCTCTATTCCCAATGCTGTCATGATTGATGATATGAGACAAGTGTCTAAGGGTTGAGCATAACAATCGAATTATGAAATGGTCAGACCAACTTAATTCAATTTTTTGTAGAATTGTGTGGTAATGGATTTTTTGATTTGGGAGATGATACGATTTCACACCTGAGCTTCTCTTCAATAGAACATGATCTTTACTTAGCTTTTCATGTTGATTTTGCTTTTGGTTAACTTTTTGTTTGTTTGTTTAATTTCACGCAAAAAAAAACAGTGTTATATTGTATGAAACGGTTACATGTACATCAGATATATTGAGCCAAAATGTTCAAACTTGAAACTACAAACCATGATTATAGACATAATCAGGCAGGTGGTCTAGAGAAAAATCAAAAGCTGGACAGAAAGGGGCGACAAGGCCTTTGTCAACAGATAGAACCTGCTGAGAAATCAATGCTAGAAGTAATTAGGGTTTGATTCCTTATGTTGGCTTCTTTTACTTCTTTGTTATAATATGTTTCATCAAGCAATTACCAATTTATGTGTATATGAAGATCATAAGAACAAGAGACACAAGATTTAGGCTGATAGCTAGGGCAAAACCCCTATAAGGGGAAAACCTAGTCAGAACTCTTCAATAGATTCAAAGACAAGGTGAGATAGTCCAAGACTTCTTTGACCTAGACACAAACATCCTCCAATCACCAAGTCAACCCTTCTCCAGATGATAGCTTCCCAACAACAACTTCGACCTAGAACTTCAACCTTGCAGCAGCAGAATTTCGGCCTTCCCAACAGTAGAACTTCGACTTGTAGTAGATTTCAGAATTTCGGCCCCATCAAATGCCCAATGACTTCGCACGTGTGAGGAATTGATAGCCCAAAACATCAAATATGTTCCTTCCAAACTTCTTCCTAATTTCGACTTTTTCTGCCTCTCTTTCTTGACTATCAAACTTGTTGAGCTGTTATTGCAAATGAATTGAACTGCCTCTTATATATAGGCTTCTTGTGGGTTGAATTGCCCTAATGTAGGCCAACTTCATCAGGATAGGGCCGACTTGGTGTGGAAGTGTCAAATGACTTATTTGACTAAAAATTAATTCTTTTTACATGATACAAAAGCCCAAGAAGGGTCTAATAAAATTGACAATGACTCTATTGACTCAATATAAAACTTATAAGCCTACAATGGAGGCTTTGACCTATAAACATGATGACCCAAGCATGAAACCCGTGCGTTAATAAGTCATTATAAAATTTCTTTTGACAAATAAATTACATTATACAATTATGAAGACATAACCTAGTTACATTCTTCAATACTCCCTCTTAACTAGGGACGTATATATATATATATATATTTCACATATGAAGATCTAAAAAACACATGGACTACAAAGAGTTTAGGCACACTCAGTGCCACAGACTAGATACCTGACCAAGGTTGTCTATTCGGGTGGGACTAAGATGGACTAAAGTTTCGAGCCACTCTAGGTACCATGAGCCTTACTAACTAACCATCAGCACAGGGATCTAGGTGCGTATCCAAGGCCGGAGCTTCAAGACCAACACCCCACCCTCCCTCTTCGGGATCAAGACATCAAACATACGTAGGCTGACTAGATGTCCTTCGAAATCAGCCATTAGATGCTTCATCTATGTTTATCAACCAAAGCTGCAATGTCAGCTAAACCAGGCATGCTTCTAAAATACTCAAAGTAGATATATCCATTTGTCCAAGCATGCTTCCAGAGTGTTCAATCTTTTTGTGGAGAGATTTTACGTGTTTAAACACAAACCCCAAACAATAATAAACTTTCAAATATACAAGTAAGTACAGATCTTCAGGGTCCTGAATTATTCGAATGTTGCTAATATCATCATCAAATTATCCATATTCAATTTGTCGGAAGCTTTCTTCTTCTTTCATTTCTTCAGCAACACCAATTCATTCTCCAATTTCTTCTTCAAGGTATCTATCATGACTATCATAATATGCCCTCCCTCTCAACTGGGGAGATGTACTCTTTCTTCTATCCAGGCTCCCTCTTAACTTAGGGAGATCAACAACTTCCTTCTTTTATAACATTGAAGAACCTTTCATGGCTTCATTCCTTGATCATCATCATTCATATGCTTCCTTCATCATGCTTATATGAACATCTTTATTATCTTGAAGATTATGTACCTACAAAACTTTAATAGCAGGTACAACCAATAGCAAATATACAGAAGCATGAAGTTAGCTATATCAAAATCATGTCAGTGGAAGCATTAGAATTTGTATATTAAACAACTGGTTCATGAGATACATATTTTTATATGCTAGACATTAACTTCTAGCTAGGTTTTTGTCATAAACCCTAGACTTTATCATCAAGACTTCGAGCAACTCAATCAAGATATCAATGTTATTATATCTAGGGCCTCAATACTACTTTTAGAGATATATGGCAGATTTTACCATGACTTAATGTAAACCCTAGATTCCATCTTCCAGACACAAAGCCTTAGATCTCAGTGATCCAGTAACAAGCCAATCATAGAACTATCTAAGGTTTCAACAATATGCTTTTACATGACAAACTTTTACTAGGGTTTGTAGAAAACCCTAGGCTAAATCATATTGAAAAAAATATCATATCATAGAATATCAATCTCTAATAGGGCTTTGTTATAAACCCTAGAATTTACATGAGCATCAATAATTAGGTTAGCATACTCGAATATACATATCTAGGATGCATTTCTCATCAATATTTACTAGGTAAACGGTAAACCTAGGATACAAATGTCAATACATCAAAGATAGATATACAACAATTTATTCAAACTAGGGTTTTTGGTCATACAAATCGAGGGTTTTATCCCTAGAATCTTACTATATACATTACAAAGATTTTGGTCATAAACATTAATTTACCAAACCCTAAAGGTCTAGGGATTTATTTTAAACATTAACAACAAACCCTAAAGGACTAGGGTTTTTATTATAACAATACCAAGACTCTAAAGAAGAGAATAGGATGTCTAGATTTCATCATTAACCCTAAGTAGACTAGGGCTTCATAACTATAGACATACCCTTAGGTTAGGGTTTTATAGAGAACCTTTTAGGGTTCCATACGAATGATCAAAATATAATGAGGGTAGATTTAATTTAATGATTAATCACCCAAACAAGAATCTCTTACAATTCAAAACCTTAGACATAACGATGTTAGTAATGTAGAGCAAAATTTAAAAGAAGAATGACAATACTTTTATATAAAGAGATCTTTGTAACAAAGCTTATGTTGATTTGGGGTAGCATTGGATGTGCTCTAGCCACGAAAATTGGTGGAGAGGCTAAAGCACATGAGATCTCCAATACCTAGAAAGGGTTTGAGCAGAATCTAGCCAGTTTGGGAGATATTAAAATAATTAATATTTTTAATGGAGTTCCTAAGTCTAAACTTAAGAAAAATAATATATTAATGTGAACTAATATAAAACTGAGTTAGAATGGTCCAAAAGTCATGGATCAAGCCAGATCTAATCTTAGCTGTTGATTAGGGACTTAATCTCGGGCATTGAATTGTCAACGAGAAAAGTATAAGAGGAGGCTTGAGGGTCACTTGGAGAACACACCAAGTTGATAAAGAATTTGATTTTCTGGGGCAGGGCTTGCTGAGGAAATTGAAGGAGTGATTTGAGTTGCAGCTGAGGGGTAGTGAATACAGAAGCAGAGAGGCAAAGAGAGTACCGGGAGCATCAGCGCAGAAGCCAGAGAGGGTTGACGCAGAGCCAGCTAGAGGCCACACAGAGGTAGCCAGGAGCTGCGTAGAGCTTGAGGAGGGCCAGGGCGGGAGACACAAAGGCTCCAGAGACTAATGCAGAGCCTCGAGAGGCTGACACTGGGCCAAATAGGTTGACGTTGGGCTAGAGAGGCTGACACAGGGCCTAGAGGTTGACGCTGGGAGATTTCGTGGGGCAGATTGGGGCTGATATCTGTCTTCGACTGAGAGGTACTATTGCCGAGGGAATTCTCTGTTGGGTGAGCCATTTTTGGCACCCAGATTGTATTCTGAAACTGCTTAATAGTAAAACCCTCAGATAGTTGCACCGGTTTTCCCGCATTGGGTTTTTTCAGGGACATTAGTCCAAAAATAACGATGTCACTTGTGTGCTTGTTTTTCCTTCGGTTGATGATCTGTATGTGTTGAGACTGTACTTGTATTTATTTTCAGTATTTACATGGTCAATAACTTGTTAATTAACATAACATGTAGGAAGAAATAAATCAGAAAGTACAGGAAGGATTTCTAACAGTTAGACTTAGAAATTACAACATGGTATTGGAGCATGGTTGCAGATCACAGGATAACTGAGGACATCAACCGAGCAGAGCGGCAACAGAAATAGCTGTCCCGAGTGACAGAAGTTGTTCCTAGTGGAAACGAGAACAAGGAAGGGGTGACATAGTGCCTGCGTCATCAGTTCGAGCCGGGAAGAGGATCAACGCAGTGGCAAAGAGGAGCAGACCTGACTTACGTAGAGCCCGGTCACCTTTCTCAGTGAGGAAGGATTGACACCTGTGGCGAGGAGGTGCAGATTTTGCTAGTGTTGGGATTGCGCAGAGCCTAGAGGCTCTAACCATCAATTTGTTGGGGCATAGGAGGCTGTGGGTAAGTTGCGGAGTGAAGCTGGTGGGGTACTGTAGTCAGACAATACCTAACAGGGCAAGGCCAAGGAGGAGGGAGTTGTTGCCGAGGATTTCTAGCCAAGAAATCCGGATCAGTGGTGCAAATGCACTAACGATCGGAGTGGGGGCATCTCGACATTGGCAGAGGGGTTTCCAGGAGGGAAATCGAGGCTCAGAGGGAGTGACATCGAGAACTTCCAGGAGGGAAGTAGAGAGACTCGGAAGAGTCAAAAGAGGAGCAACGAAATGGTAGTGAATAGGGTAAGAGATTAGGACAGACTGGATGGAGCCTCAAACTTCGTAGTCTGGAAGGCCAGGATCTTATCCGTTCTAGACAGGAATCGTTTGAAGCACTTCGCATTGAACACGATAGCGATCCTAGTTGACTCGACTGAGAGCGAAAAGTACGAGGAGGCAATGGGGAGGGCCAAGAGCATCATCCTTGACGGGTTCAAGGACCATGTAGTACCACATATTGCCGAAAAAGACACGACAAATGCGATGTGTGAGGCCTTGACGAAGTTGTATCAGCATACTTTTTTGCAAAGGAAGATGCTACTAGAAAATCTGATGCGATCATACCAGATGAAGAAGGGAGAACCGATAGACACCTTCCTCGGTCGATTGAAGGAGATCCGGGATCAACTGATTTCCATAGGGACCACGCTAGATGGGGAGATGTTGGTGAGGACTGCATTGAATGTAGTCTCAGAGGATTGGGAGGTATTTGTCCAGAGCATACTGGGTAGGTCGAACCTTTCAGATTGGGAGGAATTGTGGGCGGCTCTTCGTCAAGAAGAGATCAGAAGGCTAACCAAGGTGGGAAGCAGCGGCAAGGGGGTCAGAATCAAGGAGGAAGAGGAGGATGCTGCCCTTGCATCTGAGGGAAAGCAAGAGAAACAAAAGAAGGACCTCTCCCAGGACAAATGCTTACATTGTGGGGTTCTGGGTCACTATGCAAACCAGTGTCCGATGAAGAAGAGTAAGGGAGAGGCTTCTAAGACCAAGGCTACGCCATCAAGGGTGGAGAAAGAAGTGGAGACAGATGATGACTGTGCCATGAGTGCTCATACGCCACTTGAGAGGAAGTGGGGAGACATCGAGCTGTAGTCAGACAGACTATAGGCTATGTGGGGCAGGACCCTCGAGGTACCCAACCTCTTGGATTATACCTTGCTACGGGAGCCCCGAAGAGGAGTAGCAGGACTGGCAGATGTCGACAGAGATGGATGCAGATAGAGAGACAAAGGGAGCTACAGTGTAGGAGTCCCAGGACAACGTGAGGCATCAGTGCGAGATGCACAGAGTTGTTGCAACAACGTAGAGGTCAGAGAGGGAGCACTTGTCAGTGACAGAGGGAACTTCAGCATCGGGAGTGTTACTAGCTTGACGGAGATGTCAGAGTTGGGAGATCAGTTACTTACTTCTCAGTAACTAAGTTGCTAGAGGCACCCTCTAAAAAGACAAGTTACTCACATTTGATTTGATGGTCAGAGGCGGATTCGGAGCTGGACAGTGGTAGTAATTCCCAAAATAAAAAGATGGGGAGAGGAAAAAAGTAAAAAGAGAGAGAAGAGAAAAAGATGTTTAATATGCCTCCTACGTTATCCATAACATACGAAAGTATTAGCGTAATTTGATAAAGTCATTCATTCTGAATGCTACATAAAGAATATAAGCCAGATGATGGAATAGAGAGACCTAGGATGTAGAGAATCGGGACATAGAGAATACAATAGATGCTCCTTCTCATCTCGATTATATTTATTCAATATATGTGAATATAATATACATCCAGAAAGCTGTATGCCCTGAGAGAGGCTTGTACAGTTTGGGAAGGGATTTTTATTCATCGGAATAAGAGTCTACTTCAACCAATATGCCCTTAGGCAAGCTATACACAACATAGAAATAACACTTGGAAAGGGTGGACAATTGGCTAGAGTGGCAGGTGCTGTAGCAGAACTGGTTCAGCAGTTAGCAGTGGCAGTGCTATGGGCAACACAATGCAACATGATGAGAGGGGTTGCAGTGCAGAAGCAGCATGGCAGTGGCAGCGCCATGGGCAACAACACAGATGCAGAGGGAGATGCTGTACAGATGCAACAGTGGCAGTGGCAGGGCCATGGGCAGCAATACATGATGCAACAATGCAGAGGATGTTGGGCAGCAGGCCTAGCATCAACATCGGGACCGATGTCGGATGATTAGGGTGATGCTCAGTGAGGAGTATCACTAGAGCACAATCCTCGCTAAGAGGGAGTGTTAATTTGGGGTAGCATCGGATGTGCTCTAGCCACGAAAATTGGTGGAGAGGCTAAAGCACATGAGATCTCCAATACCCAGAAGGGGTTTGAGCAGAATCTAACCAGTTTGGGAGATATTAAAATAATTAATATTTTTAATGGAGTTCCTAAGTCTAAACTTAGGAAAAATAAAATATTAATGTGAATTAATATAAAACTGAGTTAGAATGATCCAAAAGTCATGGATCAAGCCAGATCTAATCTTAGCTGTTGATTAGGGACTTAATCTCGGCCGTTGTATTGTCAATGAGAAAAGTATAAGAGGAGGCTTGAGGGTCACTTGTAGAACACACCGAGTTGATCAAGAATTTGATTTTCTGAGGCAGGGCTTGCTGCGGAAATCGAAGGAGTGATCTGAGTTGCAGCTGAGGGCAGTGAATACAGAAGCAGAGGGACAGAGAGAGTACCGGGAGCATCAACGCAGAGGTCAGAGAGGGTTGACTGTGCCATGAGTGCTCATACGCCACTTGAGAGGAAGTGGGGAGACATCGAGCTGTAGTCAGACGAACTACAAGCGATGAGGGGCAGGATCCTCGAGTTACCCAACCTCTTGGAATATACCTTGCTACGTGCCCCGAAGAGGAGTAGCAGGACTGGCGGATGTCGGTAGAGACGGATGCGGATGGAGCGACAAAGGGAGCTACAATGTAGGAGTCCCAAGACAACGTTAGGCATCAGTGCAAGATGCACAGAGAGGGAGCACTTGTCAGTGACAGAGGGAACTTCAACATCGAGAGTGTTACTAGCTTGACGAAGATGTCAGAGTTGGGAGATCAGTTACTTACTTCTTAGTAACTGAGTTGCAGTGCAACAGTTAGCAGTGGCAGTGCTATGGGCATCACAATGCAACACCATGAGAGGGGTTGCAGTGTAGAAACAACAGTGGCAGTGGCAGGGCCATGGGCAGAAACACATACACAGAGGGAGCTGCTGTACAGATGCAGCAGTGGCAGTGGCAGGCCATGGGTAGCAGGCCTAGCATCGGCACAGGGACCGATGCCGGATGATCAGGGTGATGCTCAGTGAGGAGTATTACTAGAGCACAACCCTCGCTAAGAGGGAGTGTTGATTTGGGGTAGCATCGGATGTGCTCTAGCCACGAAAATTGGTGGAGAGGCTAAAGCACATGAGATCTCCAATACCCAGAAAGGGCTTGAGCAAAATCTAACCAGTTTGGGAGATATTAAAATAATTACTATTTTTAATGGAGTTCCTAAGTCTAAACTTAGGAAAAATAAAATATTAATGTGAATTAATAGAAAACTGAGTTAGAATGGTCCAAAAGTCATGGATCAAGCCAGATCTAATCTTAGCTGTAGGTTAGGGACTTGATCTCGACCGTTGAATTGTCAACTAGAAAAGTATAAGAGGAGGCTTGAGGGTCACTTGGAGAACACACCGAGTTGATCAAGAATTCAATTTTCTAGGGCAGGGTTTGCTGAGGAAATCGAAGGAGTGATTTGAGTTGCAGTTGAGGGGCAGTGAATGCAACAACAAAGGGGCAAAGACAATACAGGGAGCATCAACGCAGAAGCCAGAGAGGGTTGACGCAGAGCCAGCTAGAGGCTATATAGAGGTAGCCAGAGGCCATGCAGAGTCAGCCAGAGGCTGACGTAGAGCCCCGATAGGCTAACGCTAGGCCAAATAGGCTGACGCTGGGCCAGAGAGGCTGATGCAGACCCTAGAGGTTGACGTTGGGAGATTTTGTGGGGCAGATTGGGGTTGATATCTGTCTCTGACTGAGAGGTACTACTGTCGAGGGAATTCTCTTTTGGGTGAGCCATTTTTGGCACCCAGATTGTATTCCGAAACTGCTTAATAATAAAACCCTCAGATAGCTGCACTGGTTTTCCCACATTGGGTTTTTTCAGGGACATTAGTCCAAAAATAACAGTGTCACTTGTGTGCTTGTTTTTCCTTCAGTTGATGATCTGTATGTGTTGAGACTGTACTTGTATGTATTTTTAGTATTTACATGGTAAATAACTTGTTAATTAACAGAGCAAGTAGGAAGAAATAAATCAGAAAGTACAAGAAGGATTTCTAACAGTTAGACTTAGAAATTCCAACAGCTTATAGGCTAAGACATACCTTGGGTTGTTTCTTAACAAACCTTGTAGGGCATTAATGCTTGAAGGGTTTCAATAATACTTCTTTCATATTTCAAGTCTATCCTTTGAAGTCTTCTCCATGACTCTTGAGTATTCAACAAGCTTTCCTAACACGGAAAATATAAAAGGTTATTAGCATATAGTTCAAACAAGTCTTGATATAAGAGGGAAACCAAACATAACAAAGAAAACAAGGAACAAGATACTTATATTTTGATAAAATGGCGGAGGTTCCCTCCTTATGCATTCTTCAATGGTTCTATTCTTCCTTGTTGCAACTCCATTCTGCTCGGGGTTGTAGGGAACAATGAGCCCTCTCTTACTACCTCCGTCTTTACAATATGCAATCAATTCTTTTGAAGTGTATTCTCTTCCATTGTCGAAACTCAAAGTTTTTATCTTTCTTTCGGTTAAGGTCTCCATTTCGGATCTAAATTCCTTGAACTTTTTTTAATTACTTCGTCCATTGTCTCGAGAAGATAGAGCCATGTTTTTCTAGAGTGACCATCAATGAAGGTCACATAAAGATGGCCTCCAAGAGACTTGATAGACATTGACCCACACATTGGAATGAATGAAGTCTAATATTTCTTTAGACCTTATGTCACTGCTTGTAAAAGGCTTCTTTGTAATCTTTTCCAGAGCACATCCCTTACATAATCCTTCACGATCTTCTCTGATATTTACCATTTAACTAAGTGAGGGAATTATCTTGTAGTGTATATGCCCATAACTTCTATGCCATTGTTTGATAGGATTGATTTCCATGTGAACTAGGGCTTGAGGAGATGTTGTTATAACTCTATATAGTCTTCGAACTCCAATAACTTTTGCCTTATTAATGCTCGAATGTTTTCCCCAAACCCAAAGTTTACCATCTACAAAGGCAACCACATCTTTATTTTTTAAACGAGAAATTGAAAGTAAATTCTTTTTCAAACCTGGAACATAGAGTATATAGTTGAGGTGTAGCTTTGCTCCATTTTCCAGCTACAATGATGTAGATACAAGGCCCTTGACTGCATAACTGTTTTTGTCTCCTAGCTCCATTGCATGAGATGATGTACCTTTGACAGAGTATGAAGTTGTCCACTTTCTCCTGTCATATGTCTTGATGCTCCACTATCAATGATCCATGCATTGTCATCATCAATAGTACCTGTAAGTACAACCAATAATTCTTCACTTTTGATAAGTTGTAGATGATCCTTCCAATCTAGCTTCTTGCAATTCTTATGATATTGAATCCCATCTTTAAGTAACTTGTCATAGAGGGAGTAATCATTTCTTCCAAGCCAAAAAAGTGATCTCCAACCTTCTTCATCCTTAGATCTGATACGATGTTGAGAAATCAATGCTAGTAGTAATTAGGCTTTGATTCCTCTTCTTTGATAATTACTTGTGAATTATGTTGGCTTCTTTTACTTGTTTGTTATATTATGTAACATCAAGCAATTACCAATTTATGTGTATATGAAGATCACAAGAACAAGAGATGCAAGATGTAGGCGAACAACCAGGGCAAAACCCCTATAAGTGGAAAATCTAGTCAGAACTCTTCCTTCAGTAGATTCAAAGACAAGATGAGACTGTCCAAGATTTGTTTGACCTAGACATAGACTTCCTCCAATCACCAAGTCAACCCTTTCTTCTTCTCCAAATGATAGCTTCCCAACAACAACTTCGACCTTTTAGCAATAGGATTTCAGCCTCCCTAGTAGCAAAACTTCTGCCTGTAGTAGAGTTCATAATTTCGGCCCCAACAAATGCCCCCAGTAACTTTGCACGTGTGAGGAATTAATGGCCCAAAACATCAAATATGTTCCTTCCAACAAACTTCTTCCTTAGGAATTTCACACTTTTTCTGCCTCTCTTTCTTGACTATCAAACTTGTTGAGTTGGTATTGCAAATGAATCGAACTGCCTCTTATATATAGCCTTCTTGTGGGTCGAATTTCCCTAATGTAGGCTGACTTCATCAGGATAGGGCCGACTTGGTGTGGAGGTGTCAAATGACTTATTTGACTAAAAAATAATTCTTTTTACATGATACAAAAGCCCAAGAAGGGTCTAATAAAATTGACAATGACTCTATTGACTCAATATAAAACCTAGAAGCCTACAATGGAGGCTTTGACCTATAAACATGATGAGCCAAGCATGAAACCCATGCTTTAATAAGTCATTATAAAATTTCTTTTGACAAATAAATTACATTATACAATTATGAAGACAGAACCTAGTTACATTCTTCAACAGAACCAACACCTATGAAGAACCACATAATAAGATAGGAGAGGCACCGCATAAGCAAAAAAGACAGAACATTAAACCTTCTCCAAAAAAATTGTGGTGGAATATATGATACCAAAAAAATACAGATAGTCAAATTACAAGTGATCCCAGGAGAACCAGAAACTCGAGAGACAAAGTAAGACTATGCGTGGAGGGGAATGTTCTCGACAACAAGCATATATTTGGCCCTGAAAACATGATAATAAATCGCGCCCGCCTGCATGGAGAGACCTCTTTTGATAATTTGTTTGCCAAGGAATTCTGGATCTGAAGAATGTGTGTGAAAGTGATCTCCTAAAAAAACTGTGAGAGTACCCTAATGCGGCTTAACCAATTAGAGATTTGAGGAGGATTGAAACCATTCCTATGACTAGCCCAGTTGATAGATACTTTAGAATCACTGAAGACAAAAACGGATGAGATAGATATCCATCGCGCACAATAAAGGAGATCCCAGAGTGCCAAAATCTCTGCTTTGGAATTGGTACCAGGACCACCATTCCATCGGAAATGATAAAAGATACCCAAAGCAGGGGAAATGACTGTACCACAACCACACCTTGAATTCTGAGCCGCATTGTCAAAGAATCCTACCGGAAATTTACATCAGCAGTCAATGGGCATGGTGTGTTTTTTAAACTTGCATTTAGGCCTCCGCTGGAATTCCATGAAATATGAAATGATTCTTTGACAAATTCGGTCAATGGGGAAGGGGATGTTTTTGAAAAATTTTCTGTTCCTGACCTTCCAGATACCCCACAAGATGAAAATGGGAAGGGTCTTGTACTCCTTGAAATTTTGGCACCAATCCGATATGTGTTTTGCTAGTAGATGAATAGGACCAACATGCAATAATATGCAATCTTTGTAATACCGGAATCCAAATAGCAACAGAGCCGGGACATTTGAGAAATAAGTGAGTATGATCCTCACAGGCCTGAATGCAAATAAATCATACAACATCTACCTGGTCTCTGAAAACCGCAGTTGGCTAGGTTCTCCCAAGTGAGAATTTTATTGTGCCCCACTAGCCAAGTGAAACATTTCAACTTTAGTGGAATATGCCACTTCCACATCCACCTGAACCATTCTGATCCTGGGGTCAGAGAAATGGAAGGAGTAATGAAGCGATAAATATCTTCAACCGAGATTGATAGTGTAGAACACCTGTTCCATGTTAAGGAGTATGGCCTGTTGTTGAAAATGATCCCCACATCATATAGATTTTTAATAGATCCATCTCCTATAACTGCCAAATGACCCTAGAGTCATAGAATTGATCAGAATAGGAAATAATCCCAGAAGATCCTTGTCAACCACCAATTGTTGTAATTTGTGTATCCCCAACTCATGAATATTGTGTAAAATATCACATGGAAGGAAATAATTACCTCTGAATCCCAGGATGGGATCCAGTCCCACCTCAAGCGCATTGTCCAACCCAATGTCCCACCGAAGATCACCAAGAAACCAGTGTTTAAGCTTTAAGAAACTGTTCCAAATATAGGAGCGATATTTAGGAGAGCGCGCTCCATTCTGAATCCATACATGTAGTGGCTGCCCCTTCATGTATTTGTCAGACATAATTTCCTGCATAACCCCGATCCAAACATAGCCTGCTCGAAGCTTTTAATAATAAGGGCCCAACCAAAATGCTCCAGGAGTTTCATGCCCCAACCCCCATCTTCTTTACTCTAGGTGAGAGCATCCAGGCTCACAAGGGGGAGTTTACCAGGTCCACGGGCCTCAGACCACAAGAATCAGTGTTGCGAACTTCTCGATAACATCCCGATTTTATCTCGAAATCACGATGTTTTGGCCTAGCCGATGTTTGCCGATTTTTACCGATATTTTCCCGGTTTTTACGATTTTTTGGTTTCTGAGATCCTTGCTGATTTTATCCCAATGCCGATGTTCGCAACATTGACAAGAACTGGACAATGATAGAATTAATAGACTTAATTTCCCTCTTGGGGAGAAGGAATAAGTGTATCCAGTACACAGATGCTTTGTAAAACAGATTGAATAATACGATGACCTTATAGTTTTGGATGTCTATAAGGGATCCTTGTATCTTGCATCTTATTTTTGGAACTCTTCTCTTATGATACTTCTGATGATATGGGTTTGATAAGATTTCATTTGGATATGTATTGGTTTATTTTTCTACAATTGGGATTTTACAGGTGATGGCTTATCTATTTCAACAAGATTGGTCATTGTCATGGTCAAGAAATTTAGTGATTCTTGTTGCAACTTTTGAACTTTTTAATATGTGCATTTAAGTTTTGACTATGATTCTTAACGTGAGAAATTTCCGTCTTTATCTCCAATAACTTTATCGAATTCTTTTTGCATTTTTTGTGTAATCATCTGGATATATTGAAGAAGAATTTTTAGATATCTCTAAGGTCTTGTAAGGTCTCGTTCGCTCCATAAAAGAAGAGAAAAGATGGACTGAATCCGATTCGTTGTCATTTTCATATTTCATGAAAGTATTTCTATCTATGTAATAGAAATGGACACGCGAACCTTCTTTCTTCATGGTAAACATGAGCCCTTATCGGACTTGAACCGATGACTTGCCCCTTACCATAAATATTCACTGTGTTGCAGATTAGGCAGTTGTATGGTGCAATTTTCCACTGGTGGATATGGCAGATGACTCTACGAATATTGGACTTGAACCGATGACTTGCGCCTTACCATAAATATTCGCTGTGTTGCAGATTAGGCAGTTGTATGGTGCAATTTTCCACTGGTGGATATGGCAGATGACTCTACGAATGTCTGCTAATATAGTGCTAGTGTTTGTAAGGATAGACTTATATGCTTGATCGTACGGACTTGACAGTGGAATTAATTTTCTTTCTTCTTTAGAAATGGCTAAAGGCTTTTCTTCTTTTTTATTCTTTCTTCCATTCTTTCTTCTGTTGGGTTCATTTGCTTGTTTGGCGGTGTGTTGGTCATGCTTAATGTTTTCTTACCTTTTTTAAACAATTTGTGTCAAAAATGTGTTCTTTTATTTTTATAGCTTGAGTTTTCTTTATAGACAAGCTAGCTATCAAATTGAGGACGCCAATATATGAGCAATAACACACATGATCTTATGATTGAAACAGAAAGTGGAAGGGAGAAAGGAAACATTTCATTGCATTGTGTTTAAAGCAATTATAATGTTTCACATATAATTTTCTGTTTTACAAAGAAATTTCATTTCCATGCATGTTCAAGTTTTTAGAAGGTGATTTTAATGACAAGATTGAATGTTGCAGGTCCGTTGGACAGGTGTCACAACACAACATTCAACAACACCATTTGTCGAGGAGATGTATGAACGCATTAAAGAGACTTTAAATGAATATGCAATCATTGTTTGCCGCTGGCCCGAGTATACATTTTCTCTAGAGAATGTGAGTGGTTTTTGATTCTTTTAAGCAGTGCTTCGCAGGAAGTGAATTATTACCACAGTTTTTTCTTCCTTTGTATTACCTGCTACTAGGAAACCTTGCTATTCAGCTGATTGAAGCCTTGTTGGAATGAAGGCTATAGCTGATGTGGAAAAAGCAGTAATGGAGACATTGGAAAAACAATATGCTGAAGTTTTAACTCCACTCAGGGACAGCATGATACCCAAGAAATTTGGCCTGCAATATGTTCAGAAGCTGACAAAACGTCGATCGGTATCCCTTTACAGTGTTCCTAATCAAGTGAGTCTAGTCTTGTTAACACAACCCATTATTTTGTAGATGATGATAGTACATGTTGGTCAGCATTCATTGTGTTCACTCTTTCATGATTATAACTTGCACATTGATTGCAGTTAGGAGTCTTCCTGAACACCATCAAGAGGCTACTTGATTTACTGCGCCCTAAAATTGAGGTGCAGTTGAAGTCATGGGTTTCATGCATGCCTGAAGGTGCATGTGGAAATATGATATTTGGTGAGCATATGGGTGAGATCACTGTTTTGTTGAGGGCTAAGTTTAAGAACACCATGCAAGCCATTATAGAGAAACTTGCTGATAATGTAAGTTTATTTGGAGTTTAATTTGTCTGTGGAATATTTTGTTTTATCATTTTAAAATCTGAAAGGGAGCCCAGAAATATAACAACTCTTTTATTTCTCCCCTTAACTTTTATCAATTGCAGACTCGAGTGCAACGTGCAACAAAAATAAAAAAAATTATTCAAGATACGAAAGAAGCAGGTGGAGAGTCTGAGATTCGGGAAAGAATGCAACCATTGAATACACAGCTCATTGATACAATTTCTCATATGCATGATGTTTTTACCAGCCGTGTTTTTGTGGCCATTTGTCGTGGATACTGGGATCGATTGGGACAGGTTCTCCCATCTGTCTCTCTTTCAAATACCAGTGCATTTTGTGTGCATGCTGTCGTCTTATATATATTGAGTTAGGTCCTAGGATGGATTCTCGTTTAGCTTAGACTGTGAACTTGGAATGATACGTTTTTGTTGCCTTTGCTCATTTTATGTTTGGTTCATCCATGCAGTTTCTTTAAATTTGCAGAAGCATGTTGCTGTATTAGTAAGTATATCCACTGGGCTTTTTAATAGTGCATGCAATTTTTTTTTTGGCTGCAGGATGTCCTTGACTTTTTGGAAAACAGAAAAGAAAATAGATCCTGGTACAAGGGTTCTCGTATTACTGTAGGAGTAAGAGCTGAATTTCTTCTTTTCCTATTACTTTCTTGTCTTTGAGGGTCACCTACTCTTGCACATATGCTATTCTTTCAAATTCATAGTATGATACCCTGCAAAAGATCAATTTCTAGTTTACAACTCTAATATACTGCTGTGATTAGAAAGACATTAGAAGTTGAAATCTGTATGAATACTCCTGGATTTTTTCTCTTTGCAGATTCTAGATGACACTTTTGCATCTCAGATGCAGAGACTACAGGGTCACTCTCTCCAAGAAAAGGACCTTGAGCCACCACGCTCTGTTATGGAGGTGCGTTCTATGCTTGGTAAAGATGCTCCAAATGGCACAGATTCCTCAAACTATTACTACTACTAGAGTGGAGGTCAGGAATTAGTAGTTTGGTTGTATAAAAGCTCATTTATTATCCATTTGAAATGAGAAACAAAACTAGCAACTTGTGTTGCTTCCACATAGCTGACATTCTGCTGGGAGAAAGAGAAAATGGATTTATTCTTCCATTGTTTATTGGATCCAAGGGTGTGGATATCTTTGATGTATACTTGTGAGTTCATTATTATATATTATATGTCGATCCTTGTATAAAGACCACTGAGGAGACAGTGCATTGTTGGGTAGAGAGTAATATTTGAAGTTATTGCCCTTGTGCTCCCTTTATGCAGCAGCAACTAAAGGTTGTATGCTTGTCTTTCTTGACCTGGCAAGTGTTTTGGGTAGCATGGCGCATCAAATGCTTACAAGAATATGGAACATAGAGTTATTTGGTGCAACTAACACGTGATTGTGTCCACTATAGGTGGATAGTACTTGAAAACATGAGAAGTGTATTTCTTAGTTACGAAAAATTGCTTGGTGTAATAAGGTAGGATATCGAGGAACTCTGGAGTTCCTGTAATGCGGTGAGCTAGCTTTTTGGTCATCAATTTGGAAGTGCAGATTTCAGCGGACCACTTGTCCATTTTGCAAAACATCAAGGAAATTGTAGTTGGCATGCAAAGCGTTTCATCTGAACATCCTCAGTTTCTTAATATGATAAGAATAAAGTTGGTTGATTCTCGAAACCATAGACCCAAGTCTATGATTTATAGTGGGGATGGGGCCAATTCTTGCCTTGAAAATTATGAGTATCTAGATCAGAAACTGTGGTGAAGTGAAGTGCAGCTTCTAGAGATGATGATAGTGGTCATCAAGCTGCTCTACTATAGGTTTTATTGTAACCTTGTAACAGAAGTGACATAGAATGATTAAGTGAGGCCGTCTGTTTAGCTTGCGGTCACAAATTTTGCTCAATGTTTGTGTGCTATTTTCTTATTTCCTGCTAGTCAAGAAACTTTATACAAAGTACTTTATCTAAGTGTGTAGCCTACACGTTTCAGAGCAAGCTGGTAAAATGTCTAGTAAAATTAAATGTCTTTATAATTTTTCTTTATGAAGTCTAATTATCAGCGATTCACTTGGATGATAATATAATTATATCAGATTTTGTTTGTTCCTTTTTCTTTTTTTGACTGTTATAGTAATCAGTGTTGGATCTTAAAGACATGGTTTCAAGTAAGTCTTGAAGGTTAGAATGACTCCAAAGTGATGCTTTCTTTTTAACATTATGGTTGTATCATGACCGCATTTTAAGAAAAGATGGGATCATAAATTTGTCCTAAAAATTTCTTATAATTAGTATTTTTTCTTTTCTTTTACAATTTAGCCATATAATACATGTAAACTATGAGCAACACATACAAGCATATGAATCACAAAGGCACATCAATAGATCAATAAGCACATCATCACATAGACACTTGATTTCTAGTTGGAAAACCCAACTGGAAAAAAACATCACTGCCGTTGTTTGCTTTGTCTTCTATTATTATTAAAATTTCTTTCGTTTACATCTTGTACTGATGTAGACTTTTACCAGTGGATAGGCTCCTACCCGCTAGAGGCAGCTACTTCCAATAAATTCTCCAGCTGCTACAAGAAGGAAGCCACCACTACCTTTGATTTTTTGTGATCCACATTTCAAAATATTTCACACTGGGACTTCTTGTAATAATCTCAGATCTGTTAAGCCACGTTTCATCAAAATATTTTAGACTGAACCTACATATAACATTATGCTCATCAAAACTAAATAAAAAAAAATCCTCCTTTCAATCTGCTCATTGTAATGCAACTCAATACATCAATTCCCAAAAGAAATCAATAGTGCAACTAATATCAACCAAAATCAACACCACAATAACTCAATAGTCAACCCAAGGAAACATCATCATAAGCATCAATTTTACAACAGGATAAGAAGTTTGCCCAAACTCTAAAATTGAACTCTGTTCAACCCCTGTCCATTCACTGTTTTGCTTCACTAGTGGGTCAAACTTTTGCAGCAAACACTTTAGTATGCAAACGCTACAACATCTCTGTTAAGCCTTCACAACTAATCATCATAGAAATTATCCCTGCACTCTAGCATAAACCATAAATAACTTTTCTCAGTTTCTAATAAGATCGATCTGTTTGCATAAAATATATTTGTAAGATTGAAACTCATCAAATGACAAGCAACAATATGGTTATCACACTTCAAATTCATAGGCAAATATATAAACTGTCATATAAACCTCTGCCATTAGCAAGACTCTCATCTCTGCACTATGCATTCACCTATATATCTCAACCCCTACAACAAGTCAACACAAGCCCTTTTCCAACACAACAACAATGGATCAAGTTATCAAGCATACAAGGTAAACATATATATATATATATATATAGATCATTCAACCGTTAGTCTCTGCAAAACCCTCATGACAGCCTTTGTAGAACAATATAAGGCACAAACCTTTGTCAATCATGCATGTCATTCAACCATTAGTCTCTGCAAAATCCTCATGACAGCCTTTGTAGAACAATATAAGGTACCAACCTTTGTCAATCATGCATGTCGATCTGGTACTTCAACTCTTATTAAATAGATCTAAACATGGCAACTATATGGTGCGCATAAAGTAGGCTTAATCAAACAAAGTAAGTCATGTGACATGGTGCAAAATAACATGATCTAGGCCTTCGAACCTCTTATCAATGCTACTGATGTTCCTCTACTAGTCTTTTAATAGCATACACAAGCTATGCGCACTATCATTTTAATCTGTGCATACAAACTAAATCAACATAACATCATGCATTCAACCATATGTCTGTGAGCTGATATAATGAGTAACAATAGTTTGTTGGAATAGATCCAACAACAATTATAGTAAGTCATGCATTTAGTCATCATAAAAAGGCTTGCGTTCTAGTGAGTTGTGCTTTATCAATAGAATCTGACCATCCAAGACTTTATGCAAATCACTTATGCCATACACTTGTAGATTGCTGCCATCACCTCCAAACCATGACCAAAACAAAGAAACAAAAATAAAAGGAAGACAATTCTGATTTAATCCAGATTGATCCTTCAGAAGCTGCACTCTGCTCTTGTTCACCCACTGTCTAATTGCCTTGTGAATTTACAAGCTCTCTTATCTTCAATCACCTTGGGCAAAACCACAAACTTGTTGATGGTAATGCTGACAATATCAAATCGACGTTGAACATCCTCACTCACATGAATTCCTTGTGCAATTCGATGGTTTTCACCTTTTTTTTTAAATTATTTCTTCACCTACAAGCATCGTTGCGGGGATAAGCCTAGCTCCTAGAGAAGAACATCACAGGGATAAGCCTAGCTCTCAGACAAGCTGTTGCAATAATCTCCCTATGCTAGTTATATTCCCAGTGATGTTGTGCTAACTTGAGGAAAATGATAGGTTACTCTGCCCATAACTCTGCCACACTTCTGCTTCATCATCCTCAAGCACTATCAAAGGTATTCAAAGGAATCACGGGGAAGAGGTTCGGTAAATAGATCTGCAATTTGTTCTCTTGAAGGGACATACTCCAACTTTACTCTTTGATCCAAGACTTGCTCTCTGAGAAAATGATACTTTATTGGAATGTGCTTGGTCTTTGAATGCATAATCAAATTTTTAGATATACTAACGAAATTGGTGTTGTCACAAAGAATAGACACAGGTTGTGAATAGTTTACTTGAATGCCCTGCAAAGTTTGAATTATCCAAAGCAGTTGTGTACAAGTTGCAGTTGCAATGTATTCTGTGTCAATAGTCGATAAGGAAATAGATATTTGCTTTTTGCTGAACCAAGAAACTAAACACTGTCCCAAAAAGAAGACTCCGCCATTGGTACTTTTGCGATCATCAATGCTCCCAAGCAAATCGACATCAATATATGTTTGAAGTGTAAAATATGTATTCTTTGGATACCATAGTCCAAAGTCGAGTTCCCTGCAGATACTTGAATATTATTTTGACTGCTTTGAGATGAGTCTCCTTAGGATTTGCTTGAAAGTGTCCAACTATACCAACAACATGCATAATATCTAGTCTAGTACTAGTAAGATAGAGTAAACTGCCGATTTGCTTGAAAGTGTCCAACTATACCAACAACATGCATAATATCTAGTCTAGTACTAGTAAGATAGAGTAAACTGCCAATCGTAGATCGATATTTAGATTGATTAACTGCTACAGAATCATCATCTTTGCTGAGATTACATCCTATTAGCATGGGTGTACATACAAGTTTACAGTCTTCTAGCCCAAATTTCTTCAAGATATCCTTGAGATATTTAGTTTGAGAAAGAAAGATGCCATCCTTAGTTTGATGTACCTGTAATCCAAGAAAGAATGTTAGTTCACCAAGTAGGGACATTTCAAATTCCTGTTGCATGGTTGCTGCAAACCCTTGACTCATTGAGTCAACATTGCTACCAAATATGATATCATCAACATAAATGACTACCGCTAAGAGTTTATCCCCGTCTGCTTTGATATATAAGTTACTATTTGCTGATCCTTTCTTGAAGCCTTGCTGTTGAAGGTATCTGTCAAGATGATAGTACCAAGCTCCGGGAGCTTGTTTTAACCCATACAAATACTTTTTAAGTTTGCATACGAGATTCTTCTCATTATCAAGTATAAATCCTTTAGGTTGCTCAATATAAACCTCTTCCTCAGATCTCCATTAAAAATGCGAATTTAACATTCATTTGATATACTTTACATTTGTGGAAGCTGAAAAATGCTATGAACATTCTGATGGCTTCGAGGTGGGTCACAGGTGCAAATGTTTTTTCAAAATCTATTCCTTCCTGTTGAGCATATCCTTTGCAGACATGTCATGCCTTATTCCTGACTACTTCTCCATCTTCATTTAGTTTGTTCTTAAATACCCATTTGGTACTTATTACATTTTTATTTTGTGGCCTTGGAACTAGATCCCAAGTATGATTTTTCTCAATTTGATTAAGTTCTTCATGCATAACTTTAATCCAACATTCATCTTGACTTGATTTTGAGATTCAATTGTAGATAACAAAGCTAAATGACTAGGCGAGCCAATTAATTTCCTTATAGTTTGTACTCCAGCCTCTTTATCACCTAATATTTGACTTTCATGATGATTTTTCTACACATACTTGGATGGAGTCTTTTTTGGATCACTTCCTTTTTTGTCTTCTTCTTTTAATGCTTCATCTTCTTCTTCCCCTATAATTTCTTTGATTTCGTTGTCAGAATGTTCATCATCAGACTATATTTTCTTTTTGGGGCATACAAATCCTTCATCTATTGTAACATATATACATTCAACAATTTTATGAAGCCTTTTATTGTAACATTTGTTGCCTTTGCTTCTGGAGGAGTATCCAAGAAGAATTCCTTCATCTTACCTTGGTTTATGTCTTGCTAAGTTTATCATCATTTCTTTTGATATAAAATTTCCTCCCAAATATCTTAAAATACTTAACAGTTGCAGGTATGCCATAGCACAGTGCATGCAATGTTTTGTCTCTGTTAACCCTTACACGGGCTCTGTTGAGTGTGTTGACTGTTGTTTGTATTGCTTATCCCTAAAAGGTATGAGACACTCTTGATTCATCACGCATTGCACAAGCCATTTGCTAAACAATTTTGTTCATTCTTTCTGCAACTCCATTTCGTTGAGGAGTTTTGGTTATGGAGAATTGTCTTTTGATACCATTCCGACCACAAAAATCAAAGAATTCAACTGATATGAATTCACCCCTATATCAGATATGAGGCATTTAATTTTTAGATCCATTTGATTTTCAACCAAAGCCTTGAGTATTTTAAATTGTTCAAAAACCTCATCTTTAAATTTTAACAGACTAACCAATGCATTCTATTGTAGCCATCAATTAATAACATAAAATACTACCCACCTTGAGGAGATTTATTCTTCATTGGTCAACATAACTCTGTATGAATTAGTTCAATGAAGAGTATTCTTTTGCCTTGAATTGAACCTTTAACTGCTTATTGAATTGACATAATTTGCATACGCTATTTTCAAGTGGTATGATATTTAGCATGTCACAAACAATTCACTTCTTGCTTAGTTTAACTAGCCGACTGACGCTGAGATGTCTTGACGTTGTGTGCCATAGTTAACTTTCTTTAGTATTTTCTCAAATAACAATGTTCATTATCACCTTCTAAGATGTATATGTTATTTGGAATCCTGGTTGCTTTGCTTATAATTTTTCCCGTGTCTAATTCTTTGACCACACATCCTTTGGAATTGAGATAACTTCACGTCCCTGGTCGCACATATGCTTGAAACTCAACATTTTATGTTTTAAGCAATCTACAAACAATACATTTTTAGCCTTGGTTATACCTCTTAAGAACACAAATCCTTTGCCCTTAATAGTAGCAGTCTGAGAATTATTACCAAAAGAAACATTTCCTTTCTTAACTTCATTAAAAGAAATAAATTTATTTCTGTCACCTGTCATGTGTCTCGAGCAGCCATTGTCAACATGCCATAGGTTCTCTTGATCCCTTGCATATAGAGCTAAACCACACTTTTCTGAAGAGGGAGTCTTCCTTTTCCAAACTTTAGGAGGTTCTATCTTTCATTCATGTTGATAAGAAGGTATCAGTTTGCTTCTGCATTCACTTTGCTCATTCCAAAGTTATTGCATATAGAGCATTCAATTTCATCCATAAGAGGAGAGAAAGCATTATTAAAGGACTTCCTAGCCTCTATTGACTTATTCAAATTATACTTGGATCTTGCTTCTTTGGTCTAGATAGTTTTTCATTCTACACAGTGAATGAATTTGTGACCAAATGACAAGCAAAACAATGTCCATAGAAGAAATATGAGTACTTGGGAGTGGATAATATCCTTGAATGACCTGACTCTTGATTGTAGAAAGAATGCCTCTCCGACCTTAGTTGCCTCCTTCATTTTAAGTTTGGCATGGCTTGATTCATCCTGCTTTTGTTGAGCCTTGTTGCCTTGACCATAGACTCTCTTTACAACACTAACATAACTCTTTGGACCTTTGCCCGTTGACGCCATAGGATTTGAGTCTTTGTTGTTTTGATTATAAGCTGCATTGTATCCAAGGTTTGTCTTGATTAACAAAGAACATTGATAGTTGATGATTGATAATCGTCTCCAATATTTTAGATCCCTTTGCAAACTTGAGATTTAGGTTTAGTCGAGCCTTTTCTTTCTCAAGTTATTTCCTTAGTTCTACAATCTCTGGTTCTCGTAGTGCCTTTCTTTCTATTGCAGTTTTTTCTTTAGTACTTCCTATTCTTTTTAACATCTTCTAGACAAATATAACTGGGCCATTTCTTCAACAAATCTATTCTCTTTATACATTCTAATTTCCTTTTCTTGATCTTTGTTTATATTTCTTGGTCTTCAACTGGGTCATTTCTTGATCTTTCAATGCATCCATCAAATCACAGTTATCTGATTCACTTGCTAATTGATCATCAAATGCCATGAGGATTTTGTATTCATGATTAGGGTCATATTCATTATCTTCATCTTCAAATGAACATTCACTATATTCATAGGAATAAAGGCTTTTTTTTAGAGAAATTCCTTTTGGCATTCTTCTTAAAAATGTTCTTTCCCTTTTCAACTTGTTTTTGTATGGACATTTAACAACAGTGTCCATCCCTTCCACAAGCAAAACATTTAAATGGGAGCTTACCTTTGAACTTTTTGGTTCTCGTCTATAACTTCCTGACAAAGTTTTCCTCCTCTTCATCTGAGATATAGCTGGTGTTTTCAGGTTCTTTCTTTTGTTTCCCTTTTGTCCTCATTTTGTACGCTATCAAAATCCCATGGAGTCTTTTTAAGGATAATGACTCAAGTCCTGCACTTCTTCAATTGCTGAAACTTTGGTATTAAACTTGGGAGTTAGTGTCCTTAATATCTTCTAAACAATCATAGAGTCCTCAATCATATCACAAAGACCCTTCACAATATTTACTGCTTCATCTACTCTGAGGAAAAAATTGTTCAACACTATCTTGAAGTGTGATAGAATTTCTTACTTAACCAATAACCTATCGTGTGTGGGCCTTTCATTTTCACAATTGAAAAACATATTCCACTTTACGACCCACTATTTTGCCGTTGTAAGCTCGAGTAGTCTAGGTTGGTAAGAGTAGTTCATTTTTGCAGTTTGGATTGATAGATTATAGTTTTGTTTCATGCTTTCTTTATTTTATTAGTTTAGAACTCAATTTAAAAGTTTCCTTCTAGTTAGCTTTAACAACCTAGTTTTAACATTCTTAATAGATAGCCTAAGTGTTTTTCATTTGTTTAAAGTGACAATGATTCAATGCACAATTATCCACATACAATAGTGTGCTACAAAGTTTACAAACTTCTAGATTGATTAAAATATTATATCCTAATTTATGCTAATAAATTAGACTGGTAACAATTGTTTTTAATTTTACAATTTGTTTAGGTGATGAATAAGTCGATAGAAAAAAAGGAAAAAAAGAAAAAAGAAAAAAGAAAAAATAGAAATGTATTAGTGGATCAAAGATGAATAGATGTAAGGATAAATTTACAAAGAAAAGGTGAAGGCATGTGGTCTCCAGTTCTTTAATGCCTCACATGGAGACACTATCCCAAGTTGGGAGCCAATATTGTAACATAAAATGACCCCACTAAAATTTCTTGACTTCACACAACTCTGGCTTATTCATTGTTCATTGATCTCATCCTAGTCTCCTAAGCCAATTTGAACCCCTATTTATCAAATATTGTCTCTTTGTTAGAGCCAAATTTTTATTTACCAAGTCCTTGTTTTCTATTCAATTCCATCATTATTTAGAAGCTAAATTGAGAAAAAAGAAAAAAAAGAAATATTATTTTTATTATTTAAAATGTCTTTGTTAAAATTAAAGTCTTATTTAATAATAGTTTTTATTAAACTCAATATATATATATAAACTTTTGTTATCCATTTTATAAAGTTAAATCTAATTTTAGAAATCAAGTAGTTGTAAAAATACAGGTTTATTTGAAATATAATAGGCGGTCGACTCCTTTTTAATATTCACATGATTTATAATTTTTCCTCTCCATTAAATTAATTAACCAAACTATTATCCCATGTGTATAGTAATGGGTGCAAATTAGGTGTATCAAACTAAAATTATATCCTACCGAATACCATTAGCAATTTTCATGGGACTTGGGGACCAACCAATGGATGCAACATCACCTACATTCAAATCCATAGTTTTACTTTTTTGAACCTTCCCCTTGTTAATTTTTTTTGGTAGTTGTTAGTTATGAGAGGTATTCCCTAGCTACACAAGTTAAAAAAAAATCAAATTTTAAATTAGAAGAAAGCAAATTAAATTTAATTTGCAAAGAGACTTGCTTCTTGGCACCCTAAAATCACTATAAAAATACACTTGAACTTCTCATTTTCATACATACTCGTCATTCACATTTCTCTCATTCTCCCGTTATTTGAGGAAGAGGCTGAAGTTTCTAAAGAGTTTGACCAACTAAATTTTTTGAGTGTAATTACTTAATTATGTTCAAGAGTGCGTTAAAGTAATACATATATCATTGGAAGTAATTTTTAGCTGCAGAAAATTGTGCTTGTCTAATTAGCACTAGAAATCAACATGGTATCAGAGCTTTAGTGAAGAAAGACCTCAACGGAGTGTTAAAATTTTGAGGTTGTTACAATCCTTATGTACCAGATTTTTCCTATTGCTCCTACCTAAATTTACGCAAAGAATTGCATAAATTATGGTGGGCAATAATTCATGGTAAATATGTTTAATTACTAAAATATAAATAATGTACTCCATATTTAATTTACTTTTTTACTTCTACCTAAATTTATGCAAAAATCACATAAAGTATGGAGAAACAATTTAACAAAGTCAACACTATGTGGGTGTATTATAGCCTAATTGTGATGGAGTAAAATACAAATTTTAATGAAAGGAAAGATTTCACCTTATAGAACTAATGAGTAAATGGCCAGATAATGTGTGGGGTGAATAGTGAAATAGATCCACTAGTGTTCATAAGAAATCAACCTAGGAGATCTAAATGGCATCTCATAGGATTCTCCTAGGATCAATTATAAACTGAACAAGAGTTATTTGTGTTTGAGAGGGAAAAATTGTATAGACATCTAGAACCATGCCAAATGACCATAAGAGCTTATAGTTCAGAGGGAGAAAATAGTAAGGTAGAGTGAAAGGATGGAGCCTATTGAAGATCTAAAGGGTCTCTTAGGACGATGAGGAGCAGGACGATAATAAGGATATGGGTTTAGTTTCTTTTGTACCTGTGGAACATCTTTTAGACCACCAAGAATACCCATAAGGTCTCTTTCAACCAGTGGACCCACTTATCGTGATTGTTCTAGAATCCAAGAAGAGCCTTTGGCATGGATTCAAAGTACATTGAAGAATGCAGACGAGCATTCAACTCCCCATGGCACCTTTAGGGAAATAAAACATCCTAAGAAGCACTCAAGATATGCAACATTGGTGAGTCAAATCATTGATTCCAAGCCATTCAACTATAAGGAGGTGTTGTAGCGGCTACAACCACCCTCAAACTTCTTGCCTTAGCTTCGTTTTGGAGCGTTCCTACCAACCATCCTTCAATTGAGTTTCAGTGGCTTATTAGCTTGCATTTGATAGCTTGTTTTCCTTCCACCCACAAGCTCACATCCTAGAACTTGGTCATTTTTTGGTTGTTGTGCTCACTTGGAAAATTGCGCAGAACTAGAGGGGAACCAACCTTCCTCTCCAGAATTGCGAAGACCATCAAGGAAACCTGCTTCTCTCCAGAAATGTGCAGAACAAGCAGACAAACTTCCCTCTGAAATTGGCGCAGAGTAGCCCATCACTGGGCTTGCTCTAGAAATTTGCGCAGTTCTGGTTGAAAGCCAGGGCTGCAGTCCAGGAATTGTGTAGAGCTTGAGGGGTAGCTAGAGCCACTCAACCTAGAAACTGTGCAGAATTCATCCATAGGCTTGCAGTCTGTTGCATGTGCTCCCAGGTTGACCGGTTCCCTCCAGGACATACTAATCTTGATTTGCATGCATGGGCTGCTTTTCGTGAAAAAGAAAAAAGAAAAAAAAAAAAAAAGCATCCCTAGATTTTAGGGATCCATTTTTAGTAGCACGAGGTTACATGCAAAAGACACTTTAGAAACCTCCCACCAACTACACTTTTTCCTAGATTTGTGGTATGTGCGTCATAAACCTCAATCTTATCAAAACTATTTATTCGACGCTTTAGAGCTCATTCTTCAATTTGATCTTGGAGCTCTGGCATCCCACATTGCATCTAGGAGCATTTGACACACTCAGGTGAGATTTTTGCAGGTAAGTCCGCTTTTCATGTCTTTTGTTGCTTTTCTATTGCTTTTTGTATTTCGGTTTGTGTGAGTGCTGTTTTCTTGGTTTTATTGAATGTTTGCTGTCGTTTTAATACATGTTAGCTTGTAGAATCATTGTTTCAGTTTTTCATTTGCATCCCAATGCTGTCGCATGCATGACATTGTTTCTACACTCATGGTCGCCATTGCGGTGACTCGCTTCACACACTTACTTGTTTTCCCGCTCACTAAATCCTGCACTTATTGTTGTCATGCATGATCATTCACTCTTGTCTACACTCAACTTCGCACATGTGTTCAACCTTTTCATGTTCTTAGTTGCCAGTCGGCGGGTTTGGGCTTCCTTAGCCCAGACCTTGCCTTGCCCAGCTTGCATTGTGAATTTTTGAGAATGAAGGCCCTACCTTCCTCCCAGAAATTCAATAGAACTTGCTCAACAATGGTCTCCAAGATTTCTCTGCGCAATTCTGGGAGGCAGTGCCCGCAGCTCCCCAGAATTGCGCAGATGAACTTTTCCGGGTTGTAGTCATTGCTGACTGAAACTGTGCATTACATGGTTTCAGTCCCCAACAGGACAAGTTGGACTGTGCTTTGCATAGTTTCAAAAATCACTCAGCGCCCTAACAGTCCAAGCTATGTTTTGCGCAGTTATGGTAGTTAGTCTCCCAGCCTCCCAGTGAAAATTGTGCAATCCTTCTAGTCAGTCACCTAGGTGTGTTTCATGTCAGTCCTCAAGTTAGTTTTGGTTTTCAACTGACAGATTGCTTGCCATGAGTGTTGCCCTATCTCCATGTATCACAGGTGTTCCTCTGTGTCTCATTAGTACAGGTTCAATGGCTTCCAAGAGAGCAGGGTCAAAGGACACCGTTGAGAGTGAAACTCAAGATGCAGTTGAGAAAGTGTCTATGAGCTTGCCCATCTATGAAGACACTAAGCTGTTCATAGACAAGGAGATCAAGATGAAATGACATGACATCAATGAGACCTTTTCAGGAACATTTGAGGAGAATCTGCAGGATCTCAAAGTCCATGTCAACATACACGAGTCTGGCTTGTACCGGATTGCATGTAGGTATCCCACATTTCCATGCGCAAACATGATCCACTGGATTGTCTCGCATACTAATCCAGAGGCAATGGTGTTGAGAAGTGTCAGTGGAACATAAATTTCTACCTTCAGGGAAAAGGATTTTCAAGAGATGTATCACTTACCGTAGCTGGTGGTCACAATGGATACACCCTTCACTAGACCCAGCAATAGTGCAAACTCAAGAGACATCTTGAAGAGCTGGGTCAAAGAGCCGTCTAAGTTCAGGATGACACCCAACCAAGTGGACAAGACAAGGATATTATGAAAGACGTATCATCTCTTGCTCATCTTCACATGCCACTTATACAACCAAGAGAGCATAAAGACCTTCCCGCAGATTTGGGTGATTGTGTTGGATCAACTGGCAATCGAAGGAAGACCTTTCAAGTGGTTCGACATGTTGGCTCTCAGGTTGAAGGAACAAGTGACAGAAGCTTGACATCCGCCCATGGGTCAGTAAGCGAAGCTATTCATGTCCCCTTACATACTTGATGAAGTCTGTGCCTGTCAGCAGTTCCAAGGCTTGGGTTGGGCATGGAAACCTTCAGAAACCTCTGTGCACACTTATTGCAGGTTGTTCTTCGAATGCAACTTTCGTGGAGTTACCATATAACTATTAGACCACTTCATCACCCCAGTATACAGGATTGTCTTTGAACATGAGCCACCTTGCATGTCGCAGGCAATGATGGAGGCATTGATTGACATAGCAGATTGGTATGCCTCACCCCTTGCAACCTTCATCCGGATGTACATCGTGGAGAAGGCTCCGCATGTTTTACTGAAGTTTTCCATGGATAAGCTAGTCATGCAAGAAGTTGCATACCACATCTCGATAGGGTTGTTAGCTAGTCTGCATAAGAAGACGAAGGCACCTTGGCTTGCTCTTCCTTTGCAGATCTGGTTGTATGAGATCCAAAATCTCAAGAATGTTGAGGCCGAGACGAAGGAATTCAAGAGGTTCACCTTCAGCACCAGAAGTTTTAATCCATATGACCTGCATTTCTTAGTGAAGGACCGTTGAGCGAGATTGCATCATCCTTGGATCCACGGGGCATGTCATTGGCCTGAGGAAGACCCGTGGAGATACTGCTATCAATTCTCAAGGGCCAATGAAATGGTTAGAATAACTATAGAGTGGGTCGAAAAGTAGAAGGCAACAACATCTCAGAGAGTAGCATCATTAGTAGCATACCTGTGCTTGAAAAAGGTAAGAGGAAGGTTGTAGATAGCGTAGAGGCGGAGTAAAGCTGTAAGTTCAAAGTAGATCCACTTGTGTTGAAAGCAACTTTAGGTTTGGATATTGAGGCTAAGAGGTAACAATGCAACAAAAGTATCACGCAAAGGTAGAGGGAGAAGCAGAAGCACGAGGAAGAAGAAAAGGAGATACAGGAGTTGAAGCAACAACTCAGGGAAGAACAAGAGCTGTGTATAAGAGAGAAGGAAGGGCAACAGGAACAAGAACAACAAGAGGCACAACATGCACACATTGATGAAACTGCACCCATACAAGTTATTGACTCATCTGAGCAGTTGGCATAGAGAAGATAGGGTGAGCAGTCACATGAGCAAGACTTTGCTGAAGAGATTGAACAGATGCTAGAGCAGATGGACAAAAATATAGTTTAGCCAGAGTTAGATCAGGATATTGACCTCATGCCTCAAGACAAAGAGGTCACCCCATCAACTTCACCAGATTCAGAAGTAGAGAAAGTCCCAAGCGATCAAGGAGACATTGAAATCCTTGAAGGCAATCCAGAAGCAGAGATGCACAATATATCTTTCGATGAGTCACAACAAAGAATTGTGTAGTCACATAGAGTGCCTACTCCAGATGTCCATGTATCTCCTGCGTAGTTTGAAGAATGAGTGTTCATGTTCGATGTGCGTAGACATCCAGTTGCATTGGCCGATGCTACCAAAGCATATGCTGAAGCCACTAGCTTGAGTGTTAGATTCTTAATACTTGAGAACAAGTGCATGGCTAAGGAGCTACAAGCGACCAAGAAGGGAGAAGAGCAAGTTACAACATCCACTAGAGCAGAGTTGAGGAAAGTGATACTTGATGAAGTATCGTCTTTCGAGATAGCAACGCAGAAGCTGTACTTCAGCTTCGTCATCATGCATAAGTCAGTTTTCCATATTAACTGTTGGCAACAACGCTATTCTAGGAGAGCACACATCTTGTTAGACTTACAAACTACCATCGATCACATGAAAATATGGAAAATGAGGTACAAAGTAGCCCCATTACACTTGCCAAAGATGATGAAGCCAAAGGTGGTAGAGTTGCAGGCACACATCCAGAGTCAGATCCAGAAATACAAGGCACTGCTGCAGCCCATCACCAGCTTACAAGCTTCACATGCATGAGTGTTTAGGAGCATGGATGTAATTGTGTGCACACATGCGATCCCATCCATTGGAAAACTCACTGAGGTGAAGTCAAAGAACCAAGTCCGACTGGAGCTGTACATGTACTTTGGTTAGTTGATGTGCATAGCCACCAGCGCAGACTTAAAGATGCACGTAGACACTATGCATCATCATGTCATTGGTCCGATTGCATTGAAGACTATGATGCACATGCTATCCGACGAGTTGGAAATAGGTGCCAAATCAGTGTACCCAGATGTAACAAAGGCAAGAGTTCTCTTTCAGAAGGATGTCACCACAGATCATGCAGACACCACCGTTGACCATTGAGAGGATGTCAAAGAGTTAGTCTTTCCACACCTATCATAGTCTTAGTGATGTCTTGCATGGCTTACTCAAGAATATTTTGTCTCACATGGGTACATGTGCAGATTGTAATGTAAACATGTTGTAAAAGTGAAAGACCAAGTATCAATAGTAGAATGTAACAATCATATGTAAGTTGAAGAGTCATGAGGGTAGGTGAAGAGTGACAAAGGGGAATGTTAAGGGTCACCCAACCTTTTGCTATTTATAGAACCTTGTAACTCATGGTATAGGATTTTGGGAGCCAAGCTTCCAATAGGGATAACTTATAGAAAGCTTGGAGTGTATTGTAACGAGCCTTGGCTTCTCCACAGTGCAAAGCTAGTACATCTCTTTGGAGGAGCAGGTGGAAATGACTGTAATTTTCCACTATCAGGGCTAGTGGAAGTCATGGTTGTATGTATGATTGGATCTTTCACTCTTTTAATATAATAGGGCCAACACGTTTCATGCATATGTTTTTATTTTAGTTCGACGTTACTTTAATGATGTATGCAAATGTAATTTACGCATGTATGTATGGACTATTCTGTATGTGTTTATATGAATCTTATTGAAGCATGTTGTTGATATAATCCATCAAATTAGATTGTCGGCTATCTTGCTTTCCATCTCGTGATGTCTTTCTGCTCGTGTGTTCCCTTTCAAACTGTGTGCTATCACATGTTTCTAAGGGGCACACTCCTTCCTCCTTCCCTATGTTAGAGCCTTTCATGCACTTTCCTTGACTTGCTGTAAGGTCACACCCTTGATACTAACAAGGACATCTTAATTACCTCTGTGCGCAACCGCAGTCAAGGCGATACCGTACTACCCATTGCTGGGACTCATACTCCAAACATTCTGAGGTCTATTTGGGACTTCTTACCGGGGAGATCCCCTGACATGTTGGTGGGTCCAACACTGTCAAAATTTCTAGCACTAGAAGGAGGGCCAGATGACAAGATGAGTCCTCACATCTTGTTTTGAATCTTCGCACATTTATCATGGATATCATTGTAGTTAATCCTCTGCGATGTCTTTCCAATGCACGTTCCTTTGAAATCACGAAGGATTTTTTTGATCACTTGTCTGAAATCACGTATGATGGTGAAGGCGTAGTGGCATGGCCTGAGCACTTACATGACTTCCTTGAATTCTTGGAGGATGTGGAAGAGTTTGATGAAGTTGAGGTCAGTATACTTCTTGCATACACACTTTGCGAATCCCTGAAATGGTGGTGCCACAACCTGCCTCACAATTGCATGCACTCATTTAAGCAGTTCAGTGATCTAATCGAATTTGTTTTCCATCATTTTGATCCTGAATCTCTTGAAAAAAAATGTTAAAACAACGGAAGGCCCTGCATGAATCACCTATGGATTTTTGGCAGTGCTTCTATTTACTCATGTTTGAAGCTTCGAAAACTCAGATGAAATCGCAATATCTCATGGACAGATTTGAATATTGCCTTACCAAATCACTTTGTCCCGAAATGAAGTTAAAGTTCAAACCACGCTCAACATACTACGGTGATGGGGCTACACAATCATGAGCGGACACAGTCGCTGTCACAAGTAACTGCTTGCCTTCCCCTCATCAAACAACTCCACCCCTGCAAGATGATGTGGGAGAGCATGCACACTCCTCTTTTCAACTATCACATCCTCCCACCATCACCACTCTTAATTTCTGAACATATTTGGTTGGGAATCCCATGGGTTGTCATAAACATTTGTTACCTCAATCTCCGTCTCTGCATATCGCTAATCCTCCAGATTGCACTGTCGTGTGTTCTTCCGTTCCAGACTCTACACATGTTGTGAATGAGGATCAAGCCATCAATGGAGTGGATGTTGCACAACCAAACTGCACTATCATTTACGATGTGTATGACTAGGGATCTGAACATCAACCCGCGGTGAAGGATGACCTCCTTTTGTCTACGCCTCCTCCTCTTTTTCCTTACATCTTTGGTGATTCTGCGATCTCTGATTTTCCTTGTGTAAATCCATCCATGAATGCATCTACTTCCGATCATTCACACAATACACCTGATGTCAATCCATCATTTGACATCAGAGAGGACAAATTATTCATTGAAAATCCATCTGATTTTTCATCTACCTTTTCTGTAAACACAGAGGGTGAACATTATTTCTTCTCATCTACCCATCTGTTTGATTCATCAGATCATGAGGATGCTGACGAACTCATTGATTTTTTTTTTAATCGTAGGTGTCGTGATCTCTTTACTCTTGTATTCAATCATGATGTTGATTTAGTTGCTGTTGATCTTTCAAAGACACCTGTTTATGATGATCTATCTGCTGATGAAGTCGAAACCCTCTAGGCTGTTGAGGCACTTCAGCCCGAGTTGATGGTTATGTCAGGCTGTCGCTATCCCGAGGTTAGTTTCGCTTCTGATTAGGAAATTACTGAAACACCCAAGGCTCCTCATCACTCATTTGTATGCATTGAAGATCTATCCAACATATAGATTTCGGTTCCTCCACCCAAATCAGAGGATCCTATCACTCATGCAATGGAGGAATCTTATACAACAAGTACACTTGCGAGACATACATTGTCTCTTTTTCTCACGTTTTCTTGCATATCATAGTCAAGAGAGTGCATATGCTTAACATATGCATGTAGTATATCACAACACCATGGTAAGTCCACAGAGTACATGTCTTTCACTTGCACTTTTTTCTTTTCTGTGGATGCATTTAAACTCAGAGTGTGTTTGTCTTCATTTCTATGTCTTTCATGTTTGCTAGTTTGCTTGACTGTGCTGTTCGCAAACCATGCCTTCACTAACATGGGTCAACCAATACGCCGATGGCTGCATTGGAAATATCACTTCACGTCAGTAGGCCCATGCACCGTTAGCTTAGGAGTAGGAGTAGTGTTTGCTTTATGTTTGGTTTGCTTGCATGCATGTTTTCCTTCTTGCTTTATTTGTTTGATTTCCTGCTTTCTTTGTTTGCTTTTCTTTTGCATTCGCTTGCGCTCTTTGCTTTGTTTTGTTTGTTTGTTTGTTTAAGTTCATAGGTTAGTTTCACATGAAACTGTGTATGACTCTTGAAACAAGCAGGGTAAAGTACAAGAGGACTTCTACAGCTACCAACATTTGGTTATCTATTGTCTTCTCTCTTTATGTAGAACTTGTTGCCTTCAGTCAATGATACACTAATGGAAAATACGTTCTGTTCGAAGTGAATCTTGGTGAAAACACAATGCTTGCACTCTAACTAGTACCACCTACTCTAGTCAGTTGTTTTTGGGTTAATTATTATTAGCTCAGTTAAGTAGAGTATGGTGGGCGAGGAACCTTAAAAAGTGTGTCAGAGGTATACATAAAATACTACTCTGAAGGAGCAACCTATTCTTCTCTCAATAAGTCAGGATCCCTCTTCCACCTCTGAAATAAATAAGTGCCTATGCACAGTTCTTGAAAAAATGAAAAACGAAAATGTGAATTTTTTTGAAAAAATGAATAAGGTGAAAGAAGAGAAAGGCTTCTTGCACCGAGAGGTGATGCAAGTAAATCCGCTGGGGTACTAACTAGGCTTGTTGGAAGCAGAGTGATGCTTGTGTTCCTGCCTATCTCTGTCAGGGTACTGTCCAGGCCTGTTGGCAGCGAAGCAACACCAGAGATGAAACTTAAACTCTAACAGTCATATTGCTTGTGTACCAATATACGCCTCATCTCCAATCAAAACAACTGATTTGACTTGGCTTGGAATGTGTGCTGACCGATCAAGAGCGTGGTACGTGCTACGTCTTTCAATCAAGCTAGTGTGGAAACCAATATGCTCAAATAATTTAACAATACTTCTGAAGGATTTCGACTTTCTTTTCATGAAACAAGGTCCATTCATAGAGCTGGAGTTCCACTAGTGTGTCGCCAAGTGTTGTAGCGACTACAACCACCCTCCAAAATTTTTCCTTGGCTTCATTTTGGAGCCTCCCTACCAACCATCCTTAGCAGAACATCTTGCACTAAAAGGTACATATGCTTCAGTGGAGTTTCAATGGCTTATCAACTTGCATTTGATAACTTGTTTTCCTTCCACCCACAAGCTGACATCCTGGAACTTGGTCATTTTATGGTTGCTGTGATCACTTGGAAAATTGTGCGGAACTAGAGGGGAACCAACCTTCCTCGCCATAATTTTGCATGCCATCAAGGCAGTCTGTTGCTCTCCAAAAATGTGCAGAGAAAGCAGGAAACCTTCCGTCTGAAAATGGCGCAGAGTAGTCCATCACTGGGTTTGCTCTCAAAATTTACGCAGTTCTAGATGACACCCAAGGCTTCAGTCCAAAAACTGCATAGAGCCTGAGGGGTAGCGAGAGCCACTCAGCCTAGAAACTAAGTAGAAGTCATCCACAAGCTTGCAGTCTGTTGCATGTGCTCCCAAGTTGACCGGCTCCCTCGAGGATTGACCAATCTTGATTTGCATGGATGGGCTTCTTTTCCCAAAAAAGAAAAAAGCAAAAAGCATCCCTAGATTTTAGGGATCCATTTTTAACAACCAGAGGTTACATGCAAAATCCGTTTTAGAAACCTCCCACCAAGTGTCACTTTTTCCTAGATTTGTGGCATGCATGTCATAAACCTCGATCTTATTAAAACTATTTATTCAATGCTTCAAAGCTTATTCTTCACTTTGATCTTGGAGCTCTGGAATCCCACATCACATCTAGGAGCATTTGTCACACTCAACTCATCTTTTTCTAGGTAAGTTCGATTTTAATGCCTTTTGCTGCTTTTCTGTCGCTTTTTGTATTTCGGTTTGTGTGAGTGCTATTTTCTTGGTTTTTTTGAATGCTTGATGTCGTTTTAATACATGTTATTTTCTAGAAGCATTGTTTCAGTTTTTCATTTTCATGCTGTTGCTGTCGCATGCATGATACTATTTCTGCACTCACTGTCGTCATTGCGACCACTCACTTCACACACTTACTTGTTTCCCCGTTCATTGAATCGTGCACTCACTGTTTGCATGCATGATCATTCACTCTTATTTGCACTCAGCTTCGCACATGCATTCAACCTTTTCATGTTTTCAGTCACCAGTCGGCAGGTCTAGGCTGCCTTGGCCTGGACCTTGCCTTGCCTAGCTTTCACTGCGCATTTCTGAGAGTGAAGGTTCTTCCTTCCTCCTAGGAATTGCGCAAAAATTTCCCAACACTGGCCTCCAGGATTTCTCTACACAATTCTGAGAGGCAGTGCTCGTTGGCCCCTAGAATTGCACAGATGCAATTTTCCGGGTTGCAGTCATTACCGACTGAAACTACACATTACATAGTTTCAGTCCTCAGTAGGCCAAGATGGACTATTCTTTGCATAGTTTCAGTAGTCAGTCAGCCCCTTGACAGTCTAGGTTATGTTCTGCGCAGTTATGGCAGTCAGTCTCCCAGCCTCCCTATGAAAATTGCATAAACCTTCCAATCAGTCACCCAAGTGTGTTGCATGTCAGTCCTCAAGTTGTTTTTGGTTTTCAATTGATAGATTGCCTGCAATGAGTATTTATCTGTCTCCAGGTATCATAGGTGTTCGCCTGTCTCTCTGCAATATAGGTACAATGGATTCTAAGAGAGCAGGGTCAAAGGACACCGTTGTGAGTGTAATTGGAGATGTAGTCGAGAAAGTGTCTATGATCTTTCCCATCTATGAAGACACTAAGTTGTTCAAAGACAAGGAGATCAAGATGAAATGGTAGGACATCAATGACACATTTTCAGGCACATTTGAGGGGAATCTAGAGGATCACAAAGTCTATGTCAACATACACAAGTTTGGCTTGTACCAGATTGCATGCAGGTATCCCGCGTTTCCATGCGCGGACATGATCCACTGGATTGTATCACATACAAATCTAGAGGCAATGGTGTTGAGAAGTGTCAGTGGAACAAAACTTTCTACCTTCAAGGCAAAGGATTTTCAGGAGATGTATCACTTACTGCAGCCGGTGGTCATAATGGATACACCCTACGCTAGACCCAAAAATAGTGCAAACTCAAGAGACATCTTGAAGAGCTGGGTCAAAGAGCCGTCTAAGTTCAGGATGACACCCAACCAAGTGGACAAGACAAGGATATTGCGGAAGGAATATCATCTCTTGGTCATCTTCGCATGCCGCTTATATGACCAAGAGAGCACATATACCTTCCTGTAGAGTTGGGTGATTGTGTTGGATCAACTAGCGAGTGAAGGAAGACCTTTCAACTGGTTTGACATGTTGGAATTTAGGTTGAAGGAACAAGTGACAGAAGCTCGACATTCACCCAAGGGTCAGCAAGCAAAGCTGTTCATTTTCGCTTACATACTTGATGCAATCTATGCCCATCAGCAGTTCCCAGGCTTGGGTTGGGCACGAACACCTTTAGAAACCTCTGTGCACATTTATTGTATGTTTTTCTCTGAATGCAGCATCCGTGGAGTTATCATACAACGATCAGACCACTTCGTCACCTTGGTATACAGGATGGTATTTGAACAAGATCCACCTTTCATGTCGCATGCAACAATGGACGAATTAATCGACATAGAATATTGGTATGGCTCACCCCTTGGCACCTTCATCTAGATGTACAACGTGGAGAAGGCTCCGCATGTTTTACCAAATTTTTCCATGAATAAGCTGGTCATGTAAGAACTTTCATACCACATCTTGACAGAGTTGTCAGCTAGACTGCATAGGAAGAAGAAGGCACCTTAGACTACTCTTTCTTTGCGGATCGGGTTATATGATATCCAAAATATCAAGCATGCTAAGGTCGAGATGGAGGAATTCAAGAGGTTCACCTTCGACACCACAAGTTTCAATCCATATGACCCGCATTTCTTAGTGAAGGACCACTGTGAAAGAGTGCATCATCCTGGATCCAAGGGGCATGTCATGGGCCTGAGGAAGACCCATGGAGATACTGATATCATTTCTCAAGGCTCAATGAACTGATCAACATAGTTGTAGAGTGGTTCGAAAAGCTGAAGGAAACAACATTTGAGGGAGCAACATCCTTAGCAGCAACAGAGGGCAGCAGACCTGCGCTTGAAAAAGGCAAGAGGAAGTTTGCAGATAGTGCAGAGGTAGAACAAAGATGCAAGTTTAAATAAGATCCACTTATGTTGAAAGTAGCTTTGGATATTGAGGCTAAGAGGCAACAGTGTGACAGAAGGATCACACAAAGGTAGAGGGAGAAGCAGAAGCTTGAGGAAGTAGAAAAGGAGTTGCTAGAGTTGAAGTAGAAACTCAAGGAAAAACAAGATCTGCGTAGAAGAGAGAAGGAAGCGTAGCAGGAACATGAACAATAGGATGCACAACATGCACAAATTTATGAAACTGTGCCCATAAATATTATTGACTCATCTGAGCAACTGGCACATAACATACAGGGTGAGCAGTCACACGAGCAGGCCTTTTCTCAAGAGATTGAAAAGATGCTAGAGAGGATGGACATGGATATGGTTCAACCAGAGTTAGATCAGGATATTGACCTCATGCCTCAGGAGTAAGAGGTCACCCCACCGACTTCACTAGATCTGGAGGCATAGTAAGTCCCAAGCGATCAAGGGGACACTGAAATCCTTGAAGCCAATCTGGAAGTGGAGATGCACAACATATATTTTGACGAGCCACAACACAAAGTTGCATAGTCGCGCAGAGTGCCTACTCTAGATGTCCATGTATCTCCTCCGCAGTTTGTAGAATGAGTGATCGTGTCTAATGTGCGTAGAAATCTAGCTGCATTGGACGATTCTACCAAATCATATGCCGAGTCACAAGCTCTAGTGTTAGATTCTTGATAGATGAGAACAAGCACATGGCTGAGGAGAAACAAGCGACCAACCAAGGAAAATAGAAAGTTACAACATCTGCTAAAGTAGAGTTGAGGAAAGCGATACTTGATGAAGTATCGTCTCTCGAGACAACCACGCGGAAGTTGTACTTCAGGTTTGTCACCGTGCATAATTAAGTTGTCCATTTTAATGATTAGTAACAACACTATGTTAGGAGAGCACACATCTTGTTTGACTTACACACTGCTGTTGATCACATGAAAATATGGACAATGAGGTACAAAGGAGCCCCATCGCACTTTCCAAATATGATGAAGCCAAAGGCGGTAGAGTTGAAGGAACACATCCAGAGTCGGATATGGAATTACGAGGAACTCCCGTAGCTCATCACTAGCTTACATTATTCACATGCACGAGTGTTCAGGAGCATGGATGTAGTTGAGCGCACGCATGCGATCCCATCCATTGGCATACTCACCAAGGCAAAGTCAAAGAACCAAGTCTGACTAGAGCTGGACATGTACTTTGATCAGTTTATGTGCATAGCCACTAGCACAAACTTTTAGATGAGCACAAACACTATGCATCAACATGTCGCTGGTCTGGATGATCTCAAGACTATGATAAGCATGCTATTGCTGGTCTGGATGATCTCAAGACTATGATAAGCATGCTATCCAACGAGTTGGATAGAGATGCCAAATCAGTGTACCCGGATGCAATGGAGGTAAGAGTTTGCTTTCAGAAGGATGTCACCATAGAGCACGCAGACACCATAACAGACTACCAAGTTTGGCATCAGTTCGCCATCGTCGATCATCAAGAATATGTCGAAGAGTTAGTCTTCCCACAAATGTTTGAGTCTTAATGATGTCTTGCATGGCTTACTCAAAAATATTTTGTCTCACATGTGTACATGTGCAGATTATAATGTAAACATGTTGTAAAAGTGAAAGACCAAGTGTCAATAGTACAATGTGACAATCATGTGTAAGTTGAAGAGTCACGAGGTTAGGTGAAGAGTCACAAAGGGGAATGTCAAGGGTCACCCCACCCTTTTCTATTTATAGAATCTCATAACTTATTGTATAGGATTTTGGGAGCCAAGCTTCCTATAGGAATAACTTAGAGAAAAGTTGGAGTGTATTGTAACAAGCCTTGGCTTCTCCACAGTGCAGAGCTAGTACATCCCCTTGGAGGAGAAGGCGAAAATCACCGTAATGTTCTGCTATCAAGGCTAGTGGAAGTCATGGTTGTATGTATGATTGGATCTTTCACTCTTTTAATACAATAGAGCTAACACGTTTCATGCATATGTTGTTATTGTAGTTCGTCTATCTTGGTTACTTTAATGATGTATGTAGCTGTAATTTATGCATGTATGTATGGGCTATTCTGTATGTGTTTGTATGAATCTCATTGAAGCAGGTTGTTGATATGATACATCAATTTGGATCGTCAGCTATCCTGCTTTCCATCTCGTGATGTATTTCTTCTCGTGTGTTCCCTTTCAAGAAGCGTGCTATCATAGGTTTCTAAGAGGTGCATTCCTTCCCCCTTCCATGTGTTAGAGCCTTTCATGTGCCTTCCTTGACTTGCTGCAAGGTCACACCCTTTCTACCAACAAGGACATATTACTTACTTCTGCGCACAACCGTAGTCATGGCGATACCATACTACCCACTGCTGGGAATCCTACTCCAAACAGTCTGAGGTCTAGTTGGGACTTCTTGCTAGGGAGATCCCCTTACATGTTGGCGTGTCCAACACCATCAATAGGAGGAAACATTCCAACAAGTTTGGAAGGACTCCATGATGGAGGAATATTAGTCAATCATGAAGAATGATGTGTGGGAATTTGTGCCGAGACCTGAGGATAATTCAGTGGTGACTTCCAAGTGGATCTACAAGATCAAGAATACTATGAAGAGACATTTGCTCCAATCACTAGATACACTTCTATTATAACTATTATTTCTATTGCTTCTATTAATGGTTGGAAATCGCATTAGATGCGTTGAAGTTGTAGCTAGAGTTGTCTTCATAATGTAATGTAATTGATGTATTTATTATATTCATTATTATTTTGGTCAAAGCATGTTCTTCATTCTTATAGAGTTAAAAAGAATCAAAGAATAAGTTATTTGAGTCAAAGAAAAAGTATTCTAGTTGTTATCACAAAATCGTGTACTGATGGCTGCTACCAGTTAGACTTTATGTAACTACTTCAGACCAGGCTTTAGACTAAGGTTAGCCTCCTTAGTCAGAGAGGGCTCTCTCACAGATTTGTGATAGGAATTATTAACAAGAAAAGATGGCTAACTCTTCAAACATTTTATGAAAACAAGCTGGTTGGAACAACAAAATAACATCTCTTCCATTGGGCTCATGGAGTCAAACACTTCTGCAGTAAACTATAAACCACTCAATCATAGAAGCCAAGGCATATAATGTTTAACACTCAAAACATCTCTCAAAAAGAACCTCAACTCATAAATATACACAGGAAGTCTGAGCACTAGGTGAATTCAGAGTGATTGCATATTTAGTGAGCTGTAAAATATATAAAGGATAATGACAAAACCACACATATTCTGAGCATTGAACACATGATGAATCTTGGGAAGAAAAAGTAATCCTTATATTACTGTCAAAAAGTCTTTTTACATAAGCTGATAAAAACTCTGTTTTTTCATAAATCTCCAACCCTACATACATCAGAGTTTTCACTATATATAGGAAAACCAAAACTAAAACTATCTTGAGTCTCCTCAACAAGCATGAGGGGAGAGCTCGATGATCTACCATTAATTAACCTTATCTATTTTAAAACAAACTTATTAAATACATAAGTTATTGTGCTGTAAATGCAGAGAATCCTAATTACATTGAAAGCCCAACTCTATCTTCTCGTGTGCATGATTCTCCTTGGATCCTTGACAGCTGTACAATTTCTGTTATGGCTGAGATATATTGAGGAACATTCACTGAATGAGCTGGCCTTCGGGTGCTAGCTGTAAAGATGGCTTATTAATTAGTAAACATGAACACCCTATTTTCACGGTCCCTGTCTTCCATTCTTCTTCACCATTTAAAAACCACGCCCCAAGCTCTTAATCCTTCAATAATAGCGCATAACACCATCTGCCTCATGATCTGGATGCCTTGTGGACTGAACAGGTGTGCTAACCAACAATCTCGGTAACCCTACCAGAACCCTAATAATTCAGACATAAAGTGCCTTTAAGAACACTTTAGCAAAAAACAAAATATTTCACTTTTTTCTTCAAAACTCACACCTGTCTCTATTTGAGCTGCTATGCTATCCATGTATAATCTCCCTCCGGTCCTCGAGGCATTCCTTTCAAAATTCGCTGACCCCATCATCAAATTTCATTGTTTTCTTATAAAACAACGTTCTACAGTAGTTTCGTAGCGCGCTACGAAACTACTGTTTTTGTCAAAACAAAACATATCTATTTTGCAGCGCTTTCTATTTAAACTCATGATTCCTTCAGACATTTTATACAGGTGCTAGGGACTTAAAAAACTTCAAAATGATAGAATTTGAACCAAAATTTATCAAAACTTTGAAAAGTACCTTTCCTCTTAAGTCAGTGAGCTAGTTTACCTAGCTTCTTCTTCAAACTGCTAACCTCTTCCTTCAAAGCCTTATTTTCTGATCTCAGACACATGTTCAGCTTTCTCACGTGTTTTGCTTGTTTAAGTGCTGGTATCATCCATGAAAATACATCAGACCCTGAGCCAGCTTGCTTCAGTAGACTTGTGCTGCCTTTTAATACAACCCTTCTATAACTAGCATATCTCATTGCACGTTCTCTAGAAAAACTCTTGGTCTGAGGCACCTCTTCCTGGGTCTTTCCTGCCTGGTTCTTGATAGCTATGACATTCCCTCCTTGGCTAATAATAACATTTTTACCTTTGTCTTTACTCTTGGCTGCATGCACTTTTTTAGTCAAAATTTCAATAAACTCTGTACTAGGCATTTTTACAGCTGCCTCCTCTTTATGCACTTTCTCGGCCTCTTTCATTTGTCTTCTTGTAATTGGCCTCCTTGGTTTAAACACATATTCTTCACTTGGCTCCTCAAACCGTAACCTTTTCGAAGCCTTTGATTTCTTCATGCTCTCTGGTGAAGATTGGGTTAAGTCAATGTGCATTGGTTGCACTGGCTGATCTTGTTCAAGTTCCATTGGTTCAATCTGCACTGACTGATCTTGTTCAAGTTCAATTGCTTCAAGTAAATCAGTTAAACTAGCTTTTGACACAGGACTCTCTTCAACAGCAATTGACTTACCCTTCTCCTTGCTCAACTGACCTCTGGTTTTTACTCTTGATCCCTTTTCAACTTCACTTGGTGCAGGTGCATCCTTCTTCTGTTTAACCTTCTCTTTTGATGATGATTTAGGTGTCTCCTTGATCACCACAGGCTTGACTGGTTTCTTCAACATGGTTTTGGACTTCTTTAGATCTTTCACCTCCTTCCTGATCTCAGCCAGAGTAGGTTCTTCAATTGTTTTCTCCCTTTCCCTAACAGGCAATGGAGTAAGGCCCGTCTTGCTCTGAAATCCCGCCATAAAAATAAAGGAGTCCCAATCTTTACCAATCTTCTGCAAACCATCTACCACTAACAACTTCACCAAACCATGATGGAACAGTGATGTTTCACAGTCATCTTTTTTCAACTGAATTTTATCACACATTTTACTTAGGCTTCTGAATAAATAGAAAGGGATATCAATTGATGCTTTGCCTGTGAAATGTAACAAAAGCTTAAAATGATATGAGTACACTTTGTTATACCTCCCTTCGCATGTTAAATACTTTTGGATGCATGTGAGGAGCAGGGCAAAATGTTCTTTCACGTAACTCTTTGGCACAGCTTTCGTGAGATCCTCATTTACATAAGGTTCCTTCAAAAATTCCTTACAGGGGCTCATGTCGAATTTAAAATTTTTGAACCATTCATGTCCACCTCTAGGAATCTCTGTCACATTAGAAATGGCTTCTGGGGATACAGAGAATTCTAGCATTGACACCTTAGAGTTTAAACCGGTAAAATTCAATGCAAAAGCTTTTGTTACCTCTGCGTGCCCTCCCTGCAATTTCTCACAAAACCTCCAGCAGCCAGCATCTCTAAAAGCTTTGGCTACTCCTTCATCCTTTAACGCAATATCCAGCCCCTCCGGTTCTGTTCTATGGCACCTTCCTGATCTATGCTCCCTTTTCTCCATTTTGCTTTGAAAACCTTCGGACAGAGGACTAACAACAGCTTCAACTCAAAAGGCAACTTCGAACTTTGGAATGCAGGCTCGCTTGAAATCTGGTCCTTTTAAAATGAAAACTCGGGCTCCTTCGCGCTTCAATTGTCTTGTCATACAAGCAAGTCAGTTTACGCACTAATAACAAATAACATGACACTACCATACATCATAAAATCACTTTGAATGATGTTTATGTGCGTGGTTCTGAACCTCATGGCGGAATGATGAACCATAATGACCTGGAGAGGACACCAACTGACAATATATGGACGGATCTAATGACTCATCCCCCCAGACTTGACATTTCAAAAAAAACGCGCTGCAAAAACCCCGAATTCCCGATTTCGTAGCGCGAACAGTTATAAATTAACAACATGCGCTACGAAATGGCTGGTAGATGACACGCTACGAAAAGGCGGAAACATCATTGCGCTTCCAAATTGGCCAATCAGACTACGCTACGAAACTGCGCAAAGGACCAATGACGCGAACAAGACAAGACATGCCTTAAACAATTATGATGAAGGGTGATTAACGGTTTTTTGCAATGATTCACATCAATACCTTTTTAAAACACAATCCCTAAGTGACACACATAGGAACATAACCACTAGACACACATTTTTTGACAATGAAAAATTTCTTTTTGTTTGGGAAAACATGATGTACATGGACTGTAGTTCTAGGTGATAACAGTGGCTCCACTTGGGATAGTGTGCTCCTGTAGTACACTAAGAAGTCGTAGAACCAGTGCCCTTGTCCATTTTATTAAACACACACCGCTGACAAGCATCCTTTTTAAACTTTGTGGGCCTTCTCCTCGGGCTAAAGTTTTCTTGTTCAGCTTGTCATTTATTTTCAACAGGAAACGTTCAAAAAACGGTTATTTACAATGATCATGAGATACTTGGCAGATTTTTACTGGTTGTAATGCTTTAAGAACCTGCCATTAACAGGTCCTCCAGCATATGGTGATCCATCAACTTCTTGCAGAATATAAGTGTTGTTTCCATGGAAGGCAGAAATCTGATATGGCCCTTTCCACAAATTTTCAAATTTGCCATGATTACCTTTCTCCTCAATTCTGGCTTCCCATTTTAGGACTTTATCATTAATCTGGAATATGTCTTCTTTGATTTTCTTGTCAAAAGCTCTCTTAACTCTATTCTGATTTTGTTGATGATCCTCAAACACCTCATTCCTTTTCTCCTGCAGAGCTATAAGCTGATTAATCCTCCTCTGTATGGCATTTGGTTCCTCTTCTAATCCTTGAATTAGCTTCATAACTGGTACCCCAAGAGATGTTGGGAAAATCGCCTCTGCTCCATAAACAAGTTCATAAGGAGATGTTCCAATAGACCTTTTAGTGCAAATACGATCAGCCCATAAGGCATACTTCAGCTTTAAGTGCCAAGCCTTTTTGTTTTCCTGCAGCAGTTTCTTGATAATCCTCACAAGGCTTTTGTTTGAACTTTCAGCTAATCCATTTCCCTGTGGATAGTAAGCTGTGGAATGACCAAGGGAAATATGGTACTGATGACAAAAGTTTATCATTCTTCTAGACTTAAAAGCCTGAGCATTATCTGTGATAAGCTTGAGTGGACAACCAAACCTTGACAAAATGTTATTTTCTAAAAAGGATATTATCACTGAGTCATTGGCCTGCCTGGTAGGTACTGCCTCTATCCACTTTGTAAAATAATCAGTGGCTGTGAGTATCCACCGATGTTGTCCTGATGAAGGGGGATGTATCTCACCTATAAAATCTAACCCCCACTGTTGAAAGGGTGCTTCTACATAGATAGGAACCAATGGCATAGGCATAAGCTTTCTTCTGCCCTCAAACATCTGACATTCATGGCATGCTGCTATTTTCTTGTAAATGTCCTTGAACATAGTAGGCCATAAATATCCAGCCCTCAAAACTTTATTTGCAGTGGCCTTCCAATAATGATGGCCTCCACAATCTCCCTTATGAAATTCATCAATGACCTTTTCAGCCTCTTCTTCAATAAGACAATTTAATAAAATCCCTCCAGCATCCTTCCAAAATAAATTCTGCTCATACACAAAGTATCTAAGGGATTTTAACTTGGTGAACCGAGCCTTAGATTTGGAGAGGTTATCAGGGGCTCTATTGTGCTGCAAAACAAATGCCACATCCCTATACCATTCTGATGTCAAAAAATTTTCATGGATTTGCACCAACTCTTCCTCATCTTCAGAAATTTCTGATATTTCTGTGCTAAAATTGATATCACTACTGTCCAGATTTGAATGAGTTAGCAGCTTTGCCAAACCTTGACCCTTCACCAACTTGGTGGGCCTAATTTCAATGTCATATTCTAACAATTTGGCTATCCATGTTCCTCTTTTTCCATCCGGGTCTGCTTGTGTAAGGATGTCTTTAATAACAGCACTTGGCACATATGCAACAATATGAGAATGTAACACATAAATTCTAAAATCCTTGATTGCCTTTACCAATGCATATGCCTGCTTCTCTAAAATGTTATACTTCAATTCAGCATTAGCCAATGTCTTACTAAAGAATGAAATAGGCTGTTCAGTACCTTGACTTCCTTTCTGCAATAAGACTCTAGCAATTGTATCTTCAGAAGCAAATGTGAAGATTAGAAATTCCTTAGTGAAATCAGGGCTGATGAGGACTGGTGCTTGAGTAAGTGATTTCTTAATTTCTTCAAATGACTTCCTTGCCTCAGCTGTCCACTTAAATTCTGCTCCTTTCCTTAGCATTTTTGTGATATGTTTAACCACTTCAGCAAAGTTAGGGATGAACCTTCTAACAAAATTAACTTTACCAAGGAAAGATTGAATCTCTTTCTTGCTCCTTGGCAAATCTAACTTTTGGATAGCACTGACTCTATTAGGATCAATCCTAATTCCTTCCTCAGAAATAATATGCCCAAGCAATTTACCAGAAGTCAAAGCAAAGATACTTTTGGTTGGGTTTAAAGAAATACCAAACCTCCTACACTTCAGCAGTATCTTTTCAAGGTGCTTTAAATGATCTTCCTCCCTCTTTGAAAAGACTGTGATATCATCAAGATATACCACAACTGATTTATCTTTTTCCTCTGCAAAAGCAATGTCCATAGCCCTCTGGAAAGTCGCCCCTGCATTCATGAGGCCAAAAGGCATCTTTGCATACATAAATGTGCCCCATGGTGTAGTGAAAGCTGTCTTCTCCTGATCATCTGGATGAACAAGGATCTGATTGTACCCTGAGAAGCCATCTAACATTGACATTCTTTGAGAGCCAACAATATTCTGCAAAATAAGATCCATTTTAGGAAGAGGATAATTGTCTTTCAATGAAGCCTTGTTCAAATTCCTGAAGTCTATGCAAATCCTTATCTCTCCATTCTTTTTCCTAACTGGTACCAAGTTAGCAAGCCAATTTGAAAATCTGATTGGAACAATAATCTTTGCATCAAAAAGCTTCTTCACTTCCTTTTCAATTAATGGCATTAAGAGAGGATTAATTCTTCTTAATTTTTGCTTAAAAGGCTTCTCATTTTGCTTAATTGGGATAGTATGCTGTATGATTGAAGAATCATACTGCTTCAAATCAGCATAGATCCATGCAAAAACATCAATAAACTTCTTCATCAGTTCAACATATTTGACTTTTATATCAGCTGATAAAGACTTTGAAATTTTGACTAATTTAGGCACCACTGAGTCACCTAAATTACAGCTCTCTATTTCTTCTTCATTGGCTTGCAACCTTGGTGCTTTAAACACATCATTCTGATCAAATAGTTTTTCAAGTGGAATCAGACCTTTAGGAATCAGATTATTTTGCAACTGCAATACCTCAGGCTTTTCTTTTGTCTCCACTAACATGTTCTGCTGATCAATTTGACTATGTTCAAATTCTCCTTTCAACTCTAGGAAACTTTTTACCTGCTGATCATCTTCAAATACTTGCCAATTTAAAATATTATCTGGGATGACTGGCCTATGGCGAACCTTCACTTCATAGCTATCAGAAGAATGCTTAGGGATAACAAAAAGACTAGCTGCAACAACAAGGGAATCTGCAATTGAATTTTGATCTCTGGTTTTTATACTGAAAGTATATGACTGAAACTTTTCCAACAATTCCAACACCAAGTTTATATAAGCTCTCATCCTTGCATCCTTTGTTTGATAAGCACCTTGAACTTGCTTTATGACTAATTCAGAATCTCCATAAACAACAATGTTTTTTGCCTTCAACTCTATCAAGGTTTCTAAGCCTAATACCAGAGACTCATACTCTGCCATATTATTAGTACAATCAAAATTAAGTTTATATGACAGAAACTTACTTTCTTCAGTTGGACTCATGACCCAAATCCCAACTCCTGCACCTTCTTTTCCTGCTGCTCCATCAAAGTATAAAGACCAGCAACCAGTGATGTCTTCTTCATTACTTTGCTGCACCTCCTGACACTGATTTTCTGCATGTTCTTCTTGTGGTTCCTTTCCAACTGCTTCATTGAAGAGAATGGCTGATCCAAGGCCTGTATCACAAGAATAAATAGGGAAATTCTGTGGTTTGTCCTTGCTGCTCACCATATATGCCATCCTTGTCTCACGATATAACCTTCTTTGCTCACCAAACATTGGAATGGTAGCATAAGTCAGATCCATTTGCATGGTACCCTTTATTTTTGCTGCCCATGACCTTGAGAGTAACATTCCAAATTTAGGTGGAACATCTGCAACAACAATATCCATGACAGTGGTTTTGGCTGGGATTTGTGTGAGTGCCACAACCACATCCTTTATCAGCCCAATACAATGAACCCTCTTTGAATCAAAAGAAAATAAGTCCTTGTATGGTCTAGTCACTTCTAATCCTAACCTTTCCATAATGACTTTAGGCATGAGGTTATGGGATGCCCCTGAATCCAGCATGGCATTATGTAGAGTCATCTCATGTATATTGATGCTTATATAGAAAGGAGGAAACTCATCATTTTGCTCATCTTCCAGTCTTGGACCTAAACAAATAATAGGATTATCCTCTTGCACATTCAAAATATCGGCCCCTCCTGGTGGAGAATTAAGCATTTACACAATCTTACTTCTATACTTGTCTACTTTCAAGATTTCATTAAATGGGATTGATATTTTAATTTTAGCCATCTCATTTTCTATATTAAACACAGAAGTAGACCTTTCAATTTCTTTAGGAGGAGCAGGGGTTTGATTATCCTTTTTCTCAAGAGGAGAATCACTTTTTCCATCAGCTTGTTTTGGCTTTTCCTTTTTGTCTTCCACTGCTTTTGAAACATTCTTCTTGGGCTGAGCCTTGTTTGCTGTAATAGGGACATCTCTGTTTCTGAGGTTATATTGCTTTTGAATTTCAAATATGGCATGTTGATAACCCTTTAAGAAATCTGAGGGTTCCTCCTCGGCTTTTAGTTGGCTAGACTCATCATGTTCCTCCTTTGTTAAGAAGATCTCTGAATCTTCTTCACCAAGACAATGAATAGATTCCTCAGGTTCCTCAGGTTCTTCTTCCTCATCCACCATATTTTGTTGAAAAGGAGGTCTTACAGGAGGATCAGCTTGCTGATTTCTATTTTCCCTTGGCCTTTGCTGATTTTGAGGCCTTCTAAACTGAGGATTTCTGAACCGAGGTTCTTGTTGTGCTTGGGGAGCAGCAGTATTCCCAAGTGCTAATTGGTCCATCAATTTCTCCATAGTCTTCATCATGGTTTCAAATTTATCTTCTTGAGCAGAGGTAGAAGGCCTCTCCTCTTCCTTTATCTTAGCCTTAGCCATCTTGGACTTTTTAGCAGCAAGTATATTCACCTCTACTTTGATAGAATCATTCTGCATGTTAGCCAGTGTAGCAGACTCTCTTTCTCTGAGTAAAAGAGAGAAATCAGAATCAAAAGACTCAGCATATCTTAACTGTGCCAAAGCTCCAGGAGGTTTCAAGTGTGCTGGAATGGAATTATAAATTTTATTAAACCTCTTAGAAAAGTTTTGAACAGTCTCATCTGGAGCTCTTCTTAAATTATTATATTCAGTGAGGGCCTGAACAAGATTAGTTCTATTTCCCCATTTCCTCAGAAAACTATCTTCAAACTCAGCCCAACTATGAATGCTACCAGCTCCCAAGGCTTTAAACCATTTCCTGACTTCCCCAATGAAAGACTGAGCAAACAATCTCAGTTTTACATCTTCATCATCCACTTCATACCTATCAATAAAATCATTGAATCTATCCACATGTTCTTCAGCTGTAATGTCTTCATCTCCTCCCCATGTTGGAATCCTAGCAGCATATTTATTAGGAAGATCATGCAGAACAGCAGGGAGAGCTAGAGGAGCATACCTAGTAGGTACAACCATAATAAAAGGAGGAACAGTGACAATAGGTATTGTATGACCAGAAGGACCAGAACTAGTATGAGATGTTGTCTGAGGGCTATTTGGACTGGCAGAGGCAGAAGACAAAGTATGAGTACGAAAAGGACTATTGGGGCTTTGTAAACCACTGACAAAAGAACTCCAATTTGGGAGAGGTAAACCAGTTTTTGAGTTAAGCAAAATTTCAAAAGGGTCAAGCTCCTTGAGCTGTTTCAAGTCCTCTTCCTCTAATAATAATTCAGCAGTAACAATTTCCCAAAACTCCTCTTTATCTTTTTGTGATACTAGAGATGAAGTATCAATACCTCTCTTTTGTAGATCCAAAATGATACCAATCAATTCTTCTTCATTTTCAGACCTTAATAAAACCTCTTGAACTTTATCATCAACAAGTTTATCCTCAGGACTTCTAGAAAACTCAGGAAATAAAGACTTTGAAATACTTGAAGTACCTGGTATATCAAAGAATCTTTGCTTACTCCTTGAGATGATATTAGGATTCTCCACAGGACTAGGTGGATTTGGGTCAGGATTGCTCCTTGTGTATCTTCCTCTCGAAGCCACCTTTAAGCTTTAAAAAACAATGGAGTCACCAAGGTAGAATGCAGCCTCGAAAATCATTTTGAACTCCTGCTACCTTCAGAAATTCAATCTTCAAACTTCGGGAATGAGTAATCATCAGGCTCCCGGCAGACGCACCAAAATGTTATCACAAAATTGTGTACTGATGGCTGCTACCAGTTAGACTTTATGTAACTACTTCAGACCAGGATTTAGACTAAGGTTAGCCTCCTTAGTCAGAGAGGGCTCTCTCACAGATTTGTGATAGGAATTATTAACAAGAAAAGATGGCTAACTCTTCAAACATTTTATGAAAACAAGCTGGTTGGAACAACAAAATAACATCTCTTCCATTGGGCTCATGGAGTCAAACACTTCTGCAGTAAACTATAAACCACTCAATCATAGAAGCCAAGGCATATAATGTTTAACACTCAAAACATCTCTCAAAAAGAACCTCAACTCATAAATATACACAGGAAGTTTGAGCACTAGGTGAATTCAGAGTGATTGCATATATAGTGAGCTGTAAAATATATAAAGGATAATGACAAAACCACACATATTCTGAGCATTGAACACATGATGAATCTTGGGAAGAAAAAGTAATCCTTATATTACTGTCAAAAAGTCTTTTTACATAAGCTGATAAAAACTCTGTTTTTTCATAAATCTCCAACCCTACATACATCAGAGTTTTCACTATATATAGGAAAACCAAAACTAAAACTATCTTGAGTCTCCTCAACAAGCATGAGGGGAGAGCTCGATGATCTACCATTAATTAACCTTATCTATTTCAAAACAAACTTATTAAATACATAAGGTATTGTGCTGTAAATGCAGAGAATCCTAATTACATTGAAAGCCCAACTCTATCTTCTCGTGTGCATGATTCTCCTTGGATCCTTGACAGCTGTACAATTTCTGTTATGGCTGAGATATATTGAGGAACATTCACTGAATGAGCTGGCCTTCGGGTGCTAGCTGTAAAGATGGCTTATTAATTAGTAAACATGAACACCCTATTTTCACGGTCCCTGTCTTCCATTCTTCTTCACCATTTAAAAACCACGCCCCAAGCTCTTAATCCTTCAATAATAACGCATAACACCATCTGCCTCATGATCTGGATGCCTTGTGGACTGAACAGGTGTGCTAACCAACAATCTCGGTAACCCTACCAGAACCCTAATAATTCGGACATAAAGTGCCTTTAAGAACACTTTAGCAAAAAACAAAATATTTCACTTTTTTCTTCAAAACTCACACCTGTCACTATTTGAGCTGCTATGATATCCATGTATAATCTCCCTCCGGTCCTCGAGGCATTCCTTTCAAAATTCGCTGACCCCATCATCAAATTTCATTGTTTTCTTATAAAACAGCGTTCTACAGTAGTTTCGTAGCGCGCTACGAAACTACTGTTTTTGTCAAAACAAAACATATCTATTTTGCAGCGCTTTCTGTTTAAACTCATGATTCCTTCAGACATTTTATACAGGTGCTAGGGACCTAAATAACTTCAAAATGATAGAATTTGAACCAAAATTTATCAAAACTTTGAAAAGTACCTTTCCTCTTAAGTCAGTGAGCTAGTTTACCTAGCTTCTTCTTCAAACTGCTAACCTCTTCCTTCAAAGCCTTATTTTCTGATCTCAGACACATGTTCAGCTTTCTCACGTGTTTTTCTTGTTTAAGTGCTGGTATCATCCATGAAAATACATCAGACCCTGAGCCAGCTTGCTTCAGTAGACTTGTGCTGCCTTTTAATACAGCCCTTCTATAACTAGCATATCTCATTGCACGTTCTCTAGAAAAACTCTTGGTCTGAGGCACCTCTTCCTGGGTCTTTCCTGCCTGGTTCTTGATAGCTATGACATTCCCTCCTTGGCTAATAATAACCTTTTTACCTTTGTCTTTACTCTTGGCTGCATGCACTGTTTTAGTCAAAATTTCAATAAACTCTGTACTAGGCATTTTTACAGCTGCCTCCTCTTTATGCACTTTCTCGGCCTCTTTCATTTGTCTTCTTGTAATTGGCCTCCTTGGTTTAAACACATATTCTTCACTTGGCTCCTCAAACCGTAACCTTTTCGAAGCCTTTGATTTCTTCATGCTCTCTGGTGAAGATTGGGTTAAGTCAATGTGCATTGGTTGCACTGGCTGATCTTGTTCAAGTTCCATTGGTTCAATCTGCACTGACTGATCTTGTTCAAGTTCAATTGCTTCAAGTAAATCAGTTAAACTAGCTTTTGACACAGGACTCTCTTCAACAGCAATTGACTTACCCTTCTCCTTGCTCAACTGACCTCTGGTTTTTACTCTTGATCCCTTTTCAACTTCACTTGGTGCAGGTGCATCCTTCTTCTGTTTGACCTTCTCTTTTGATGATGATTTAGGTGTCTCCTTGATCACCACAGGCTTGACTGGTTTCTTCAACTTGGTTTTGGACTTCTTTAGATCTTTCACCTCCTTCCTGATCTCAGCCAGAGTAGGTTCTTCAATTGTTTTCTCCCTTTCCCTAACAGGCAATGGAGTAAGGCCCGTCTTGCTCTGAAATCCCGCCATAAAAATAAAGGAGTCCCAATCTTTACCAATCTTCTGCAAACCATCTAACACTAACAACTTCACCAAACCATGATGGAACAGTGATGTTTCACAGTCATCTTTTTTCAACTGAATTTTATCACACATTTTACTTAGGTTTCTGAATAAATAGAAAGGGATATCAATTGATGCTTTGCCTGTGAAATGTAACAAAAGCTTAAAATGATATGAGTACACTTTGTTATACCTCCCTTCGCATGTTAAATACTTTTGGATGCATGTGAGGAGCAGGGAAAAATGTTCTTTCACGTAACTCTTTGGCACAGCTTTCGTGAGATCCTCATTTACATAAGGTTCCTTCAAAAATTCCTTACAGGGGCTCATGTCGAATTTAAAATTTTTGAACCATTCATGTCCACCTCTAGGAATCTCTGTCACATTAGAAATGGCTTCTGGGGATACAAAGAATTCTAGCATTGACACCTTAGAGTTTAAACCGGTAAAATTCAATGCAAAAGCTTTTGTTACCTCTGCGTGCCCTCCCTGCAATTTCTCACAAAACCTCCAGCAGCCAGCATCTCTAAAAGCTTTGGCTACTCCTTCATCCTTTAACGCAATATCCAGCCCCTCCGGTTCTGTTCTATGGCACCTTCCTGATCTATGCTCCCTTTTCTCCATTTTGCTTTGAAAACCTTCGGACAGAGGACTAACAGCAGCTTCAACTCAAAAGGCAACTTCGAACTTTGGAATGCAGGCTCGCTTGAAATCTGGTCCTTTTAAAATGAAAACTCGGGCTCCTTCGCGCTTCAATTGTCTTGTCATACAAGCAAGTCAGTTTACGCACTAATAAAAAATAACATGACACTACCATACATCATAAAATCACTTTGAATGATGTTTATGTGCGTAGTTCTGAACCTCATGGCGGAATGATGAACCATAATGACCTGGAGAGGACACCAACTGACAATATATGGACGGATCTAATGACTCATCCCCCCAGACTTGACATTTAAAAAAAAACGCGCTGCAAAAACCCCGAATTCCCAATTTCGTAGCGCGAACAGTTATAAATTAACAACATGCACTACGAAATGGCTAGTAGATGACACGCTACGAAAAGGCGGAAACATCATTGCGCTGCCAAATTGGCCAATCAGACTGCGCTACGAAACTGCGCAAAGGACCAATGACGCAAACAAGACAAGACATGCCTTAAACAATTATGATGAAGGGTGATTAACGGTTTTTTGCAATGATTCACATCAATACCTTTTTAAAACACAATCCCTAAGTGACACACATAGGAACATAACCACTAGACACACATTTTTTGACAATGAAAAATTTCTTTTTGTTTGGGAAAACATGATGTACATGGACTGTAGTTCTAGGTGATAACACTAGTCATGTCCCATTTGGACATCTGTAAGAAAAAGAAATTTGAATTTTTAGTTGAGTCGTAAGTCCACGAAATTGATTAAGTCAACTCTCCTTGGAACAAGTCAGCCCAATCCTCCATGATCCACCTAAGAAGCCAAGATCATAAGAAGCCAAGATCATAAGAAGCCGAGACAATTTCTGTGGCATTCAAACTTACTGTGGTAATATTTCTCTAAGAAATCCAATCTTACTATGGAAGCATATTCCTGTGACATCCAAACTTACTATGGAAAACATACTTTTTGATATGGCCTTCAAAAAGTCTCCTCTATTTGTAATCTATGAAGAATATAGTAAAGAATAAAGGCCGAAACATAGAAGGACAAGATGTGATCTGTATTATTAAGCAAGATTAGAAGGACGAATCTTTCAAGTTAATTTCTCTGAAGAATATAAGCAAAGTTCCGTGGTTAAATATCTCTACTCTACATAGGTATGATGCTCTATAGATAATGCAAATATGAGGTATAAGTTCTCTGTGATATGTGAGTCTTTAAGGTTCTACTCATGTGATCAATACGAAGGTCCACCCATGGCATTATCTTTGTGGGTAATAGGATGAAATAAAAGGAAAATTTTTGGCTCCTGTTATGGACAACCATTTGACATTTTATGAACAATTTATGGAAAATCTTGTGGACTTTCCAATGGATATACATGTGGCTTCTTGTGATCAAACTTATTGACAAAATTGTGACAAAGTTTAGACTATGAAAGGAGGGATATATAAGGCATTCTATCTCAATGGGCATGCCATCTAAGGAGAAAAATATGGCATCTTGTGACTAGACCTATTAACAAACTTATGGTAAAGTTTGGGCTGTTGATGAAGGGCTTGGGTTACTGGTTCTTATACAATCCATATAACAACCTACCTCTCTATTAAGATGATCCAAATACTCTTTGATAAATAAGTAGGAATTACTTTAATGGATCGAAAGAAAAATTCATCAAGACTCAGTTGTGATCTCAATAAGTAGTTAAGAGAATGTATAAAATATGAAAATCATTTAAAGTCGGTAGAATGTTGTAAGCAGGCTCTTCCTCCAAGATCGAAAGCATGCAACTAATATTTAGAAGTGACATTATTCAAGTACAAGTCTCCTCCTTCCTAAAACAACATCCATGAAATCTAGATTATGACACAAGGCCTATATCTATTGCTCATGCGAAAATATTACAAATATTTGTATCACTTTCTTATGTGGAGGATCGTAAAGGCTTATGCGAAGCACTGTGAAAATCACAGTGCACATGTATATACCATGATTAAATAAGAACATTTGAATCAACTCACATAGTATTTTTGAGACAATATAAAAGACAAACATGTGAAAACTTATGGATTAATTGAAATAAATTCTTGAGAATAGAGTTAAAAAGATGAATTGAGCTATCATAACGAAAAATCCGAGTTTGTTGCAAACATATCTCCTTGAAGCAGTCCAAAGAAATCTTTGTGATTCATACACTAGTTCAATAAATGAAGGTATGTCGTATTTATGTGAAGAAATATGATATATATCAACTAAAACTTCAAAGAATCTCCATTGCAAAAGGACAAAATCCATGTAAGGATCGATAAGGTAAGGTTGAAGAAGGTATGTATAATCTTTGTTTATTTGTAATCAATACCCTATTTTAAATTTTCTAGGTCATGATGAAATCACATGCTCTCTTGAAATATAGCATCATTTTATAAAAGGGTTTGCATAGACATATTAGTATCATTGATATGTTAGCACTCAAATCCTTTTTTTGTATATGAAGATTAGGTTTTTGTGATCATGCAACAGAACACCTTTAAAAGGCTTAACAATAACATCTCTAGGGTTTGAAACTAACACATTAGTGTACTTGTAACAATTGCAACTTTTTGGTAGGTCTTGAATATTTTGGAACTTGAATCATCTAGGGTTTGTAAACCCTAGAAAAGGTTTGAATTAGAAAAACCTAGGAATAAAAACCATAACTAATTGTTTCCAGTGTAAGAAGGAGATCTAGCTTTTGAAGATGGCAGAAATGACATCATGTTGATGTGAGGACAAGCTTGATAAAAAGGTCTAAGATTAAGAGGGAGAATACCTTCCTCAAAAATATAATTACTCTACATCTCCTTGATCACTACTATTGTTATTATCTTTGCACTTTTCCTATTTATATTTTCTCTTTCATAGTATTCTAATAAATTTTGCATGTCATTAATTTCCTAAGCTTTGACAAATGATGAAGGAATGTAGCAAAGCATGAATACTTGCCTGGAAGACGTAAGTAAAGAAGGAGAAATACATTTGAAGGTTGGATTAAAGAAGTTAACACTTAACATTAGATGTCAACATGAAATAAATACTTGAGAAGATTCTCTCAATAAAAAGGAAGAAATTCACTCACCTCAGTTGTAAAGAGGAAACTACAAAATCTTGGACAGATATGTCATTGCTTGAAATGATTGGATTCCTGATTTATTCAATTCAAGGACACATCAATTAAGTTGGCAGTGCTGATGATGGATATAGATAATATCAATAATCAATTCTACTTTGAAGTTGGTATCATTTCTTGATAGAGTATGAAGTAGGATTCTGTTGCATTGTGATGGAAGAAAAACTTGGGAGTTTGTATAATCAACTATCAAGCAGTCTGGCTCCATGAGATTTTTTATGGACTACTTTATGACATGTTGGATCTATTTATGATATTAATCAAGGATATATGAATATTGTTAGAGAACCAGGAAGGTCGAATCTCATTATGATGTGATGCATATAGGAATCGAGAAGCTACAATGGATCTCCACATGACGAAAAAGTAACCTATGGGTTGATTCAATTTCCTTCCATGGAAAAGAATGAGTATTTTTGAGACAATCTTAGGCTTTTAGATATCTCCTCCCTAGTTTAGAGGGATTGAGGATCTCCTCCTTGATTTAGAGGGAGTGAGGATGAATGCCGTGTTCTCCGTGTTCCATGTATTATGGTCAGGACTAACCACTGTTATTCTATTACATGAACACTAGTAGGGAGAATGGTAGATTGAATAAGCATCAAGGATGAACATTCTTGAGTCATGTATTCTGGTTGATTAGGATTAACATCCTAATTTGGATACATGGAATTGGTAAAGCATGGTCTAGAGGATGGACTTTTCCTTAGGATTAGGAAATGATCTTGTAAGGTCATACCTTCAGAACACCTAGGTGGGTTATGTGCCTTGAGAGGCAGTGGTATATAAATTAATGCCTCCCAACATTATGTTATGATCTAATAGAGAGATAGATCATACTTGTCAAGGCCTTGGTAGTTTGGCAACGTTTGTTATGATGATGCTATCATCATTGATGCTTATCAATCTTGATCCTTTCTAATATGAATATTTCAATTTGAGATATTCCATTGAGTCATTATGAATACCTCCCTAGTTAAGAGGGAGTGTTGAAGTTGTAACTAGAGTTGGTATTAAAAATGTAATGTAATTGATGTATTTATTATATTTATTATTATATCTTATTTTGGTCAAAGCATGTTATTCATGATTATAGAGTAAAAAATAATCAAAGAAAAATTTATTATGAGTCAAAGAAAAAGTGTTTGAATCATGTCCAATTTGGACATTTGTGATAAAACAAAATTTGAATTTTTTATTGAGTCGTAAATCCACAAAATTGATCAAGCTGGCCCTCCTTGGAACAAGTCGACCCAATCCTTCAAGAGCCACCTATTCGACCTCATGGACAATTATATATATAAGAGGTAGTTTGATTCACTTGTGAGATCATCCAATCACACAATAATAAGAACATCTGAACTATGCAAAGGAGAATCGAGAGAAGAAGTCAAAGGAGAGAGACATTCAAGTTAAAAAAAAGAAGAATATTCCTTTTGTTGACCAAATTTCTGATGCAGACAACTCACACGTGTGAGGACATAATTTTGTGAATAGGCCAAAATTTTTTGTGCTATTGTAGACCCAAAATTTTAGGACCAAAATTTCAGGAAGTTGACTAGAATGTTAGGTTTGACCTACATTGAATTTAATTCTTGGAGGTGACTTGGAGAAGGGTTGGATTTGGAATTTTGGTGGTAGTATTGGTCTTGGAAATCTCATTTTGATCTGATTATATAAGAGAAGGATTTTTTGGTTTTCCCCTTGTGGGGTTTTGCCTTGGATAACAATCTAATTTTAGTGTCTCTTATCTCTTTACTTTCCTAGAATATTGAAAATTTGTATAATTGTTGGACAAATAATACATAACAAATAATAAATAAGAATTCTAACATTCACAAGTAATTAACAAGACAAAGAAATCAAACCTGATCTTACTACACTTGGTTTCTCAACAAGATGGATGTGAAAAATTCTTTCCTTAATGGAGTGTTTGAGGAAGAAGTGTACATAGAGAAACCTCATTGCTTTGAGGTACATGAGAAGGAGTCTCATGCCTGCAAACTGAAGGAGGACTTGTACGAACTCAAGAAGGCACCTCAGCCTTGGCATTCTTGGATTGATGGATACCTAATGAGTCTTGGTTTCACCAACAATGATGCTACTCCTAATATTTACTACAAGGTTGTTAAAGTGAACACTCTAATATAGTTTATGGTGGAACCTAGGCATGTATATTGGATTGTGGCAAAGCATGTGTTGAGATATCTGTGTGGTACAATCAATTATGGATTGAGATATGTCTCAAATGGTGAAGTGTAACTGCAGGGATACTCAGATTCCGATTAGGAAGGAAGTTTCAAATATAGGAAGAGCACATCATGATGTTGCTTCAGGTTTGGTTATTAGAAATACCGAGAAGGGGGTGAATCAATATTTCATGCCGAATATTTTTTTTACTTAGTTTATGTTTTTTTATCACAGTTATCTAAACCATTATTTCATTAGAAACACTTTATGTTGTAGATCAAGGCATATTTAGTAAAGCATGAGAAAAATTAAACATAAGAGCACATAAACCATAATAATGCAACACAACAACACATAAGGACATAGTATTTTTAGGTGGAAAACCCAAATGGGAAAAATCATCATTGTTGTTGTCTTCAACTTTTTTTCATTATTAAAAATATTTACATCTTACACCGGAGCATAATTTTTCGAGTGTGTAGGCTCCTACCTGCTAGAGGCTACTATTTCGACTATATTTTCTAGCTACTATTGGAAGGAAACCACTACTCCCTAAAATTTCTTGTGATCCATGTTTCACAATATTTTAGACTGTGATCACCTTTAACAATCACTGATTTGGCATGCCACTTTTCAAAATGTTTCAAAATGGACCCACATACATCTAAATAACAATAGAACAAAATATTATTTGTAATCAAACTCTGATCAAACAAAACTATTTTGAATACCTTCAATCTATAACACATCAAATCGGTATACTCATCCAATTAATTTTCATCAATGAAAAAGGCATTATATGATGAAACCAGAATCTATGAACAAGATCCCTGATGCAATCATCACAATACTATGAATCAACCAAACTTGTATCAATAATCACCTTAGCATACATCATCATTGTGACCCATAAATCTCTATTACTCATCAAAGATACAATTCTTTCAAACCAAAGTGATGAACTCTAAATTATGTAATGATACAACAACAAGCTTTAAAAATAATCAATAACCAAACTCATAAGATTCTAAGAAAGACAAAAGCAACATGTTAAACATCATCATTTAGTCTATCTCCAAGAATAAAAGCTTGAAACAATACCAGGCTTAGTTTCTGCCTTCGACCTTGCATACAACTTCTGAAACAAGGCAAATCGTAACATCATATGATTAACATAAGAGATGTCCATGTTACCATCAAAAATAGTCTCAACAACCTCTGAATTGTCATATAAAACCTCTGATCTATTCGATCATTTAACCCCTGTATACAAACTCCAACAATCATGCATACACAATGTCCAACAATATTGCAAATAGGCCTCTTTCCAGTGCACACAACCTTTCAACAACATCAGATAAACATCCAAGTATATATCTATCAATAATAGTCTCTGCAAAGGCATCTCTATAATCCCAAACAAGATCATATGAGGGTAAATCAAATGCAAGATAAAATAGAAGTCTATCACTGATTCTTGTACAAACCTTAGTCAACAATTCTGTATTTAACCTCTACAAATAGTGGCATCATAGAGATCCCAATCAAATATCAATCAATTCAAAAACTCTAGTCACACTGCTACATATACTTTTACTTGATCAATCAACATTTGTGACACAACTCTGCCTCTATAGCGTGTACAAAAGAAAACTTTCAACATACTTAAAATAACATAATTAGAAAAATAGTCTATGAAATGAAGAGTTCACTAAAACATGACAAAGAATGTAAAAAAACAAAAAAAAAATCCTTCAACCAATATCCTTCTTATCATATCCCTACCAATTCCCTTTACCCTTCACACGCTAGACAAAACAAATTAGAAAATTGATAAACAATCATTCTCCCACCATTACACCTGCAATAGGAAAATCAGATAAGAAAATCTAGTTTCCCTCATATCTCTTAATGCTGGACCTCCTCCTTGTGCCCTGGTGCACACCTATTCCATAAAAAATCACAACAAATAACTTATCAAATGCACACCTTGATCTAATCGAATTCGTTTCCATATAGCCATTCTGCCTTGAAAATACCACATGCAAATCCATGGGATTTTTTGATGGTAATTGTTGATGGGATCAAATATACGTTACTCGACCTTTCACTCAAGAATACCTTGGGAAATTCCATGGTTTCGCCCCAATTTTTTTATATTTACTTTCAATACTTATAGGCAATAATGTTGCCTCTCCTTTTGGTAAGAATGTTATAACACTCCTCTTGAACTAGAAAGTGACATTACCTTGTCTTGAAGCCCTAAATGAAGTCAAACCTTAGTCACACTTTCTTCCAAATCGTGGTATGCCTTCTTCAACACCTGTAGGACTTGTCAAAGTATTCACGTATCAAAAACATCTAAGCAACATCATCAACCTCTATAATCATCGGTAATCCTTCCTCAATTAGTCACTTATGTTACCTCAATTTTATTCACTTTTAATCATTGACAAACCTTATCCATCCTCCTGCAACTATTACAAACATTATGCAACCTTTTACAACTATGCAATCATCAAGGCTTTGGAAATTCATCTCATTCATTAATAGTCATCATCCATACATGACCTAACTAGGCATATAAAAAATAGGGAGATAATGTGACAAGATCATGATCCAAGTTGACAACCAAGTTGACATCAAGGCCAACACACTATCCATAATGCCAACAATCCCCCCCTTTGGACTTGATGTCAACCTCCTGCAAAAGTACCAAGTCTCTCTCCCCCTTTGACATCAAGAGAAAAGGGTGAAGAAACCATAGAAGTAGTATGTTGATAGACCACATAATACGAGGCTCGCCCCTAAACATGTGGGGGGACTGCAAATATAAGAAATGTGTTGTGACAAATATATAAGGAAGATAGATGGATACATGACAAAATATCTAATGATGACCTCTAATAAACATAAGGACTGAGGAATGCATTTCAACCATAACATAATGGAACAACAACATAATACAGGGCTATAATACTGCACATAAATGTACTTTACATGGTAGATTGAATAAATGATTTCATATCAAATAGATGCATCAAGAATATATCATCATATAAATACCTGCCCCTAAAATCATATTCCCCATGCCTTGTGAAAGATAATTAGGAGAGGGAAGAAGCAAATATCATCCCAAACCGTTGTCAGAGATATTTAAAGGAATCACGAGGAATAGGTTTGGTAATAGGTCTGCAACTTGTTCTTCGGAAGGAATACACTCCAACTTCACTTTCTGCTCCAAGACTTGCTTTCTAAGGAAATGGTACTTTATTAGAATGTGCTTAGTCTTTGAATTCATAGCTGGGTTTTTAGAAATACTAATGGCACTGGTGATGTTACAAAGAATAAGAATAGGGCTTGAACAATTGACTTGAATATCCTGCAGTGTTTGGATCATCAAGAGTAGTTGTGTAAAAACAAGCTATAGCGGCAACATATTTTGCTTCAAAAATTGATAGGGCTATAGAGATCTGTTTTTTACTGAACCAAGAAACTAAGCATTTTCCCCAGAAGAAGGCTCCTCCACTGGTACTTTTTCGATCATTAATGTTGCCAACCCAATTTGCATCAGTATATGCTTGAAGTGTAAAATATGTGTTCTTGCAATACCATAGTCCAAGATCTTGAGTTCTGACCAAATACTTGAATATAATTTTAACAAATTTAAGGTATCTCTTTAGGTTTTTCTTGGAAGTGTTCGACTATGCCAACTGCATGCATAATATCTGGTCTAGTACTCATAAGATATAATAAACCACCAATCATAGAAAAATATTTAGATTGATTAACTATTGGCTAGTCATCATCTTGGCTAAGAGTACATCCTGTTACCATAAGTGTGAAACAAGTTTACAATATTCTAATCCATACTTCTTCAAGATATCCTTAGGATATTTAATTTGAGAAAGAAAAATACCATCCTTAGTTTGATGTACAAGTAAACCAAGAAAAAACGTTAGCTCACCAAGTAGGGACATTTCAAATTCTTGTTGCATGATTGATGCAAAACCTTGACTCATTGAGTCAACATTGCTACCAAATATGATAACATCAACATAAACCACTACCACCAAGAGTTTTTCCTTGTATGCTTTATTATATAAGTTACCATCTGCTGAACCTTTTTGTAGGCCCATTTCTGAAGATATTTGCCAATATGATAGTATCAAGCTCGGAGAGCTTATTTTATCCCATACAAATCCTTTTTGAGTCAACAAACAAGATTATTGTCATTACCTAGTATAAAACCTTCAGGCCGTTCAATATAGACCTCTTCTTCTAGATCCCCATTTAAAAAGGTGGATGTAACATCCGTCTGATATACTTTAAAATTGTGAAAGATGGAAAATGCCATGAAGATTCTAATGGATTCAAGGCAAGCCATAGGTACACATGTTTCTTCAAAATCTATTCCTTCTTGTTGAGCATATCCTTTGCAGACAAGTCGTGCTTTATTCATGACTAATTCTCCATTTTCATTTAGTTTGTTCTTAAATACCCATTTGGTCCTAGTTGAATTTTTATTTTGTGGCCTTGGAACCAGATCCTATGTATGATTCTTTTCTATTTGGTTAAGTTCTTTAGTCATAGTTTTAATCTAGCATTCATATTTGCTTGCTTGATGCACATTTTAAAGTTCAATTGTAGACAACAAAGCTAAGTGACTAGAGGATCCAGTAAATGTCCTTGTAGTTGTACTATATCCTCTTTATCACCTAATATTTTGGTTTCAGGATGATTTTTCTGCACATACCTGGATGGGTCTTTCTGGATCACTTACTTCTTTGTCTTCTTCTTCTGATGCCTCTCCTTCTTCTTCACCTACAATTTCTTTGATCTCACTGTTGGGTTTTTCATCATCATATTGTATTTTCCTTTTACGGCACACATATCCTTCATCTACTGTAACATCTATACATTCAACAATTTTATGAAGCCTCTTATTGTAATATTTGTACCCTTTACTTATGGAGGAATATCCAAGAAGAATTACTTCATTAGATCTAGGTTCAAATTTTCTAAGTTTATCATCATTTCTTTTAATAAAACATTTGCTTCCAAATATTTTAAAGTACTTAATAGTTGTGGGTTTTCCATACCATAGTTCATGTGGTGTTTTGTCACTGTTAACTCTTACATGGGATTTTTTGAGGATATATACTGATGTTTGCACTGCTTCTCCCTAAAAGGTTCGAGACACTCCAGTTTCATCAAGCATTGCACATGCCATTTGTTGAATTGTTCTGTTCAATCTTTTCATAATTCCATTTTGTTGAGGAGTTTTGGATATAGAAAATTTTTGTTTGATACCATGCTGATTGCAAAAATCAAAGAATTCATTTGATATGAATTCACTCCCTCTATCAGATCTGATACATTTTCTTTCTAAGTCCATTTCATTTTCAACCATAGCCTTGAATATTTTAAAAATTTCAAAAGCCTCATCTTTAAATTTTAGCAAACCAACCCACCACATTATAGTGTAGTCATCAACTAATAGCATAAAATGCTTCTTTCCTCAAGGAGACTTATTTCTCATTGGTCCACATAAATCTAAATGAATTAGTTCAAGGGGTTTTTCTAAAGAACATTATTTTACCTTGAATTTAACTCTTGTCTATTTACCAAATTGACAGGGCTTGCAAATGATATTTTTTGGTGGTATGATATCTGGCATGTCACGAAAAAAACCATTCTTGCTTACTTTATATAATTGAACGAAACTGAGATGTCTCGGCCTCTTATGCCATAGCTAACTTTCTTAAGTGTTTATCTAGAAGCAGTGTTCAATGCAACCTTCTAAGATGTATACGTTATTTGGAGATCTAGTTGCTTTTATTACAGTCTTTCCTGCACCCAATTCTTTGACCAAACAACCTTTAGATCTTAAAGTAACTTCATGCCCCTGATTGCACAATTGTATGAAACTCAACAAGTTATGTTTTAAACCATCTATAAACAATTCATTCCTAGCTTTGGTTTTATCTTTTAAAATCACAAATCCTTTTCCTTTAATAGTACCAGGAGAATGATTGCCAAAGGATACATTCTTTTCTTTCTTAACTCCATTAAAATGCACAAATACATCTATGTCACCTATCTTGTGTTTTGAGCAACCATTGTCAATATACCACATATTCTCTTGGTCCCTTGCATATAGAGTTAAACCTCGTCTTTCAAAAGAATAAGGGGTCTTTCTTTTCTAGATTTTGGGAGGATTTGTCTTTTGTTCATGTTGATAAGAAGGAACCATCCTAATTTTTCATTCACTCTCCTCGTTCACAAAATTATTGCGTATGGTACATTCAATTTCATTCATAATAGGGGAGAAATAGGGGAGAAAGCATTATTGGAGACCTTTCTTGACTTGTTAAAATTATACATGAATCTTGCTTCTCTAGTCTTGATAGTTTCATGAGCTACATAATGAATTTCTTTGTGACCAAAATAAGCAAAGTAGTAACCATGGAAATAAGAGTTCCCGAGAGTAAAGAAATTTCTTGAATAACACGGTTCCTGATTATCTGAAGAGTACATTTATTGTCTTAGTTTCCTTCAATGCTTTAGATATACATGGATTGATCCTTCTTACCTTTGTTGAGCCTTCTTTCCATGATCATTTCCACCTTTTACAACATTGGCATAACTCTTTGTACTTTCACCCATAGATATCATAGATTCTGATGTTTTATTAGTTTGATCTATATTGTATCCAAGACTTGTCTTGATTGATGGGGAGCATTGAACCTTAATAATATTTTCTAATCTTAACCAAAATTAAAATTAATATTAATATTAATATTAACTTTACCAATAATTAAAAAAAATTAAATAAAATTAATTATAATTAAAAATAAAAATGGATAAATTAATTAAAATAATTGAAAATATTTTGAATTAATAATAAATATCAATATTATCAAAGATTAATATTAATATTAACATGAATTATAAAGTGGAATTAAAATTATATGAATTCTAATCATTTAGTCTAGAATAAAATTAATTCTAAATTAAAAAAATTAATTCTATATAAAAAATAAATAAATTAAAATGACTACTTGGATCTTAATCAAAATTTAAATGATATGAATATGAATATTCTAAAATAAAATTAAAATTAATTGAAAATCTAAAATAAAATTAATTAAAAACAAAAATAATAAATTGAAAGAAAAAATTAATTAAAATTATTTAAAAAAATTAATTAAAATCATTTAAAACTATCAATAAATAATGGCATGGTCAGCTAACAACATTCCCTTTCCATATAGCTCATTCCTCTATTTATTCATTCCCACGAGATTTGTCTTACACACTTATTAATCTATCCCGATGATGAGCCACGGTGGATGACTCGAAATGTCAATTCTAATGATTATGGATGCGATGATTCTGGAAGAAAACTCTACACACAATACAAATCACAAAAGCCTCAAATAAATAATATTTTCTAATGTTTCATATCCTTTTGTAAATTTGAGATTTAGATTCAATTGAGATTTTGTTTTCTCTAGTTCTTTCCTTAGTCCCACAATTTTAGATTCTAATTTCTTACAATGCTTTTCCTTTTCTTGAAGTTGTTTCCTTAGTACTACCTCTACTCTTTTAGCCTCCTCTAGACAAACCTCAACAGAGTCATCGCTTCAACTAAGATATTCTCTTTATACTTGCTGATTTCATTTTCTTGATTCTTGTTTATGTTCCCGAGTCTATCAATATCTCTTAATGCATCCATTAAATCATCACATTTATCTGATTCACTTGCAAATTGATCTTCAAAGGCCATGAGAATTTTGTATTCATGATTAGAGTCAGAGTCATTTTCTTCATCATCAAAAGAACATTCACTATCTTCATGACTATAAAAACTATTCAACCTTTTTATGGAATTCCTTTTAGCATTCTTCTTAGAGGTGTTCTTTCCTTTTTCAATATTGTCTTTAGATGCACATTTAGTAGCATAGTGTCCTACCATTCCAAAAGAAAAAATTTAAATGGGAGTTTACCTTTGAATTTTCTAGTAATTGTCTGCATATTCCTAACAAATTTTGCCTCTTCTTCATCCAATATGTAGATGTCATCATCTGGTTCTTGCTTTTGTTTTCCTTTGCTAGTAGCTTTGAAGGAAACTTCTCTAATTTCCGATTGACCCCTTTTTTCCCTCTTTGCATAAGCTATTACGATTCCATGGAGTCCCTCAATGGATAACTGATTCAAATCCTACATTTCCTCAATTGTTGAAACTTTGGCATTGAACCTAGGAGTTAGTGATCTTAATATATTTTCAACAATCATAGAATCCTCAATTTTATCACCAAGACCCTTCATAGTATCAACTACTTCATCTACTATGAGGGAAAATTTTAAAATGCTTTTGTCTTCGTGCATTTTAAGAGACTCATTTTTAATTCTCTATGATTGTAACTTAACACCTTTTACCTTTGTATCACCTTTGTAGTTGTTTCCCATCTCGTCCCACATTTCTTTCACAATATTGAGTTGCATTACTTTCACGAATTTAAATTTTGAAAGTCATCCTAGGGAGAACTATCCTGAGTGGTTGCGGAAGATCAAACACACTCTCATTTAATAAGCTATGGAAAGGAGTTTGTGTTGGAGAAGGAGACAATGAACCAACAAAGCCTACCTCAGACAAGGAATTCAACATTTGGGAAAACAATAATAGAAAGGCCTATGCCTTGATTGCAACATCTGTAAATGAAGAGGTGAGTCACCATATTTCACCATTTTTGAATGATTTTTAAGCCTTACAAAAATTGAAGGAACTCTATGAATCACACTTTGTGCTTGAAGTCTTCCAACTGATGATTAAATTGTTCAGGCTTGAATTACAAAATGATGATTCTCTTTCTCTTGCATCAAAAGTAAAATCTATTATGCATGATATCAAAGTCACTAATGTTGAGCTAGACATTCCTTTGATAGCTTTTGTCAAGGCACTTTATCCCACTTATTCAAATTATCTTCAGTCATTGCAAGCAAATGGAAACCTCAAATAAATTACCTTTGACTCCCTTGTGAATAAATTTGTTGAGAGAGAGAAAGCTTTTGGGAAAAAGACAGCTCCACAGTCTTCTGAAGAAGCTGTATGTCTTGCACATAGAGAGAAGAATCATTCTCAAGATCCTTCTAGAGGAAGAGGTAGTCGAAGAGGAAGAGGAAGAAAAAATTTTAGAGGCAGAGGGGGCATACACTCTAAAGGAGAAAAGTATGATCTTCATTGCATACGTTGCAATAGAGATGGATCACATGATGCATCCACATGAAAGTTGCCTCGGGACAAAATTGAGCAGGAGAGAAATCAACCCAAAGTTAAAACAAATTACAAAGAGAAAGGTAGAGCACCTAAATCTGCTCACTATGTTGTGGCACATTGTAATATGGACTAAATTAAGACTTGTTTAATGCTTCACTTGCTTCTTGGAAAAATGATTGGTTGCTTGATTTAGGAGCAACTTTCCACATGACTTTTAGAAGAGATTTTTTTGAAGAATTTATTGATAATGCTGATGGAGTAGTATACTTTGCAGACAAATCAAAACTCAAGCCATCAGGGCTTGGTACAATTAGGCTCAAATTGCTTGGTCTTCCATACTTTCTTCTGCATGATAATTTATATCTCCCACAACTAAGGATAAACTTGCTATCCATGGTCCACATCCATCAGTAAGGAAACTCCATTAATATGTTTGATGGCAAGGTTAATGTGAGAAAAGCATCAGATCACTCACTTGTCATGATGGGGATAGAAGAAGAAAGGCTTCTTAAGATGTAAGGTAACTCTGCTCGTGCACACAATTTCCCATATAGTTCTCATTATGATGAAGGTACATTTCCATCAAGCCTTTTATGGCATGCTAGATTTGGACACTGTTATCACCCCAAGAAACTCTCCTAGGTTGTAGCTTGGAGATGCTCGGGAACATACGAGTTCAACTTATTGTTGCAAATGGATGAATGGAGGGAATGATGCTTGCTCAAGCCAGATAACCACTCCTACTTTGCTTAACTCCAGACATGCGTGAACACCCCCAGACTACAAGGCTTTAGACCACCAATTACTCACAGTTTAAGGATTGGGTGAATATGGAGAATACTGACCACACCGGCAGATGCACAAGACCATGTGATGGCCAGCTACAACCAATAAAGAACTCTACAAACCTAATTCCCTATGGATAGACAGGATGACAGATCTCTGGCACTAGGTGAAAGAAACTTGAATAGCTTATCCGCTGATACATACAAGACTTTAACACAGAGATATGATGACAACTTCTCTAATGCTAAACATCAAGAGCTCAGAAATACAACATATCAGGCATAACTTAGAGCAGAAGAAGGATGGAAAGTGAGTAATTAACAACAAAAGAAGATTGTATTAGCTAAAAATGAAGACGAGACGCTGCAAGTATCAAAATAGTTATAGTCTCCAGAAATTGAACCTTACATCAAAACATCAACCATCAAACATGATGACATCTTGTTTCGGGGTATAATAGAGTTTCATTACAAAGGCACTCAACCATTCTAGGTATGGAGGGGTTGTAATTGACCACCAACTCCTTTAACTGCTTGATGGAGGCTCTGGTGCACTTTCTTGCTTCAGTGGACAAATATGATCTTTTCCTGTGCTCTGCTGTCCTCTCAGGTGGATAAGGTGTCGTATGGGATGAAGTTCCATAACTGTTAAATGCATTTATCTACTCGTTCTTAGTCCTTTTCCTTCTCGTCCATACTGTTTTTTGAATGCGGTTGTTGAGGAAAAATGCATCGGGTATTGGTAGGCAGTTGTCTTCGTCCTTCGGGTGCACAGAATGGTCAGGGCAAGTGGACTGCATGGCGAATGTACGAGCTAGATGGAGGAGCGAGACTGGTCGTCAGATTAAGGGGATAGACGATGAGGATTACTTGGTTGAGGGTATCGGGAGGTATGGAAGTGGAGTGAGCACGGGCCGTTGGATCTCGGGTGGACAGATCCAACGGTCATCGGGCGTCGAAGATGAGCGGCGTTTATTGGGTGGGAATGGAGGTTTTGGCGGTAGGCGGTATTGATCGCATTGCTTCAGGGAATAAGGTGGAAAAAGTACAATGGCACACGATCTCCTCAGGGCGTGATGCGTGGCAGTGGAAATCGCTCTCCATCGCGCGTTATCGTCCTAGTAGTTTGGGGGTGCGGGGAGAGCGACTACCGATGGATCAGTCATGTGGTAATCAACGTGTTGTGGGGAAAAGTATCCGATGCGGATGACCCTATCCCTACTCTAAAGGTGACAGTCTTTAGCAACAACTGAAAGTAAAGTTTTGATGATTTCCTTTATGAAAGTACAGAGAGAATGAAGAAAGATTAACCAACCTGGTGTCTTTCGCTTAGTCGATCCTTGTCCTCTCTCTTTGTCTCTTGTTCCCAGCTCTTTGCTCTCTTTGCCGGTCCAGCTACACACAGATCCTGCACAAAACAAGAGAGCAAACTACAAGATACATGTACTCATAACTGAAGCATGGATTAGGATGAATCAAATATACATGTAAATACAATACATCAATGCAATACAAGTATATAGGAGAACATGCAAAACTTTATTGATAGAAGTAACAGGGTTCTGAGAAGGTTACAACCAATGATGGCTCCAATCCAGCAGCACCTCCCCAGCAGCAAGAACTCTCCTCTTCACCTCTAGTAAAACAATCACCCAATAGCTCTAACTGTAAACCAACAGCACCTCCTTGCTTTACACAAAATTCCAGCCTCCCTAGACCTCATAGAAGAGCTCTATATATAGGAGGGAAGAGGAAAGGATGAGTCAGCTGGAGGCTGGCATATAGCTGACTAGTGTCCTCTCCATCTTCAGTTAATCTTCAGTTCGTGTGTCCACTTGGAGATCCTTGCTTACACATGGTGATCAAGTACCTCTTACTCATCACAGGGTGAATCTCATGAACCAAGTGTCATTTTGGAAGCTTCCTGGGCAATTGACACCTTGCAGGATGACTGTGCCACTTGGCCAATCTCGCCCAGCGCAGGTAGCCTTCATTGTTTTTGACTTCCAGCGCAGGTACAGAGTGGGACTGTTGCAATACAGCGCAGATGCTCAGTTAAGCAGCTGACATGATCCAAAATAAGCCTGTTTTGAAGTGTTTTCAGGTGGAGAACTGATTGGAAGTGCTGTTGTTTGATGACCTTGTTCTTTTAGGGGTAAGAACAACATATTTAGGGACTGAGGATCCCTGTAATTATTGACATTCCATGCTCCTTGACGCGAGGCACAAAAATGTCTATAACAGTTGCCCCCTAAAGTATGAGGCCGTTTATCGGGTGAAATGCTTTAGCTAGAGGATCCGAAGTTCGTTCCAGTGCTGAGGAGAGTGCCCTGTAATACAATACAATACAATACATTATTTTTCATTCATCATTATTCTCATGATCTAGCTGAGGCGGGCATTCCCATGCTCAGCTTTCTATAAATACATTTTGGTACATATGACAGACGATCGTCTGAAGATAGACTGATAATTTTCTGCTGAAACTATCATCCTTTGAATAGGATGATCATCTGCTGCAATGATGTACATGGCAAATGTTTTTATATTTCCTGAATATATATCGCAGCCCGGATGGATGAAACTAGATCCGGGGTCTTCAAACTCGTTCGATCTTCACTCTAAGTACAAGTCGATCCATGTGAGAATTGTGCTGAAGTCGAACATGGAAAGACATCGCTTGATTACCGGTCAATAATGAAAACCGTTAACAAGCGCGAGAGGGATCACCAATAATGACGATGACCCTCAAGGTACTGCAGTACAATTCACGTGGCGTGAAAAAGGACTTGGCGTCGAACGCCACGCAAAATCTTCTGGTCGAAGGTCATTGATGTATACCTGTCGCCGGAAGTGAGAAACTTGCCATTGAGGCATGCAAGCTTCAAAGTACTGATGGGGGTGTTCCTAGATCAACTTCTTGGATAATGAGCTGAAGTCGACAAGAAGCGATCCGTCAAAGGAGGGCCTTAATGAATCCCACATCAATGACACGGAACGGAGCTAATGACTTTAGTGGAGGTGAAAACAAACTGTGAAATATGATTCAGGGTGGCGATCATGAATGGATGAAGGATAATGTATGGTAGTGGATGGGACACGGTTGACACTTCCAGAATGACCCCTCTTGAACATATAACGACACTGATGCGATGGATCGGTAGCATTACCCCAAATGTGGATGGTGTGGCGAGGACCATGGTGATGAGACCGGTGAATGAAACAACCCAACCCGATATGGTACGGAGGAAAAGTGTCATGTCCAAGAGTGACTTGCTACCTTTAAACTTTGATGTTCTCCCAATTTTTCCCCAGTCATTTCTGACCAGTACCTCTTTATTTTTGTCAAGCTTGAGGAGGATAACATATGCTTGTTCTATAACCTGCCCTTCGGGCAAGCCCATCGCTATGATTTAACGAGCCTAGCGATAGGGAAACTCGTTCTCGTCTAAAGACAAGTTTGTCGCTATTTAATCATTTTAACGAGTCTAACGACAAAGAAAACTCGGTCCTTTTCATTTTTAGAGAGTCTAAAAAGGTACAGAAAGTTAACTCCATAATTCCTTTTTCGTCAGCAAATCCCTTAAGTCCGAAAAAATATAAAACAATACAGAAGGGATGGCTGTTCGGTACTTTTAACGAGCCGAACAAGACAAGCGCTCGATCCTTTTGTGCAATAATCCCTCAGGTCCAAAAAGATTAAAATTTAGAGGAGGGATAGCGTTCCGGTCATTTAACGAGCTGGAAGGCCAAAACTCGGCAAACTTTTCATATTTTACGAGTCAGTGAAAAGAGCTGAAAGAAGACTCGTCTTTTGAGGAACGAGTGATGAACAGGGATAGCAGCAGATTCCAGGTACAGGTTGGAATTCTCCAATCACGGCAGTGTCACAAGGATGGCTAAGTGAAATCACTCTTCGCAGCTGTTCCTCAAAATGGGTAAACAAACATATGGAGGTGAACGATTGGCCAAATGAACGGATGGAGGTGAGACTGCAAGAACACGACCAAGGGCTTTAATATGGCTGTCAAAGGTTATATTTACCAAGGTTATTTACCGGGATGGGTTCATTTTTTAATGAGCTTGAATGCGCCAAAACACTGCTCAAACTTATGTTTATTTTTTAACGAGCATGAACTATGTGCTAAAACTGCTCGGATTTTGCGTTTATTTTTTAACGAGCATGAACTATGTGCTAAAACTGCTCGATTTTTTGCATGCCCCCAGCATCATAATAATGCATGTCAAAGGAGGGTGCCCCCCAAGCTTCATTGCAATCAACTTGGTGGTTGGAATGAAGGTTTACCTTTGAATTTTGAAAAGGGGATTTGTTTCATTTTTTAATGAGGTTGACATAGTAGAAGAACTATCCTCATGACTCCTTGTTTCATTTTTTAACGAGGTTGACACGAGATAAGAACCGTCCTCGGATCTTTATTTTTTAACGAGGTTGACCTGAGATAGGAACTATCCTCGGAGCCGACAAAATATCTAGGAATCTTCCGAATCCAACCAGAAGATTGGATTAGATTTCATTTTGTAGGTTTCCACTGTGGCCACTTCCGCCAGATTGCTTGTAGGCGGTAGGGCGAAAGTACCCATTAAGACAGGGTCTTTTAGGAAACCTACTCCGATATTTTTGAAAAAATGATTCCTTGCATGGATCATTGGAATGCTTCCTGTAACTTGTGAACTGTTGGGGAGAAAAGTTTGTTGGTCGACGATTGTAATTCCTTCTTGGGAGGGAAATGCAATCCTCCTGAAATAGGTCGACACAACCGCGGCCATGGCATAGATCCAGGGCCTTCCTAGTAGGATGTTGTAATCGAGGTTTCCATCAATTACTTCAACATCAATTCCTACTGTTTTGCCCCCCAGTTCAACTTGCAAGTTACTTAAAATCCCGTATGGAGTGTATGATCGTCCATCGAATGCTTTTAACGTCGTTGACGATTTTGACAAGGGTGGTGAGCCTAATTCTTTCCAGCAACTCATCGACATAAGACATGTAGATGCCCCCTCATCAATGATTGTTCGATGAACAGTTTTGTTGAGGGCTTTCACTTGAATAAGGAAAGCTAGTTGAGCTGGTGACTGAGGGTCATATCCTTTATGGTCAAAGGCCACAAGATTGGAATCCATTGGGCCAATCCCACCTATTGCTGATAATAAAGCTTGCTCTTGGGAGGGGTGATTTTGTGGTACCTCAAGTGTCGACATAGTGGACGGCGATTGGGCCAGGTCCTTTACTATATTGTAATTCTGTGCTCCTTTGGCACGAGGATTAAATGTCGATTTGTGTACTACTCCCTTTGGCAGCTTTATCATTGGCTCAGGAACGATGGGTGGTACAACTTCGTTCAAAGTTGTTGTTGAACTACTAGGTCGTTCATTAACCTTGTTGTTCGACAGCTTTGGATTCCTGTAATCTTTACTCCTTGTCAAAGCATTATTCTGTTGCTTTGAGGTAGACAATAAACACAAAGCATCTATGTAAAACAAGTATATAGGAGAACATGCAAACTTTATTGATAGAAAGTAACAGGGTTCCAGAGGAAGTTACAACCAATGATGTTGGATCCAATCCAGCAGCACTTCCTCGGCAGCAAGAACTCTCCTCTTCACCTCTAGTAAAACAATCACCCAATAATCCTGGCGGTATACCAACAGCACCTCCTTGCTTATACCTCAACAGCTATATTCCAGCCTCTCTAGACCTCATAGAAAAGCTCTATATATAGGAGGGAAGAGGAAAGGATGAGTCAGCTGGAGGCTGGCATATAGCTGACTAGTGTCCTCTCCATCTTCAGTTAATCTTCAGTTCGTGTGTCCCCAGTTTGTTGTGGGGAAAAGTATCCGATGCGGATGACCCTATCCCTACTCTAAAGGTGACAGTCTTTAGCAACAACTGAAAGTAAAGTTTTGATGATTTCCTTTATGAAAGTACAGAGAGAATGAAGAAAGATTAACCAACCTGGTGTCTTTCGCTTAGTCGATCCTTGTCCTCTCTCTTTGTCTCTTGTTCCCAGCTCTTTGCTCTCTTTGCCGGTCCAGCTACACACAGATCCTGCACAAAACAAGAGAGCAAACTACAAGATACATGTACTCATAACTGAAGCATGGATTAGGATGAATCAAATATACATGTAAATACAATACATCAATGCAATACAAGTATATAGGAGAACATGCAAAACTTTATTGATAGAAGTAACAGGGTTCTGAGAAGGTTACAACCAATGATGGCTCCAATCCAGCAGCACCTCCCCAGCAGCAAGAACTCTCCTCTTCACCTCTAGTAAAACAATCACCCAATAGCTCTAACTGTAAACCAACAACACCTCCTTGCTTTACACAAAATTCCAGCCTCCCTAGACCTCATAGAAGAGCTCTATATATAGGAGGGAAGAGGAAAGGATGAGTCAGCTGGAGGCTGGCATATAGCTGACTAGTGTCCTCTCCATCTTCAGTTAATCTTCAGTTCGTGTGTCCACTTGGAGATCCTTGCTTACACATGGTGATCAAGTACCTCTTACTCATCACAGGGCGAATCTCATGAACCAAGTGTCATTTTGGAAGCTTCCTGGGCAATTGACACCTTGCAGGATGACTGTGCCACTTGGCCAATCTCGCCCAGCGCAGGTAGCCTTCATTGTTTTTGACTTCCAGCGCAGGTACAGAGTGGGACAGTTGCAATACAGCGCAGATGCTCAGTTAAGCAGCTGACATGATCCAAAATAAGCCTGTTTTGAAGTGTTTTCAGGTGGAGAACTGATTGGAAGTGCTGTTGTTTGATGACCTTGTTCTTTTAGGGGTAAGAACAACATATTTAGGGACTGAGGGTCCCTGTAATTATTGACATTCCATGCTCCTTGACGCGAGGCACAAAAATGTCTATAACACAACGGCTGAGATTAAAGGTGGTGATGGATTATGGGAGCGTGGGGTCACGTGAATATGGACTTACGTGGCTTAAGCTTTGCGCTTGGGGCTCGGAGAAACATGGGTTTATGCCAGGTTTTGGAGGAAAAACAGAGATAGCGGGGTTAAGAGAGGGTAAGCGGAACGAAGGAGAAAAAGGAAGGCGACTGCCATGAGATTTTTTTGAGCGAAATCCATACGACCAAGCTTATATTTAGCCTTTAAAAGACCATAGTTATAGCAGAGCTAACATTGGCTCCTTCTGGGGATGAGATCATCCTTATGAGGTCTCAAGAACTGCAAACCAATGCCTTTCCTACAAAAACCATATCAACAAGATTCCCTAGTGGTCCATTGGGCATGGAGTCTAATTGAGTTTACACTAAAACTAATAAAATAACATATTTACAAATTTAAGGCCAAAGACCTTAAATAACATAAATTTTCAGAAAACGCCCATTAACTGGGCCATCAAAAACTGTCTCCCCTTCCATACTTTTCAGTATGAAAGTATTGTTCCCTTGGATCTGAGAAATGATAAAAGGCCCTGTCCATAAAGCATCAAACTTCCCATGGTTGCCTTTCTTCTCTTTTAGTGCATCCCACTTAAGAACCAAGTCTCCAACCTGAAAATTATCTATTTTTGTCCCCCTGTCAAAAGCTTCCTTGATCTTCTTTTGATGTGCTGCAGACTTCTCAACCAGCTGTTCTCTGATTTGATGTACCTCTACTAAATTAGTGATCCTTCTTGCCATGTCTTCTTCCTCATTCTGCTCTTCTTGCAAAAAATTTGCCATAGGGAGGATCAAATGTCTTGGGAATACAACCTCAGTCCCATATACCAGCTTGAAAGGAGAATTTCCAGTGGATTTCTTGGTGGTTACTCTGTCAGCCCACAATGCATACTTGAGTTTAGAATCCCAATTCTTTTTATTTTCTTCCGACAGCTTTTTGATTATCCTTATCAGGCTTTTGTTGGAAGATTCTGCTAGACCATTTCCTTGTGGGTAGTATGAGGTGGAATGAACAAGCTTAATGCCCATTGAGTCACACATTTCCACCAATTCTTTTGCCCTGAAGGCTGCTGCATTATCTGTAACTAGTTTATGTGGACAACCAAATCTGGTGAAGATATTTTCTGCTAGGAACTTCATGACCACATGGTGATCAACCTTTCTGGTAGGGATGGCCTCAATCCATTTAGTGAAGTAATATGTGGCTACTAAGATCCATCTGTGTTTGCCACTGGAATGTGGATCGATTTCTTCAATGAAATCCAAGCCCCACTGCTGCAAAGGGCCACTAGCATGTATGGGTTTTAAGCGCAGGGACTTCAATTGCTGCTTCCCTTCAAATCTTTGGCACCTGTCACAAGATTTAACAATGAAAAGACATCAGAAAATAAGGTGGGCCAATAGTACCCAGCTCTAAGGATCTTGTGAGCTATAGTCTTCCAATAGTGATGTCCTCCACATATGCTGGAATGAAACTGTTGCATCACTTCCATGGATTGTTCTTTTTCCAGACACCTCAGAATAATTCCAGAGGGGTCCCTCCAGTAGAGCAGATTTTCATGAATGCAGTATCTAGTTGCCTTGAGCTTAATAGTTCTGGCTTGGCCTGGACCAAGGCCTGGAGGAACTTCTAGCTTCAACAAGTATTGGGCTATTGCAGAGTACCAATCATAAGAAGCTATATTCTTTGCCGATGACTAATCTTTCCCTGGTTCAGCTGTTTCTTCTGTTGCCTATCCATCTTCTGAGAACGCACGTGCTTATGAGATTTACGTCCAACATTCTATTTTCTTCAACCATCAATCTGGTAAGGCCCTGACCTTTGACAAACTTGGTGGGCTTCAATTCGATGTTAAATTCAATAAGCTTTGCAATCCATTTAGCCCTTCTTCCATCAACATCAGGCTGTGTTAAGACATCTTTTATTGAAGTAGAGGGCACATATGCAATTATCTTGGAATGCAGAATGTAAATCCTGAAGGCTTTCAAAGATTTTATAAGGGCATATGCCTATTTTCCAATGATATCATACCTCAGCTCAGCATCCCTTAACGTTTTGCTGAAAAATGCCACTGGATGCTCTGAGCCTTCCTCATCTACTTGCATCAAAACTGCTACAAGGGTGTCATCAGAGGCAAATGAAAATATATGGAATTCCTTGCTGTAATCTGGGCTGATTAAAGTAGGAGCTTCCATAATAGCCCTTTTGATGGATTCAAAATATTTTCTTGCTGCATCAGTCCATTTGATTTCTGACCCCTTTTTCAACATGGAGGTAATGGGTTTTACAAGTTCTGCAAAATTTGGGATAAACCTCCTCATAAAATTTATTTTGCCCAAAAAGGACTGAATATCCTTCTTTGATCTCGGGATAGACAAGATCTGTATTGCTCTTGCTCTTTCTGGGTCAATCCGGACAATTGCAGCAGAAACAACATGTCCTAACAGCTTGCCTTCTTCTAAAGCAAACTGTGACTTTTTAGGATTCACTGAAATCCCAAACCTTCTGCACTTGAGGAATACTTTCTCCAAATGCTGCAAATGATCATGATGGCTGCTGGAGTACACTGTTATATCATCTAGGTAGATAAGGACAAACTTATCCTTCTTTCCTACAAATGCTATATCCATAGCCCTCTGAAAGGTGGCTCCAACATTCATCAATCCAAAAGGAATTTTGGAATACATAAAAGTGCCCCAAGGAGTGGTGAATGTAGTCTTCTCTTGGTCATCTAGATGTACAACAACCTGGTTATATCCTAAAAATCCATCCAGGAAAGACATTACTTTGGCTCCTGAGACGTTCTGCAGCAAATGCTCCATCTTGGGCAGAGGATAATTTTCTTTCTTAGAGCATTTGTTTAATTTTCTGAAATCAACGCAAAGCCTGATTTCTCCACTTTTCTTCCTCACCACCACCAGGTTGGCTACCCATTTTGAATATTTGAGAGGGACTATGATTTTGGCAGCCAGTAACTTCTTGATTTCCTTTTCAATCAGTGGGAGGAGCAAAGGATTTATTGGTCTCAGCTTCTGCTTGAAAGGAATGGTGTCTTTCTCTAAAGGGATTTTATGCTAATTGATCTTTTTGTCATATGTTTTTATGTCGCTATATTCCCAGGCAAAAACATCAGCAAATTGCTTCATTAAATTGCAGTACTAAAAACTTTGGGCAGCAGATAGATGAGTGGACAGATTTATATATTTTGGATGATCTGGACTCCCTATATTATGCCTATGGACTGTAGATTGGTCTGCTTTTTGGGTAGCGTTATAAGGTACATCATTCTGGTCAAACAACTTTTCTAATGGGACTAGACCTTTAGGTATTTGATTGCTTGGCAGTTGGAGAATGCTATCTTTGCCAATTTTGTTTCTAAGTTGGGACTAGGGGTTTTCTTCCAAGGCTTCGTTCTCTTGATCAATTTGCATTTCAGAGAATTCATCAATGACTTGCAGGAACCTATTCACCTCATCATCATCTTCAAAAACTTTCCAATGCTGGACATTATCAGGAAAGGATGGTCTATATTTCATCTGAACTTCATAAACTAGTCTGGGAGGCATGGGAGGAATAAAAATGCTAGCAGACACAACAAGGGAATCATCAAGCTGATTTCTGACTCTAGGGATATATGAGATACAAAAACTATCAAAAGAATCTTTGAGTCTCCATACCTCATCTCTATATGCTTTCAGCCTTGGGTGCTTTGCTTGGAATGTTTTGTTTACTTGCTGAATGATAAGATCATCATCTCCAAACACCTTTAAGTTTCAGATTCCTCTGTATTTAGCTGTACTAAAGCCCAATATCAGAGCCTCATACTCAGCTATATTGTTGGTGACTTGGAAAGCCAACTTAAAAGACAGATGTGTGCTCTCTTGTTTTGGAGAAATTAGCACCACCCTGGCTCCTGCAGTCTCCCTAGAACATGCTCCATCAAAGAACATTTTCCAAACCTGACTTCCTCACTCTCCCTCGACTTGAACTATTGGTTTCTTAAGCTGCAATGAGGCCTTATGGGATTCTTCAATTTGGAGGATACATGCTCCAAAATCAGTGTCCATAGCATAAATGGAATGATTAGAAGGATTCTTCTCATCACTAATGATGTAGGCCAGCTGTGCTTCTTTGTACAATCTCCTGCTTTCCCCTCCAAAGAATGGGATAGTGGCATAAGATAAATCATTTTGTAATGTCCCACCTAGTCTTTTAATCCACCCTCTGGATAGCATCATGCAAAACTTGGGAGGGACATCTGCTGCCACAATATCCATAATCATGCTCTTCATGGGCAACTGAGTTAGGGTAATGGCTAGGTCTTTGATTAATCCTAGGCATTTTACCTTTCTTGAATCAAATGAGAATAAGTCATGATATGGTTTAGTGATATCAAGGCCTAACTCTTCCATGACAGCTTTAGGCATCAAATTGTGGCTGGCCGCTGTGTCTAGCAGGAAGTTATGGAGGGTTTTATCATGAATGGTCAAGGAGACATAAAACGACGGGGAGCTATTATTAGCAGGTTTGATCATTAGGCTAAGCACAACTGCAGGCTTATCATCTTGCAAATTGACGTAGTCAGTAGAGGTTGGTGAGGCTTTTAGCTCAAGAGCATCAAGGATAGGATTTTTAAAAACTTCACTCTTTACAAGCTTTATCAGAGGCACATATATTTTTAACTTCTGGACTTCTGATTCAAAACTGAAAGGGGAAGGGGACTTGTCAGGACCTCTTGCCTCTTGAGCTGGTGCTTTGGGGATGACAGGATCAGTTAATGGTCTTTTCTTCTTGATATTCTGTTGCTCTGTTGGGACATTAGCTCTTTGGGAAGGATTCTCCTTGACATTGTTTCCTTTTGACCTCAGATTATATCTTTGCTGTTCACCAGTCTGCAGAACAGCCTCTTTGTCCCACTCTTGACTGGTTTGGTCTTGGAGTAATGATTCTTCATAGGCAGCCAATGTCAAGAAAGCAACACTGCCCTTATCTTCCATGCAATGAATTTCATCCTCTTCTTCAACTTGCTCCTCTTCCATGACTACGTTCTGGAAAGGAGCCTTCACTCTTTGTTCTTCATTAGCTTCTTTACCCTTCTGAATGATCTGCAACTGTTCATTTGCTCTTCTAAATGGATTTGGGGTTCTTGGAGCAAATGTGTTTGGAAGCCTTGCCTTCCCAGAGTTCTGCTCAACTTTCAGCTTAGATATCTCAGCAGCCAATGACTCTATCATTTTAGTCATCTTATCTAATTTGGGTTCTGAAGATGAAGCAGAGGAAGAAGAAGCCTCACCTCTCTGCCTCCTTCTATCAGCATGACTTTTGAGCTTTTCTGCAACCATGATATTAGATTCCACCTCTAAAGCTGCATCTTGCATTTCAGCTAGAGTGGCACATCTTTTTTCTCTTAAGAGTAGGCAGAAATCAGAGTTGAAAGCATTGGCGTAGGTGAGTTTGGTAGAGGTGGCGGTAGGCATTACTTCAGCTGGTATGTTACTATACATACGGTTAAATCTTTTATTAAAATCAGGCAATGATTCCCCATTCTCCCTCTTTAGGTTTCCAAACTCTGTATGATAATAGAGCAGGTCTTTTTTATCTCCCCAATGCTTCAAGAATACATCATCTAAGGCTTCAATGTCTGCTATTGACCTAGGGGTCAACTCTCAGAACCACTTTCTAGCCTCTCCATCAAGGCTCTAGACAAACACACTCATCCACACATCATCTTCACTGATATCTAGGTTATTAACATAATTATAAAAAGACTCAAGGTGTTCTTCAGCTATTACTCCCTTTGTACCAGTGAACTTAGGCATATATTTCTGATACTCTCCTGCAGGTATGGCATTCAAAGGAACAAGCAAGACTAGGGGTCCATACCTAGTAGCTATGATTCTTTCAATCTTTGTGGGTGCTTGCTGGCCTACCATGACTGGGGCAGGTGGAAGGATACTGGCAGTTTGAAGAGTAGGGAGCAGTGAAATGGATGACAAAAATAAAGGAGTATGAGGGAGTGTATGAGAGGCTTTCTTTGGACTGAGATCCAAAGGGGAACTAGATTAACAAGGAGCTATATGAATCTTTGAAGGTATTTCTTCACTAACAATGCTAGGCTCTAAATATTCAAATTGTATATCCTTAGCTATAATCTTCTCTTGCAGAGATACATAAGATTTTGTAGACTTACCTGATCCTGATGCTCCTTTCTGTGCTGTTCCTTTTCTTAGCAATCTTCTCAAGGTTAGGCACTGGGTCAGCTGGTGATTTCTGAGGATTTCTCTGGGTATGTCTCACAAACTGAGCCAGAACTGTAATGTGGTGTCGCCACTAGGTTGGTCCTCTAGTAGAGTCGCCAGATAGATGATTACAACCAGAAATGTGTCCAAACTTTGTCTATCATCAAAGCTAGAACTGTGTCATTCTCCCAGGGAAGCTAAGCTTCAATCTCCTCTCCCCAGCAACGGTGCCAATTAATGTTATCACCCCAAGAAACTCTCCTAGGTTGTAGCTCAGAGATGCTCGAGAACATACGAGTTCAACTTATTGTTGCAAATGGATGAATGGAGGGAATGATGCTTGCTCAAGCCAGATAACCACTCCTACTTTGCTTAACTCCAGACATGCGTGAACACCCCCAGACTGCAAGGCTTTAGACCACCAATTACTCACAGTTTAAGGATTGGGTGAATATGGAGAATACTGACCACACCAATAGATGCACATGACCATGTGATGGCCAACTGTAACCAGTAAAGAACTCTGCAAATCTAATTCCCTATGCATAGACAGGATGACAGCTCTCTAGCACTAGGTGAAAGAAACCTGAATAGCTTATCCACTGATACATACAAGACTTTAACATAGAGATAGGATGACAACTTCTCTAATGCTAAACATCAAGAGCTCAGAAATACAACATATCAAGCACATCTTAGAGCAGAAGAAGGATGGAAAGTGAGTAATTAACAACAAAAGAAGCTTGTATTAGCTGAAAATAAAGATGAGACACTGCAAGTATCAAAATAGTTACAGTCTGCAGAATTTGGATCTTACATCAAAACGTCAACCATCAACTTTGATTACATCTTGTTTCGGGCTATATATAGAGTTTCATTACAAAGGCACTCGACCATTCTAGGTATGGAGGGGTTGTAATTGACCACCAACTCCTTTAACTGCTTGATGGAGTCTTTGGTGCACTTTCTTGCTTCAGTGGACAAATATGATATTTTACTACGCTCTTCTGTCCTCTCAGGTGGCTAAGGTGTCGTATGAGATGAAGTTCAATAACTGTTAAATGCAGTTATCTGCTCGTGCTTCATCCTTTTCCTTCTCGGCCATACTGTTTTTTGAATGCGGTTGTTGAGGAAAAATGCATTGGGTACTGGTAGGCAGTTGTCTTCGTCCTTCGGGTGCACGAAATGGTCAAGGAAAGTGGACTACATGGAGAATGTAAAAGTCAGATGCAGGAGCGAGACTGGACATCAGATTAAGGGGATAGACGGTGAGGATTACTTGGTTGAGCGTATTGGGAGATATGGAAGCGGAGTGAGTGCAGGCCGTTGGATCTCGGGCGGACAGATCCAACAGTCATCAAGCGTCGAAGATGCGCGGCGTTTATCGGGCAGGAATGGAGGTTTTGGTGGTAGGCGGTATTGATCGCACTGCTTCAGGGCATAAGGTGGTAAAAGTACAATGGCACGCGATCTCCTCAGGGCGTGACGCGTGGCAGCGGAAACCACTCTCCATCGCGCGTTATCGTCCTAGCAGTTTGAGGGCACGGGGAGAGCGACTACCGTTGGATCGGTCATGCGGTAATCAACGGTTGAGATTAAAGGTGGTGATGGATTATGGGAGCGTGGGGTCACGTGAATATGGACTTACGAGGCTTAAGCTTTGTGATCGAGGCTTGGAGAAACAAGGTTTTATGCCGGGTTTTGGAGAAAAAACAGAGATAGCGGGGTTAAGAGAGGGTAAGCGGAACGAAGGAGAAAAATGAAGGTGACTGCCATGAGCTTCTTTTGAGCACAATCCATACGACCAGGCTTATATTTGGCCTTTAAAAGACAATAGTTATAGCAGAGCTAACAGACACTTGAACTATGAAAACCTTCACTTGTTGAAGAAAAATGGTGTTACTGGTTTGCCTACACTTCCTAGGAAACTTAAGCAATGTGTTGCTTAGATTCTAGGAAAACATAGCAAACGATCTTTTCATGATTCACACTCCAGAGCACATAGAAAACTTGAACTCATTCATTTAGATTTATGTGGTTCAATGCATGTTCCTTCTGCAAATGGAAATAAATATATGATGACATTTATTGATGACTACACCCGAATGTGTTGGGTTTATTTCTTGAAGAACAAATCTGATGCTTTTCAAACATTCAAGAACTTTTATACATGGATTGAAAATGATTCACAATCTCATATTGGCTCTATTCACACTGATAAGGGAAAAGAATACACTTCAAATGAATTTGAAAACTATCTTCACCAGCATGGGATCAAACATCAAACAACTGTGCCTTATAATCCCCAATAGAATGGAGTAGCTGAAAGAACGAATAGGACAATCTTAAATATGGTACGTTCCATGATGTTTTTCAAGAATGTAAAATTGATGTTTTGGGTTGATGCAGTTCTATGTGATGTATATGTAAATAATAGATGTACATTTAATGCTATTAGAAACAAGACTCATGAAATGTGGTATGACCACATTCCTTCGGTAAAGCATCACAGGTTATTTGGTTCCACCTTTTATGCCTTGATACCAAAAGTACATAGAAACAAACTTGGTGCAAGGAGTCATAAGTGTATCTTCTTGGGGTATTCAAATACATCCAAAGCATACTGTCTCTATGATGAAGTTAATAAAAATTTTGTTGTATCTAGAGATGTAATATTTCTTTAATATTCCAAAGCTGAAAATGTTGTTGAGTGACAACTTAATAGCTTGGATAGATTCATAAATGAAAAATCATTTGAAGAATTTGATAATTAGCTTCCACATCTTGAAGGGGGTATTCCTATACTGGATCAATCTATGGAATCTTCTTCTGAAGCACTCTCTCCCCCGCATGAAACTCCAACCATTGATGATACTTTGAGTGATGTGATTGATAGAATTGGGAGACTCAATCTTGATTTAGTCCCAACTCAATCAACTGAGTAGCCTGGACCATCTCAGAAAAGTCTCCCAAAGTGGCTGATAAAGACACTTGCAAGTGTTCATGCTAATGAGGTTGGAAAGATAGGAACAAGAATTTCAACTAGGCAAAATGGAGGTGATGTAGATGATTCTGATTCACCTGTTGATATGGATGTTCGTTATGATTGTGAACTGAATTTGTCTACAGATTTTGAACCAACTTCGTTCAAAGAAGCAACTTCTCATGATGAATGAAAAGAAGCGATGCAAAAGGAGCATGATGCCTTGATAAAGAATGAAACTTGGAAGCTGGTTGATCCTCTATTGGGAGCCAAACCAATTGGCTGAAAGTGGGTCTACAAGAACAAGTATAAAGCTGATGGCTCACTTGAAAAGCACTAAGACAGGCTTGTGGCAAAAGGTTTTTCACACAAGGAAGGGATCAATTATGAGGAGACCTTTTCCCCCACAACAAAATGGGCTACCATCCAAACATTCTTTTCCCTAGTAGATCAGAACTGTTGGAAAGTCCATCAAATGGATGTAAAAATTGCTTTCTTGAATGGAGATGTGAAAGAGAATGTTTTTATGTCCCAGCCTAAAAGATTTGTGTGAAGGGACATGAACATAAAGTGTGTAAACTTGTGAAATCCTTGTGTGGCTTCAAGCAAGAACAACGAGCCTGGTATGAAAAGTTAACTAAGAATCTTCTGAAACTCAACTTCAAACATTATGATCTTGATGATGCAACTTTGTTTGTCAAGAAAGTTGGAGAAACAATTGTATATCTTGTGGTATATGTATATGCTCTTTTGATGATAGGGGGAAATGAGAGCTACATTCACCCATAAATAAGGAATTGGGGAAAGGTTTTGAAATGATTGACTTGGGATATGTTCACTACTATCTTGGTATTGAAGTAATTGAACATATGAAGTCTATATTCCTCTCTCAAAAGAAGTACATTGGAGATTTGTTGAACGAATTTGGAATCGCTGAGTGAAATCCTCTTACTACTCCAATGGAACAAAACTTAAAGCTCACATCCATTGAAGAAAAAGAATTTGAGGATGCAACAAAGTATGGACAACTTGTAGGAAGTCTCAACTACCTGACTACTACCAGACCAAACATTTCGTTTGTTGTTGGAATCCTCTCCAATTTTATGCAAAAGCCTTGTGAGGGACATTTTTCTTCTACAAAAAGAGTTCTAAAGTACTTGAAGGGAACTCAGTACTTTGGACTCAAGTATACATAAGTGGGCTACTTTAGCTTGATTGGATACTCTGATTTAGACTTCGATGGAGAAAAAGAAACATGGGTATCTACTTCTGGTTATGCTATGAGTATTGGATCAGGAGATGTCTCCTGGAGATCACGCAAACAATCAGTTCCAACAAATTCCACAACAGAGGCAGAGTATGTGGCAATAGTTGAGGCAACAAAGAAAATTGTGTGGCTTAAGAAAATTATGGAAGATTTGTAGGTAAAACAAGTACATTCAACTCCACTCATGATTGACAACACCTCTACAATAAAGTTGGCCAAGAACCCAAAGTTCCATGATTGAAAGAAGCACATCAATACAAAATACCATGTGATTCAACATCATGTTGAGGCCAAGAAAAGCCATCTATGCCATTGTTCCACTAATGAGCAGATTGCAGACATACTCACCAAATCACTTGGAACAGAAAAGCTTGAAAGATTCAGAATGATGCTTGGACTCACCAAAATCCATTCAGATTAAGGGGGGGAATGTTGATACCTAATCATGGGGATTGGGTGAACACTTGTAAATAATGTAAATAGTAAATAATGGAAAATGAAGAGTCACTGGGAGGTGAAACCCAAGAGTCCCTCCCTTGTGTATATAACAATGAAGAATCCTAATGAATGAACAAGTTGATTTGCAAAGTTACATCTTGGCTTGACAATCCTCATTGCATAAGCTATTAAGATTGCATGGAGTCTCTCTATGGAAAACTGATTCAAATCCTACATTTCCTCAGTTGTTGAAACCTTGGTATTGAACCTAGGAGTTAGTGATGTTAATATTTTCAACAACCATAGAATCCTCAATTTTATCACCAAGACCCTTCATTGTATCAACTAATTCATCTACTTTGAGGGAAAATTTTGCAATGCTTTCGTCTTCATGAATTTTAAGAGATTCGTATTTAATTCTCTATGACTGTAACTTAACACCTTTTACCTTTGTATCACCTTTGTAGTTTTTTCCCCATCTTGTCCCACATTTCTTTCACAATGTTGAGTTGCATTAATTTCACAAATTTTAATTTTGAAAGTCCTCCCAGGATAGCATTAACTGCTTTTGATTTTCTTTCATATTGTTTCTTCCATGCATCATTTGATGGAATAGATCTAAGGTATTGATACCCACTTTTAAAAACTGCCCAAACATCAGGTTGAAGTGATTTCAAGTAGGATCTCATTCTAATATCCCAAAATATGAATTTTTTTTCCATTGAACAAATTTGGATTTGATGAAAATATTTTTTCCTTCCCACTCATTTTTGTTGGATCTCCTTCTAGCGATCAAGCTACTTCTTGAAGGACTTGTGCTTTGATACAAATTTTTAGAAATACTGGGGGGGGTGTGAATCAATATTTCATGCCCAATCAAATTTTTACTTAGTTTATGTTTTTTTTTTAAAGTTATCTAAACCATTATTTCATTAGAAACAAATTATGTTGTAGATCTAGGAATATTCAGTAAACCATGAGCAACATTAAACATAAGGGCACATAAACCATAAGAATGCAACACATCAACAAATAGACGCATTAATTTTTTAGGTGGAAAACCCACATGGGAAAATCCATCATTGCTATTGTTTGATTTGATTTTCTTATTATTATTAAAAATATTTACATCTTGCACTAGTTCAGGCTTTTTCTACTACACATGCTCCTATCTACTAGCGGCTACTACCTCTACTATATTTTCTAGCTTCTACTGGAAGGAAGCCACTACTCCCTCATATTTATTTTGATCCACGTTTCACCATATTTTAGACTGGGACCACCTTTAAAAATAATTTAATTGGCAGCTCACTTTTCAAAATGTTTCAAACTAGACCCACATACATCTGAATAGCAATAGACCAAAATATTCTCAGTACTCAAACTATGATAAAAAAAAAAAATGTTTACAAGAACTTCAAGCTCTAGCTCATCAAATCAGTTTACTCATCCATTTAACTTTCATCAATGGAAAAAACCCTTCTCTGTTGAAACCAAAATCTCTAAACAAGATCCCTCATGCAATCATCATAATACTATAAACCAACTAGACATGTGTCAATAAAATACCTAGAATACATCATCACTGTGACCCATAAATCACTATTACTCATCAAAGATACAATGCATTCAAACCAAAGTCCTGAAATTTGAATTCTGTAATGATACACCAACAAGCTTAAAAAGTTATAAATAGCCAAACTCATAAGTTTTCAATCAAGACAACAATAACATGTTAACACATCATCATTCAATCTATCACCAAGGATAAAAGCTTGAAGAAATACTATGCGTAGTTTCTACCTTTGACCTTGCTTACAACATTTGAAACAAGAAAAATCGTAGCATTACATGAATAACATAAGTTATGTCCTTGTGACCATAAAAATTAGTCTCAAAAATCTTTGAATTGTCATAGAAAACCTCTGATATGTGCACTCATTTAATCCCTTCATAAAAACTTCATCAATCTTGCATACACTATGTCCAACAATACTGTAAATAGGCCTTTGTCCAATGTGTTAGTCCTTACAATCTCCTAGGTTGAAAAGGAAATCGAGAAGGGTAACCTCGAACCACTTCAGATCAGTAGCTAGCCCTAATGAGCATGAGAGGGATCTCTCTAAGTCTCTTATTAGTGATATGACTTTAAAGCAAATGAATTTTAGGCTAGATATGTGTATTCATTTGTTTGTTTGTGAAAATTGGGTTTTTAGAGTTTGCTGAACTTAGGGTTTGGAGCCACAAATAGGTCTAGGCTGTAGGAGTACAGGAGAAAATATGAGAAGGAGCTAGATATCAGAATCCATGGTGTATTTTGAGTATTGTCAGTGTAGTATAGAGGATATAGTGTGGAAGAAACTAATGAGCATAAATAAACATGATTCCATAAGCTTAGGAAGACATACACATAACTATGAAAACTAGATAACAGAGCTTGAAAAACAAGAATTTTGTGTATTTTATTGTAAGGCATTCATTGAAAGAAGAGATATAATGTAGATAAAGATGTTTATACTGTTAGAAAACAAAAAGAATGAAGTACAAGCACCATGAACTCACTGGGCTAGAGTTCTTTGAAAGTAATTGCAACCAGTCTCTGTATCAGCTGAAAAGATGATTACATGCAAGCTTCCTTCACAAAAAGTTCAACCCTCTTCTCCTCATGAGAAATGATACATATAGAATCTCCTATACCACTTTCCCACCTTCAGGAGTCAAATTCCTTGGTGGAGGAACTGACTCCAATATTCTCTCAACCAACAAGTGAGAGTGAGAAGGTGAAACTCAAACAATTCATAGAGAGTTTGTTTATTTTATGAGGCCTAATAAACATAAAAACAACCTATGATGTACATTTATTCATGCCTACATCACCTAGCCTCGAAACTAGTTCTATTACATATAGAATCTTGACTTTGAGTGAGTCAAACTAGAAACTAGAAAATTTTCACAGTGAAATTTTCCAATTAAAACACAGAAAAGTGCAGAAGCGCAGCACAAAATTTGAGCTGATTTTTAGGTGCCTTCCAAGGGTCAAAATGAAAAAATAAGAGAACAGTCAACTAGCCCTTCAAGTCTAGTTTCCAAATTTTTTTTAATTTTTTAATTTGGACCATGGGAAGACCCTAAAAAATCCCTTCTCCCAAGGTCGCTCCAGAAGCGCAACACCTGTCAAAAAATGGTCCAGAATGCTAGTTTTTTGCCACCTTTGCCTTTTTCTCAAAAAATGAGCCACCTTTGCAAAATCTGGGCAAATGGTTTTTAGAGGATGGCAAGAGAATTCCAAAAATGTATACCTTTCCTCAAATGGAGGCCTGAGGAAAAAGCGCAGTGCCAAGGTGCTGCGCTTCTGGAACCGCTGATTTTCTAAATTTAGATCAAAATTTCTCAAAAAACTCAAAATGCTCAGAATTTGCTCAAAATTGGAGGGAAGGTGTAAAATATGTTTTTAAAACCTTAATAGATGCTTCAGCAAGAATCTCAAAGTTTCCCTCATCCTTTTGGTCTTTTTTGGCCTCCTTGAGCTTATTTTCAAGTTGCTTTAATTTGACATTGGCGATCATGTTTTGAGCTTGGTATGTTGAAAATAGCAACAAGAAATGATAAATATAGAAGCGATAAATTTAGTACTACTATAAACAGAATCTTGGGACACCTTCCTATTTTAGTTAGTCCCTGAACTAAAATAGAGAAGTAAAAATTTGAATTTGATCTTAGCAGCTGTTTGTAAAATAATTCATTAATCCACCATGAGTTAATTAGTTGGAGAAAATCAAACATAAAGTCTATGTGGGGACATGCAACAATTTCTCCATTGATTGAGGAATTTATCCATCAGTTAAAGAGATAAGGATGAATTGTAATATTGAGTTGTAATTAGTTGGATCAGTTAACTGAGTCAAGTCTAGTTAAATTAGTTCAAATAGTTTGTTGAATTAATTGTGAGTTCAGTTAGTTAATGCATGCATGCATGTAACTGCTGCACTTTAGATAACTGAATATTCTCTGATAAATAACTCATGCATGTCAGTTCAGACAGAGACCCAGTTGAGATTAGATGGAGGGACAATGTACTATCAGTTGCAGGAATATTCCATTGTGAACATATCTTGCATGCAGAAGGAATTCATTCCTTGGAGATTTCGCAGTTACTTCTTTAGTTTTTGTGAGTGTGATGATGCAAATTCACACATGTGGCATCACTGGACCCCAAGAAAAACCACACAAGTAAATAGGAGGCTTGGGGGGTTGAGGAAAGACATATCTCTTGTCTAATAAGTCTGTGAGCTGTATTGTTTGATTGCAGAGAGAGAAGGATAGCTTGTGAGATGATTCTTTTTGTAAGTTGAACATATTTCCACTTGTATGATAATATAGAGATTAGGGTTTTATGTTGTGTTGAAGCCCCGAAAATCGGGTCGACAACAAGGGGGATACCCACCCGGTCCGGACCTTGGTTGGCAGCTCCTTATACGTTTGGTATAGCGGGTCCGACTGGGGATAATGGGACCAGTTTCCCAATCTAAGGGTGTGTGTCTGTGTAGAGTTGGATGATGCTGATCTAAGAGTACTTAAAGCTAATTTAATTCAAACTTTTAAACTAACTCTATGCTATTGTAATCTAATGAGAAACAACACATCTAATCTACGCTAACCCGGGGTGAATTTCTTCTATTATGCGATCTAAAGAGATTTCAAACAATAACTGGTAATAAAGATCATTCAGCTATCATAAGAATAGAAATCAATTAAGATAAACCACTTTGCATAAAAAGTTAGGCAAAACAGTTGTGAATAGCATATCGCATAATAAGTTATTCATATATCAAACATAAATAAATGACTCCACCGTACAAAAGTGCCAAATGGTAACTCATACATTCATGCAGTAACATATAAACAACTAAAAACTGTATATCACTTTAAGAATATAAACAGAAACAATCAAGAGATAAAAGTACCATTTATGACTGGTTCCACTCATAAGCTTCAAGCAACAATGATTTATCTCTCCTTGCTCTAACATCTACTAAGAGTACAGAAGTGCAACATCAGTAGCAGATATCAAATGAAAACATTAATAAACCTTGATCCATCCATTCATCAAAACCCCCTCCGAGGGTGAAAAAGTGCATGTTTTGAGGACAAGTTTTTTGACAAATTTCTGGACCCTTCTCCAAATGCATGAGAAGGGTTTAAATATTACTAACTAATTAACTTAATTACATAAATTTAGGATACGGTTTTAAATGACCGCCCTTCTGCTAAAACAAAACTATTTCTAAAAATTGAATCTAATTCCTAACCATTTCTGTATTTGCTCCTTAGTGCTGCAAGCATGCAACATTCGCCTGGGAAGAGTCGGCTGGTCGCCTTCTGCTTTCGTTTGAACTATGAAAATAGAAATAACAAGCGTTGGCACCACTTTCTGGTAAACTTAGAAGATATTTTCGAGAATCTTCCTCTGGCTGGGTGTATTCACTGCGTGTATACTTGGTAATAACCCAAATTTCTCTCAAACTGATTCTGCTTTTGCTATTTCGGTTTCCGGCCTTGCGAATGACTGAATAAGTTAGGGACTTTTCTCTCTGAAAAATTTTCTGCATCGAAAACTGCCTCCGTTTTATGTTCCGGGCTTTTCTGGTGCGTTTTCCTTCTTTAGCGTCTTTTTCTTTTTGCTTTACCCGTAAGCTTCATGATCTTTTGTAAACATGTTGCTTTTGTGCGCCTTTGACTCTGAGTTTTGGATGGCCTATTGACATCAGCATCTGTTGAGTGATACTCTTGAATCTGTGGTCCTGTTGCATGCGGCATCCGTCTCTGAAGGGATCTCTTCTCTGTTCTCCGAGCATTGACGCTTTCTCCTTTTCCTTAGATGTTTCCTGCACATTGCTCCATGTTATTTTCTGTCTTACAGTTTACGCAAAGGAAAATAATAACGATAATAAAGATTGACATGAAAGCTTTAAGCTCTTATTAATGCATAATCATGACACTCATAATGAACTGACTCTTCGAAAAACACACAACTGTCCTTCTTGAATACTTTGGCGTACAATCATTAATTTCTTTTAAGGTGCGCGCCCAATTTTGGTTTACGGACAGCTTTCCTTGAATACTGCGCCGAGGAAAATTTGCGATGGGTGATTTCTGCGACTCGCATCGCAGCATCACGGATCGCGTCGTCAAGATGTGTCATCGCAGAAGTTTATGATCGCATTTATCGCAAATCGCACTCATCGCAGATCGCAGATCATGCTTAGTCATTCAATCGTTGTGTGCTGCTTACGCGATGTTGCGATATGCGACGTCGCATATCGGCCGTCGGAAGTTTCTTAAGATTTTTCTTTTAAGAACGCTTCATAATGTATGCGATGCGATGAATTTCGCGTCGCTTCTTCGCAGCTTATTATGCTCATAAAAAAACGTTTCATTCTCTTCTTGCGATGCGATACAGCTTTAAGGAGTTGAAATACATAAATTTTCATAAAATGTTTTTTTTTGGATTTTTTATTAAGGGTCCCCATTTGCTTGGTGTTATTGCTAATACCAAACAAAGAGGGGGTTGTTGGTGGCCACAACAATGGCGATTCACTGGGAAGAACCAGTTATCTCTGCTTTTCTATTGAATTTTTAACTTCCAAAGAAGAAAAATTTTCATAAGTCTAAATTTTGTTATGGACAGATAGAGTACATTATGCCTTATCCTATCAATGATATTTTGTTTCAACCTTTTCCTATTCCAATTGTTTGCTTCCTCAGGCTTAGTCCTTGCATTTACATTAGCCATTACTTGGTCTTTTAAAGATAAAATAAGGTCTTCTCTGTGTGCTGGCTTTTAAAATATGCTCATTTGTCACAGGTAGAGCCTCTGCTGCCAGCAGGCGTCCATAGCCTCGATAGGGTTACCTGTTACCCAGCAATGATCCTTTATCCTGCTTAAGGCTATTTACAACTTTTCAGAGAAAAACCCATTTTGACACTTTTTTCCTTTTTTATTCTCTAAAGAACAATTTCTTGGTTTGGTGGCCAAATTATGACACAGTCATTCACTTGATTTACACTTTTGCTGAACAAGCTGGCTCGTGATGAGACCCCTTGTCTTTTTATTGCAACAATCTTGAGTCGTTGCCCTGTTTTGGTGGACAGTATTGGCAAAGTCAGAAAGTTATAATATCTGTGATCATGATAAGTCGGCTCGTGATGAGACCTCTTATTCTTTGAGATATAGTGTTTTCTCGGATTGTTCCTCTGAATGCTGCGATTTTCTTTAGCAGGGAGGAAGTCATTGTTTTTCCTTAAGAAAGCTCTGGATGACAATAATAGAGTTTGAAAACAGCAGCTTTACAGAGAATATTTATTTTGTTATTGATACCTTTCATTGTGCTGATATAAAACAATTTCCTCGCTAAAGGTTGCTTTCATCAAATTTTTTGAAGTTGAAACTAGTATCATATCTAGGCTAAAGCTAACTCTATCTGTCAATAATAAAGATCAAATTTTTCGAAAATTTTACTACTTGTACAAGCGGAAAAAAAATCAAAATCTGATACAGAATTGGTGTCTTTTTTGTGAGCCCCTGTAGTAACCATCTACAACTGGTTTTATTATGGAAAAAGAAAAATAAAAACTAAAACTATCCTATAGAATAGAAGAGTAATCTTCTATGGAAAATATATTTTATGGATTTGTCCATTAATGATGGGCCTATGACTTCTACAATCTGAAAAGGACCAAGCCACATCTTCTGAAATTTTGTATGTTTTCCCTTTTCTTCATGAGCCTTATCCCATTTCAAAACTAAATCTCCCATCTGAAAATTTTTTCTGGTCATTATGCTCGAGTCAAAAGAGGATTTTATTAGCGCTTGGTGATGAGCATGGGTTTTCTTAGCTTGTTCTCGTTGTTCTTCTAATTTAATTATTTCCATTTGTCTTAGTTGTATGGAGGAAGTAGATACTTCATCGATGTATTGTACTAAAGACAAAGAGGGGATGACTAAGTGAGTTGGAAGAACCACTTCTTTCCCATAAACTAAATTAAAGGGAGAAGTGCCGATTGAAGCTTTCTTCGTTATTCTATCTGCCCATAAAGCATTTACCAAAGCTTTGTGCCAATTCTTTTGGTTCTGGTCAACTGTTCTTTTAATAATCCTGATTAGGTTTTTATTTGTTGACTCAGCCAATCCATTACCTTGCGGATAGTAGTTGGCCGAATATTTCAGTTTGAACCCTCTTTTAAGTGCAAACTCAGTGATTGCATTCCCAGAAAAGTATGAGGCATTATCAAACATTAGAGCCGCTGGCAATCCAAACCTAGTGATTATAAATTGATCTATGAATTCAATGATGTTTTCAGAATTAGCTGTCTTGAGAGGAACTGCTTCTACCCATTTAGTAAAATAATCTGTTTCCGTGAGGATGTATCTATGCTGCTTAGAAGAGTGAGGAACGATCTCACCTATTATGTCCAAGCCCCACTGACTGAATGGTTGCTCGATGTTTACCGGCTGTAGTGGCATGGACGATTTCTTTTGTTTCCCCGCAGCAGTTTGACAGACTTGACATTTCCTCATGTAACTGTGTGAGTCTTTGAACAGCGTGGGCCAATAATATCCTGCACGTAAGATTTTATGTGCAGTAGCATCTCCAGTATAGTGTCTTCCTGTTGGTCCATCGTGGAGTTCCTGCAAAACATTTTCAGCTTCAGTTTTCTCAAGACACCTAAGAAGAACAGAATCGTAATTCTTTTTAAACAGAACATCATTTATGAGCTGATATTGTTTAGCTTTCAATCTCAGAGCTCTTTTCTTGATGTGATCCAGGTGTGATGGAGCATACCCGTTCTTAAGATAATAAATGGTGTCAGCATATAATGATTCTGCATCGTTTAGGCTTACCTCATACATTTGTACCTCTTCAGATGAATTTTCAGGAATTTGCGATGCTCCAGCCAACATTTTGCAGAAGCCTTGACCTCTTACAATGCTTGCTGGTTTGATCTCAAGGTCGTATTCTTGTAAAGCGGTGATCCAATTTGCTCTTTTTTCACCCACATCCTTCTGTATTAGAAGATTTCTTACCGCTGGAAATGGTACTATGACCTTAGTATGGGTTTTAAGTAAGAAAGGTCTGAAATATTTGACCGCTTTGAAAACAACATATGCATGTTTCTCCACGTCTGAATAGTTGAGTTCAACACCTTGTAGATTCGAGCTAAAAAATGCGATTGGAGCTTCCGCTTTCTCTTGATTTGCTTGAGTTAGAATCGCGGCATATGATTTCTCTGAGGCAAATGTGTATAAGATAAAAGATTCTGAAAAATTCAGGGTTGCTAAAGATGGAGCGTTAATGATAGCTTGTTTGATCAGGTTGAATGCCTCATGCTCATCTTGACCCCATTTAAAATTTGAATTCTTTTTAATCATGGTTTGCAAGGGAGAAACAATTCGTGAAAAATATGGAACAAATCTCTTCACGAAATTGATTTGACCAAGGAAAGATTGCATGGCTTTTTTGTTATGAGGTAGGGATATTTCAGAAATTTCTTTGATTCTGTCAGGCTCAATGTGAATACCAGATTTTGACACTATGAATCCTAGAAGTTTTCCTTCACTTAATGCGAAAAAATATTTCTTTGGGTTAAGTGAAATCCCATACCTTAAACATCGTTGAAAGATTTGTTTCAAGTCTTTGAGATGGTCGCTTCGCTGCTTGGAATACACTGTTATATCATCCAAATAAATTACTACAGATTTATTGACTAAACCCTTGAATGCGATGTCCATGGCTCTCTGAAATGTAGCGCCGGTATTGATCAAACCAAATGGCATCTTCCGATATGCGTATGTGCCCCATTTAGTTCGAAATGTGGTTTTTAACTGATCATCGAGATGTACCAGCACTTGATTGTATCCTGAAAATCCATCCAAAAAAGACATTAGTTCTGAGCCTGCTACTGCATGTAATATCTGCTCCATAGGTGGGAGGGGAAAATTGTCTTTTTTACAGGCTTTGTTGAGATTCCGAAAATCGATGCAGATTCTAATATCTCCGTTTTTCTTTCTAACGGGTACCATATTGGAGACCCATTTGGAATGTCTGACGGGGAAAATTATTCTGGCTTTTAATAACTTATTTAGCTTAGTTTTTATCTGATTTTCTAAATTGGGGTGGATTTTTCTAAGTTTCTCTTGGACATGTTTTTCATTGTCAATCATAGGGATAGTATGTTGAATGATAGAAGTGTCGTATGTCTTCAGCTCATCGTAATTCCAGGCAAAAACATTTTTGTATTGTCTCAAAAGACGAATGTACGCTAGTTTTTCTTCAGGGGCTAGGCCGTGGCCTAGATTAACGTTTTGTGGTTTATCATCGGTTCCCAGGTTTACTAATTCGTAGTTCAGAGTTGAACTGTAGAGCTTCGAATTGGTAGACCTTTTAAACCGACTTTTCAAATCGTATAAGTCTTCCAACTTAACCACCGATTTAGGTATAGCATTATCAGTGCTATCTTGTTGTATTTGTCGATCGTGATGGTCTTCGTCAACTATTTGATTGGAGTAGGATCCTTCAGAGGTGAGGAAATTAACAATATCAGGATCGTCATTGAATACTCTCCAATTTGTAATGTTTTCAGGGATGGACGGTGTAAATATTAATTCTATTGAGAATCTATCCGGACTAAAATCTTCGGAGGGAATAAGTCTAGAGGCTACGTTAGCTAAAAGGTCTGCGCTCGCGTTTTGGAGTCTTGGGATTGACGAAATATTGAATGCTATAAAATGCTCAGTCAGATCTTGTACTAAAGATTGATAGTGTTTCAAATGACCCGATAGGCAATGTATGGTGTTACGTACCTGTTTGACGACAATCTCAGAGTCTCCGAAGACTTGAAGATACTTGACGTTCAACCCGATTGCTTTGTATAGGCCTTGCACCAAGGCCTCATATTTCGCTGTATTGTTTGTGCAATCGAATTCAAGTCTGCACGTAAGCATGGTCTTATTTCCTTCTGGACTAATCAGAACGCATCCTGCTCCTGCTCCTTCGTTATATTTAGAGCCATCAAAATATAATTTCCAAAACAAAGATGTATTTACAGGTTTATCTACAAAATTAACACACTTTGAATTATCAGTTTGGGAAAAATTTTCGACTTGGGACAAAACTGAATTTTCTAAGTAAGGTGATGTATGAGCATTGAAATTGTCGAGGAAAGAATCTACCGAGTAATTGCCTATGATACTGCTGTTATATGCTATTGCTTCATTTTCTCCCTCCAATTCCGTCACTATGTACTTCTGGTGTAACTCTCGTTCAACCTTTATTTGATTCGGTTTACCATTGTAGGGTAACCACATGTGCGACCAGTCGATTGAGAAGTATCCATGGAGTTTTTTGGACCAATCCCTGCTAAGAATCAAGCCATAGAATTCTGGGATATCAGCTACTAGAATGTCAATAACCTGACATACCTTCGGGTTAGACGACAATCTTATGGTCACTTGATTAAGTTCACCAATCACTTCGACTTGAGATCGATCAAGCTGAACTATGCGCACTGCGGATTTTTGTGGTTGAACATTCAACTTGGCACATATTGATCTGGGTAAAATATTCGTTGAAGCACCAGAATCTACCAAACAATTGTGCACATTTTTATTGAAAATTTCATAAGTGAGAAGAAAAGGGGGAGTGTGAGACCTTGATCTTCCTCCAATCAAGGCGATGTCATTTGGATCCATCTTATTGATCGTGTTGGTTGGAGGTCTTCCCGTGTTGTGGGAAGCTACAGCTGTAGGCAAAGATGTAGTAGGCACAGCATGTAATTCTTTCATCATTATCTTCTGTTGATGTTTCAATTTGCTCAATTCATAAAGAGTGATATTAGCCCTAGTCCTTTTCATGTCATCAATAATATTGTATTCCATTTCATCCGACACTATCAGTGTTCTTGATGGAGGTGTTTGATCTAGTTGGAATGGGCTAGATTGAGTCGCTTTAGCAGTCATTTTCTTTGTTGCGACTTTATTTTTTGCTGCAGGGCTTGCGCCCTTCTGCTTAGGGGTAGTTTGGGGAGGATCAAGTTGATTTTTGCTTCGTGTGCTAACAGGAAATGCTTCTTGATCTTCTTCTTGTGGGAGGATGAAATCCCACATTCCTTGTAGTTCCACAACTTCTTCGTCATCGGTCTGCCCTTCAGTGGTACTCTCTTCTTCTTCCTCTTCTTCGGATTCGACATTTGAGATAGCGTTGGGTGGTTTCACATCCATTGAAGGGCCTCTTTTAAAAGTTCTGTAGGGATTTTTTGAAGAAGTTTCTGCTACTTGTTTTTTTTATGTCAATCATCTCATTGGACATGGTCTTTAATACTTTCTGCAATCCTTCCAAATCGAAAGGATCTTTCGTTTGTTTCTTCTTGGAGTCTTCCTTGAAGGTGACTTTTTTAGATTTGCGTTCCTCTATCGCAGATCTCTTTTCCAGGGCTACTACGCGTTTCTCCACTGCTATCACCTTTGTCAGGTTTTCAACTAAGGTTGTTTTATTTGCCCTATTCACGAAGATTGCTAAGTTTGATGGTAAGGGCGTAATATACCATTCACATCGTACTTCTTCGCTGGGTTGGGAAGCAGTGGGAATTTTGTTGAGGATTTTATTGAACCGTAAATTGAAATCTTTGATGGGTTCTCTAGCCTCGGCTTTAAGATTGGATAAGTCATTAATTAACGTTGCCGTTGATCTGTCATCACCAAACTTGGTAAGAAATTGACTTTGAAAAATGTCCCAACTTGTGATAAACCCGGAAGGTAATGAAAAGTACCATGACCTGGCTGTTCCTTGCATTGTATAGGGAAAAAGTCGGACAACAGCATCCTCGTTGGTAACTCCGTTGAGATTGACAGAAAGCATGAATTTGTTAATTTGCTCTTCAGCTAGCATACCTGCTTCTGGATTGAATTTGGGTAGCCATTTCTCAGGATGGGCCGATATTTGGCTTAGGGGTGGAGGCATTAAAACTGCCCCAGGATTGTTCCATGGAGACTGGGCCATCATTGAGCTGCTAGTAAATGAAAGTGCAGAGGATGATCCCTGAGGTTGGGAAGATGAAGATATTATGATTTTAGACGATTGAAGAAGAGGGGTTGTGGAAGATGGATGAGTGGTTTGGAATGGAGATGTGGGTGGCTGACTTCGCGGTGAGGGAGTTGAAATGGACGGTGTAGATGAAAGAGTCTCACTGTCAGACTCTGGTGGTGTTTTCCTTGCTCTTTTCCTGGTGGGGAGAGGGAATTTAGTTGGCTGGACGCCAAATTTTTCACTCTTTAATCTGGTCAGGGGATGAGCAGGATTGTACTGCGAAGTCACGCTGCTTTGAGATTTATCAGACCTCTGTGTAAAAATAGAAAATCCCTGGAGTTTGCGAATCAGAGATTGAACTTCAGGGGGTTCAATGGTAGATTGGTCTGAAATATTAGGGTATGTAGCAGCGGTTAATACTCGAGCGACTTCCGACTCTATATTTAAACGTACTGGGGAAGTCGGGGGAGTTGATGAGGGCGATTTACTCTCAGAATGGTATTTAGATTTTGATTTAGGTGCCATTCATAGTTCGGGCCCTCCTTCTAGCGCCAAATATGTTGAAGCCTCGAAAATCGGGTCGACAACAAGGGGGATACCCACCCGGTCTGGACCTTGGTTGGCAACTCCTTATCCGTTTGGTATAGTGGGTCCGACTGGGGATAATGGGACCAGTTTCCCAATCTAAGGGTGTGTGTGTGTGTAGAGTTGGATGATGCTGATCTAAGAGTACTTAAAGCTAATTTAATTCAAACTTTTAAACTAACTCTATGCTATTGTAATCTAATGAGAAACAACACATCTAATCTACGCTAACCCAGGGTGAATTTCTTCTATTATGCGATCTAAAGAGATTTCAAACAATAACTGGTAATAAAGATCATTCAACTATCATAAGAATAGAAATCAATTAAGATAAACCACTTTGCATAAAAAGTTAGGCAAAACAGTTGTGAACAACATATCGCATAATAAGTTATTCATATATCAAACATAAATAAATGACTCCACCATACAAAAGTGCCAAATGGTAACTCATACATTCATGCAGTAACATATAAACAACTAAAAACTGTATATCAGTTTAAGAATATAAACAGAAACAATCAAGAGATAAAAGTACCATTTATGACTGGTTCCACTCATAAGCTTCAAGCAACAATGATTTATCTCTCCTTGCTCTAACATCTACTAAGATTATAGAAGTGCAACATCAGTAGCAGATATCAAATGCAAACATTAATAAACCTTGATCCATCCATTCATGAAAACCCCCTCTGAGGGTGCAGAAGTGCATGTTCTGAGGACAAGTTTTTTGACAAATTTCTGGACCCTTCTCCAAATGCATGAGAAGGGTTTAAATACTACTAACTAATTAACTTAATTACATAAATTTAGGATACAGTTTTAAATGACCGCCCTTCTGCTAAAACAAAACTATTTCTAAAAATTGAATCTAATTCCTAACCATTTCTGTATTTGCTCCTTAGTGCTGCAAGCATGCAACATTCACCCGGGAAGAGTCGGCTGGTCGCCTTCTGCTTTCGTTTGAGCTATGAAAATAGAAATAACAAGCACTGACACCACTTTCTGGTAAACTTAGAAGATATTTTCGAGAATCTTCCTCTGGCTGGGTGTATTCACTGCGTGTATACTTGGTAATAACCCAAATTTCTCTCAAACTGATTCTGCTTTTGCTATTTCGGTTTCCGGCCTTGCGAATGACTGAATAAGTTAGGGACTTTGCTCTCTGAACAATTTTCTGCATCGAAAACTGCCTCCGTTTTCTGTTCTGGGCTTTTCTGGTGCGTTTTCCTTCTTTAGCGTCTTTTTCTTTTTGCTTTACCCATAAGCTTCAGGATCTTTTGTAAACATGCTGCTTTTGTGCGCCTTTGACTCTGAGTTTTGGATGGCCTATTGACATCAGCATCTGTTGAGTGATACTCTGGAATCTGTGGTCCTGTTGCATGCGGCATCCGTCTCTGAAGGGATCTCTTCTCTGTTCTCCGAGCATTGACGCTTTCCCCTTTTCCTTAGATGTTTCCTGCACATTGCTTCATGTTATTTTCTGTCTTACAGTTTACGCAAAGGAAAATAATAACGATAATAAAGATTGACATGAAAGCTTTAAGCTCTTATGAATGCATAATCATGACACTCATAACGAACTGACTCTTCGAAAAACACACAACTGTCCTTCTTGAATACTTTGGCGTACAATCATTAATTTCTTTTAAGGTGCGTGCCCAATTTTGGTTTACGGACAACTTTCCTTGAATACTGCGCCGAGGAAAATTTGCGATGGGTGATTTCTGCGACTCGCATCGCAGCATCGCGGATAGCGTCATCAAGATGTGTCATCGCAGAAGTTTATGATCGCATTTATCGCAAATCGCACTCATCGCAGATCGCAGATTGCGCTTAGTCATTCAATCATTATGTGCTGCTTACGCGATGTTGCGATATGCGATGTCGCATATCAGCCGTCAGAGGTTTCTTAAGATTTTTCTTTTAAGAACGCTTCATAATGTATGCGATGCGATGAATTTCGCGTCGCTTTTTCGCAGCTTATTATGCTCATAAAAAAACGTTTCATTCTCTTCTCGTGATGCGATACAACTTTAAGGAGTTGAAATACAAAAATTTTCATAAAATGTTTTTTTTTGGATTTTTTATTAAGGGTCCCCATTTTCTTGGTGTTATTGCTAATACCAAACAAAGAGGGGGGTTGTTGGTGGCCACAACAGGTTGAGGCTTTCCCCAGGTTATTCTTCTATGTTCATGTGTGATTGAATTCTCGTTCTCAGTTGTATGTGTTCTAAATTGATCTTGCTCATATTCAATTAAGCTTTTGCAAAGTTTGTTGTAGAAGTAGATATTGTATTTTGATTTATTATATTACATAATATTTTGATCTACGGTGAAAATTTCTACATGGTATTAGAGCTGAGTTTATTGGAGTTGTGAACGGTATACGAAGAAGAGAAATCGAAGTTAAAAAAAAAATTTGGGCCTCGAGTTTTCAGAGCATATCTGAAAATTTTTGTGCAAATTTTTTAGAAACAAATAGTAGATTTGGATTCCTTGCGGAAAAATACCCAAATTCAAAAAAAAATATCGGTTGAATCGGAGTTCGGATGAGGGAGATATCATTGATTTAAAATCAGCTCTTTTTCTAGAAATTTTCGTGACGGCGGGAAAGATGAAACAAATTGGTGTGCTAGCTAAGAACCTATATGCACTTGAGGTACAAGATGCATGAAAAGCCTTGAAAAGAAGGAAAATGTTACTTGGTGGTTGAGAGGGAGAGTAAATTACCTTTCAACATGGAGTGCCATAAGAAGTCTCAGACAATTGTGGAGGAGCCACAATTGGTGAAGCAACTTCAGGAGGTTGTGGAGCATCCACAACTGGAGAAGCCAAGAGGAGACCAAGTGGAGGCATCCACTCATGTAGAGACCTCTAGTAGGGGGGAATTTCGAGCCAAGTGGGTAGAGGGATCACATGCATCCATACCTCCAGGTAGGAGGTGGGGCGATGTGGAGTGACAATCCCAAGAAGGCTGGAATAGGGGCAGGATCATTGAGGTACCCAACCTCTTTGATTAGACCTTGCTACGAGAGCCCTGATGAGGAGTAGCAGGATTGACTAAGTGGGTAGAGATAGATGTGGATGGAGTGGAAGAGAGAGTTACAGTGCAAGAATCCCAAGACAGTGCAGAGCTAGCAGGCTACAACAATGCGAGAGGCACATGAGTGTTGCACCAGTGCAGGATGGCACAGAGAGGTGTGCAATAGTGTGAGATGCATGGAGTGTTGCAGTAGCTCAGAGGTCACAGAGGGAGCACTTGTCAGTGGCAGAGGAAGCTTCAGCATCAGAGGATGTTTCTAGCCCAATAGGGAGGTCAGTTTGGAGTTTTTTTGTTTCTAGAGTTGCTGGAGCAATAACACTTGGGAGAAGTGTTGCATGCAGAACATTCCAAAGGTTCAGGATTAGGTTCGAGTTGAATGCCTTTATTGTTGAGAGGGAGTGTTGAAAATAGCAACAGGAAACACTAAATATAGAAGTGATAAATTTAGTACTGCTATAAATAGAATTTTGGGATACCTTCCTATTTTAGTTAGTCCTTGAACTAAAATAGAGAAGTAAAAATTCGAATTTGATCTTAGCAGCTGTTTGTAAAATAATTAATTAATTCACCATGAGTTAATTAGTCGGAGAAAATAAAACATGAAGTCTATGTGGGGACATGCAACAATTTCTCCATTGATTAAGGAATTTATCCATCAATTAAAGAGATAAGGATGAGTTGTAATTAGTTGGCTCAGTTAACTGAGTGAAGTCCAGCTAGATTAGTTCAAACAGTTTATTGAATTAATTGTGAGTTCAGTTAGTTAATGCATGCATGCATGTAACTGCTGCACTTCAGATAACTGAATATTCTCTCATAAATAACTCATGCATGTCAGTTCAGACAGAGACCCAGTTGAGATCAGATGGAGGGATAGTGTACTATCAGTTGCAGGTATATTACATTGTGAATATCTCTTGCATGCAGAAGGAATTCATTTCTTGGAGATTACGCAGTTACTTCTTCAGTTTTTGTGAAAGTGATGAGGCCAATTCACACGTGTGGCATCACTAGACCCCAAGAAAAACTGCGCAAGGAAATAGGAAGCTTGGAGGGCTGAGGAAAGGCATATCTCTTGTCTACTCAGTCTGTGAGATGTATTGTTTGATTGCAGAGAGAGCAGGATAGCTTGTGAGATGATTCTTTTTGTAATCTGAACATATTTCCACTTGTATGATAATACAAAGATTGGGGTTTTAAGCTGAGGCTTTCCCCAGGTTATTCTTCTGTGTTCATGTGTGATTGAATTTTCATTCTCAGTTATATGTGTTCTAAATTGATCTTGCTCATATTCGATTAAGCTTTTGCAAAGTTTGTTGTAGAAGTAGATCTTGTATTTTTCTTTAGTATATTGCATAATCTGTTGATCCATAGTGAGAATTTCTACATGGTAGTGGTGTGCCATGTGTCTGAGAAACTGATTATCCTTGTTTGCCTTCTCAAGGAGCTTCTCCAAGTGTTAATTTACCCTATTTAGCCAATATTCCTTATCTTGATGAACCTCAAGGGCAATCTTATCCTCTAGGTCAAGGTCCTCATTCAACAGAATTTGTTCTTGCTCTTCTTGCAAAGATTTCTTAAGGCCTCTTATTCTTGGTCTTTTCCTCTTTCCTTTCCCCTTTGATGCTTTAGGCTCGCTTGATTCCATGATCTCCTTACCTTTTCCAACTTGCTGCAATAATTTGGCTTTTTCCTTTTCTAGGATCAACTCCTTTGCTTTGAGCTGACTATTTTCCTGTTCAAGGAATGATATGACATATTTTTCTCTTTCCAAATTGATTGCTAGCTCCTTGATTTGATTGTCATTATCCCTGATTGTTTGTCACATGTTTGAATTCTGATCCTCAGCCTCTGAATCAACCAGTTCAAACTCATGCTCAACTCTATGTTTTTCTTTTGCTGCCGGTTCCTGCTTTGTCGATAAAGAAGGCTTGGCCCCTTTCTCTCTATGAGAAGAAAACACTAGCCTCTGTCCTTTCTTATACACTTTAGTCACCTCAGGTTTGGGTAGCTGAGTCTTCTCCACTATTTTACTAGAGGGCCCCACTTCCATAGGCCATGCTGATGTGTCTTGGTGATGTTTTGGTGAAGTAATCTCATTTGATTTTGAAACCCTAGAGGACAGGAAAGGGAAAAAACAGTGAGGGATGAGTGAAAAATGAAATGATGGGTAGGTGGAGTGAAAAAAATGGCAAATGGAATTTGAAAGAGGTGGACATGGACTATGAAAAATTGATGAAAATTAAAGGAACTGAAATGAAGGGACAATGTACTTTTGAAAGGGAAAAACAATTTTTTTAGGGAAAGTGCTCAGAGCCCATAGCAATGAACTAGGGTTTCACTTTTAGTGAGGTAATTTTATGTTTTGAGGTTGGTTCAGTGGTTCATATAGCATATTAGACATGTGTAGAGGTGTAGGATAGTATTTTACATGTTTAAAATCAAGAAAACCAAATGACCATCATCAACCCTATCATTTTTCATGAGAAATTCACTAGAAACCCTAATTGAAGAAATCTTTGGCTTGGATTCATTTTGCAAAACAAAAAGGTAAGTAAGATGGTGTACTTGCTTGTAGCTCATCTTAGGATTGCAATCAAACAGGTGAGAAAGCTTAAAAATTGAATTTGGGTGAGTTTCGGGCAAATTTGAGCTACTCTCACCCAAGCGTAGCGCAGTGTTCCTGAGCATAGCACATTTGCTCTGAGCACAACGCTTTGTTCCTAAGTGCAGCGCCTATATTCCAAACCATTTTTGGAGGCCTTAAACTGCTCCAAAGTGAGAGATTGATATCTTGTTGGAAATATATTGAAGTTTTCTATAATATGGACACATCAAGCATGTAATTTGGATACTCCATGAGGGAGAAAAATTGATTTTCCTAAGGTCACTCCAAAAACTCATGGTTTCTCTGACATGAGCACAATGCCAACTTGAAGATCACTTTTGGATGCCTTCCACTAATCCAAATCGCAAGCTGAAGGCACCATTGGAAAGCTTAGGATGTATTCTACACAATAGAGTCCTTAAGCACTACCAACCCTGCTAGAAACCCCTGAAAAACTGTCTTGAAGTCAAGCTTTCCAGAAGTTTAGCAACTCTCCCGTAGCAATTGTATTTTGGGCATTTCTTTCAAATCATAACACTTGTGCATAAAATTAAGGAGGTTTTTGTTCCTTGGACTGTAATGGAAAAAGCCCGCTTTCACTTTTGTAAAATTCTTCTCCATTTGGTCAAAAATATATTTTGAAGCAAACATGTCCCTATGAGGAATGATGAGGCGAGGTAGTGTACTGCAACATTGTCTTATTGGAAATAAAACATTACTTTTACCTTTATTTTTCTTTCCCTAAGCTACTAACTCCCTTTACCCACTGAATCACATGATGGACATGTTTTTGTTTTGACATATGGTATCATGATGACACATGGAGTGAAACCCTAGACCATGACCTAAAATGAGGAATTTAACCATTTCATGACCCAAGACACTTAAATGAAGATATGATACCTCGAAGAAGACAATGACCATGATGAGTGATGAATACCATGAGTAAGTGAAGTGAGCAACAATGACCCAGACACAACAACTAGTGACCAAATTTTTATTTGAAGACTCACTGAAATGACAAAAATTTGACTTGACACCCTAACAACACCTTGTAAGAGCATATTTGATCATTGGTGACAGGCTGAACTAACTAACACTAACACTAACACAATGCGCACAACCTTTCGACAACAACAAATAAATATCCAAGTATAAATCTATCAACAATATTCTCTGCAAACGATTCTCTATAAATCCAAACAAGATCATACAAATGCAAGAGGAAAAAAAAGTCTATCACTAATTTCCGTACACACCATCTTCAACCAAAATTTTGTATTTAACCTCTACAAATCAGGGAAAATTTTAAGGATGAAAATTTATCTTAAATTTTAGCAACCTCAGTGAATCTTGCTAGTCTCTAATATGAAAACTATAAAATATTTGGTGATATATTTGTAAAAACATTCAAATTTATTATGTTTTTATATATACTTTCTATATATTTTTGGCGATATTTAAGGTAAAATAATTTTATTATAAAACTTGGGTGAATTATTTTTAGAAAACATGGAAATTGGTGAATCGTTTTTTTGAAAAAACCATGGAAAATTAGCCCACCTACGAATATTAGCCCCTAAAATATTCCATGCTACAAATAGTGGCATCATAGAGATCCCTCAAATATCAAGCAATTCAAAAACTCTCTTCATACTGTTGCATATACTCTACCTTGATCAATCAACATTTGTGACACAACTCTGCCTCTATAGTGCACATACAAAATAAAACTTCCAAATACTTCAGCTAATACAATTAGGAAAATAGTTTATGCAATGAAGAGTTCACTACAACATGATAGAGAGTGTACCAAAATAAACAAAAACCCTTCATCTAATATCCTTAAGATCATAGCTATACTGATTCCCTTTACGCTTCATATGTTATACATAACAACTTAGAACATTAATAAACAAATTCATTCACCCACCTTACATTTGCAATAGACAAATTAGATAATAAAATCTACTTTCCCTCAGATCTCTTAATGCTAGACCTCCTCCGTGTGCATTGGGGCACATATATTCCAGAAAAAATCACAACGAATAACTCATTAAATGCACAACCTGAGTTGATCCAAATCATTTCCCTTTTATATCCATTTTTCCTTGACATTATCATAGGAAATTCCATGGGACTTGTTAATGGTAATTGTTGATTGGATAAAATAGAATTTACTTATCCTTATACTCAAGAATACCTTTGTAAATTCCATGGTTTCGCCCCAAGTTTAAAAAATATTTAAACACGTATGGGAAGTAACGTTGCCTCTCCTTTTGGGAAGAGCATTATAACGCTCCTATTGAACTAGAAACCTGTGTTACCTTGTATTCAAGCCCTAAATTCAATCAAACCTTAGTAAAACTTGCTTCCAACTCCCGGGATTCCTTCTTCAGCACCTGAAGGACCTGTCCAAGCCTTGAAAAGTCTCAAAAACATCTCAACAACCTCATCAACCTCTGTAATCATCAATAAACACTCCTCAATCAGTCACATGTTACCTCAGTTTTCTTCATTTTTAAGCATTGATAAACCTTGTCCATCCTCATGCAATTGTTTAAGACCATTTGCAACAACTCCTATGCAATCATCATTAAGACTCATCATCCATCCTTGTACTAGCTAGGCATATCAATAATAGTGACATAAGGTGACATGATCATGATCTAAGTTGACACCTAGGTTGACATCAAGGCCAACACACCATCCATAATACCAACATGGGTTCTACTATGATATCCTAGATGAGAAGGAAGTAAATATCTAACACACTCAACATTACAGAGGATGAGAATATTGCAGCTAGTTTGGCGAGTTGTGAATTAGTGTGGCTTTGGAAGTTGCTCGCAAGCTTGTTTGATTAGGTGCTAGAGATGACTGTGTTGACAAGTCGAAGGAATTTAAGATCAATTACCATTACAACTAAGATATGGTACAAAAGGGAGCAATGAGGATCCAATACATTTCTATGCATGATTAAGTTGTTGAAATTCTCACAAAGCCTATGTCATGAATTCCATTTGTATAATTCAGGGACAAGATTAGAGTGGTTGAGAATGCCTCCCTCATTGAGAGGGAGTGTTGATGTTGTAAACTTAGGGAAAATATTATCCCTAGGTCAAGGGTATTGACTAGGTGCCATCTAATGTGTCTAGGGAGAATGACGTAGATAACATCAAGGTTTAGAGTGCTCCCCTGATCATAGGGTTTTGACCATATTACTAAGGGTTAGTTGGTTCGTGGTTAGAGTGAGTCCCTCAAAGAATCGGGTGAGTATTTTTACCATTCAAGTGTCATGTGATGACATGGGGGAATGGTAAATGGGCCCATGGTTTGACCTTTGGTTAGGGAAAATTGATCTGCTTCCAAGTGACGACTTGGTTAGTTGGTGACTTAGGACTATTTTTTTTATCCTAGTCAAGGGGTACATGACTATATCACCAAAGGGTATTGTCTAGTGAGTGACTAGATCCTTTGCATGATTATTTCTACATGGTTCTAGAATGGAACATGAAGTGGATGGATATATTAACATAATGAGCTCATTCAATCTTTTCTTAAAATGGATAAATTTTTCAGCTATGTGGACATCTTGAGGAAATCAAAGTGAATACCTCCTAGATAAGAGGGAGTGTTTATTTTTTGGATAGCTACAGGAGGTATTCCCCAGCTACACAAGTTAAAAGAAAGAAAAAATAAATTTTAAATTAGAAGAAATAAAATTAAAGTAAACTTTAAATTTAATTTGCAAAGAGATGTGTTGCTTTGGGATAAAATCACTATAAAAAGACACTTGAAATTCTCATTTTCATACACACTCATCAATCACATTTTTCTCTCTCTCACACATGAGAAGTAATCTGAGGAAGAGGCTAAAGTTTGTTATAAGGAGTTGAATTTCTAAGACAGTTAAAGTTTGACCAGTTGAATTTTTCGAGTGTAATTACTTTATGATGTTTTGGAGTGTTTTAAAGTAGTATCATATATCATTGGAAGTAATTATTAGTTGCATAAAATTGTGCTTGTTTAATTAGCACTAGAAAATCAACACCCCTCTTTTAACGTTCATGCACTTTAACCCCTATGAAATTTATAATAACAATCAACTTAAATAATGGGAATAAGACATATATCTCTATAATTTAATGTTGGGAAGCTCACATTATTAAATTTAAAAAAAATGAAAGCCAATCTTGAAAATAAAAATATAACTAACATGAATATCACTTATAATCACTTATAACATTATAGAAAATAGAGTGCACAAGTTTTTAGTAAACTATGAAATAAAAATAAATAAATAAATAAAAATAGAAATAGATAAGATAAATAAATAAATAAATAAATAAATATAACTTGCTAAATTATTAGTGAAAGTTTCCGCCCATATGGAAAATAGTGGTTTTGAGATTCCAGACATTTTGAGCAAATAAAAGATCAAAATATTAGGACTATTTTTTTCAAAAAAATTAGAGTGGTTTCAAAAATGAAGAGAACCACTCAAGATAAAATAAAAACATATATGCAATAGTTGAAGGATTCATGGAAGAGGAGAGGAATAATTTTGGCAACAATAAGACATTGGGTTTTCTAATTCAACCCTTAAGGTGATTTAAACTTATTAGATCTAAGTGAATTGTTTATTGGATTCATATGTCAAGGATGGTAGGGCCTTGTTCCTTTGTTATTTTTCATTTTTAAGCTTCTAAATTTTCATCTAAGCTTCTTTTTTGTTATGAATGTAATTATTGCAGTTTTTAGGCTACAATCATCATATATTCAAGGATTTATAGAGACAATTTTAATTTTAGATTTCTTTATGTTTATACAATAAACAAAGCATGGTTAAATAATTCAAATTTGTCTTTTACTCTTTCCCACACCTTTGAATGTAGTATTCATTCTAACTGATCATTAAAATCATCAAATAAGTGTTTATCATTTGGGTTCATTTTGATGCCCAACAAATCACTCTTATTCATTTAAGGTTTATTGTGACTGCCTTACTCATTGCCATAACTAAGGTTTTAAATGTTTCCCTTAAGTTTCTACCACCTTTCATTTTCATTTATTGTGCTATGAACTTTGAGACTCCATGTCCAATGAATAAGTTTTTGATTAAAGAGGTTTCTAGTGATTTATCCTAGTTTGATACTGTTTATTTTCAACCCTATTTATAATCCATTTATATTTTAAATATGGAGTTATGTGTTTAAAGTTGTATGCTACGGCTTATTGAAAATAAGCAATCAATTTTTATCACTAGTCAGGGATCCCCCTTCAGCCCAATATAGCTAGCTTGAGGCCAAAATTCTGCCCAAGATGCCTTGGCATAGTTCCTACACAACCAGAAACATCTCAAAGAACACCATGGATATTTCATGGAGGTTACATCCCTATCACGAATTAAAAAACATTATTAAATTAAATTAGAGCATATATAAAATATTTGCACTGTGAAATGAGCTATGGTTTTCTGGGAATGTGGTTTTCATAAACCATGGTATTGGCCCATGATATTGTAACCAAGTTTATTTACAAGGTATGAATCTCCATGGTAAAATGGGAGTGAGTCTCCATGTTTAATAATATTGTTACATGTTTTTTTTTTAATGTATATATGTTTAAGTGGTACATTAATTCTTTTTATAATTATAATAATAAAACAATAATTTATATAATTTTTATTATTTTTTAAAAAATCTCGGTAATGTAAGAGGTAACATTAGGTAAGTGTTTTGATGTGTATTTATGAACATTTGTAACTGTTTAATTTATATGGTAATGCTAGTAGATAATAAATATGATTACAAAACAATAAATCTTTGGCTAAGTAGTGTGTGAGAACAATAAATATTTAACTAAGTAATGTGTGATGTCTCAATTGGTTGTTATGTCACTGCATAGCACTGACATCAATGATTCATGGTTTTGTATTAGTTCTGCAAGTACACAAGTTTGCAAAAAATCTATAGAATTTCTATAGTAGACAATAGGTTTTCATTTTTCCAAAAAATGGTCGCCACATCAAGGCTACAAAACCCAATGCAACAACTAACTCCACATATTTCATATCATCTTTTTAAGTTCTTTGTATCACCTACATCAGTTCCTCCTATTTATGTCTCTATCATAGAGTTGTTGGAAATAATATTGAGAGGGGGAGGGGGGGTTTGGGGGTGAATCCGTATTAGTCAAGTCAATAATGTTTTCTTTTCATACTCAAATTTATATATGCTACTTCCATGTGGGTAACCCGCATGTAAATGCAACTGTGCTTAAGGAAACAAGCGTATATCCAACAAACTAATGATTCACTTAATTCATCATATGTTGATCTTTAATTTGTGCATCAATACTTAATTAAACATTAAACAGTAACCATGTGCAGTTAATAATAGAATGAACTATCACACATAAGCATCACACATGAACACCAAGATTTAAGGTGGAAACCCATTGTGGGTGAAAACCACCTGCTGCTGTCGTCTCTGTCTTCTTTTAATAATAAGAAAATTTGTTTACAACAATGTACTGATGCAGACTCATACCAGTATGCAGGCTTATACCTACAGAAGGCTACAACCTTCTCTCGTTCTCTAGTTTCTATTGGAAGGGAGCTACAACCCCCTAGCTGTTAGGATATTCCGACACATAGGAAATAGTTAAGTTCAACTTGGTCTAGTATAGAGTTAGGTATAGAGTTAGGTAAAGTGTGTTTCTTTACCGTTGTACATTTTGTAACTTACAATCCGACGGTCACGATATGTAGTGATCCGACGGTTCACTCTCTCCTCGGTATTACCGACACTTGATCCGTGGCTTGACACCCGATTGGTCCATGAGTTCTATTTAAAGCGCATGGAGGGTCATTGTTCGGGTAATCCGTGCATGAGAGAAGCTTATGTAAATTTTCATTCTTTGATTAATAAATTGCCTATAGTAGCCACGTTGGCGCAGGCCGTGGACTGTTTCCCTCTTTGAGGGTTTTAACCACGTCAAAAATACTGGTGTATTGATCTGTGATATGGTTGTGAGCGGTGTCCTTTTGGTGTTCTTTCTGAGGAACTTACCCTGTAAATTCCTACATGGTATCAGAGCTATTTGAGGGCCGCGTCCGTTGGTGATCCAAATCTGAAGCCGGTAGAACTGCATGCGGCTGTCGTTTCCTAGATCTGCTATTTCTGATTGCTTTCGGGCCGAGAGGACTACTCTGTTGCGTTCGGAGCATCTGTTCCAGTGAGGAACCCCTTTCGTTTCACGCGAAAAGGTTTCCGGTAGCCCTAGCTGCGTCATTTTTTCAGATCGGGAGGTATACAGTGTTTTTGCAGTTTACTGTTATTTTCTCTCTGCTTATTTCGGTTTCGGTTTATTTAGCCCCTTCCTTTGACTCCTTTTGTGATTCCTTAATAAGAGAAAAAGAAAAAATCTTACACCTTGGTCTTCTTAATCTTGGAAACTCTTCTAAGAAAGCGTTAGCCGCCCAGCAGCAACCAAATTCAAAGAATCCTAAGAAGTCATATCCTAAAAAGAATGGTCATAAACCAAACAAGGGTCCTAAGCAAACTCAGCCTCAAAATGAAAGATCATTTCAGCAAAATGATAAGACCAATAAAAACAAATGGAAGAAGACTGATAGACATTGTAACTTTTGTAATCGAGATGGCCACTTAGAATCTAAATGCTTTAAGAAGATGGAAGCCTTGGAAGCCGCAATGAAGAAACATAACATCCATGTGGAGCATACTTCAACTTCAACTTCCGGAATGGCACTTTCTGCATGTCGTTGTCAATCATCTCAGTCTAGTTATGCATTAAATGTATCTTCTTCTTCTCCTTCTCATGAGTGGCTCATTGATTCTGGAGCCTCTTATCACATGGCCAAAAACCAAGCCATGTTTTCTTCTTTAAATGATTGTAACACCAAAAATATATATGTTGGTGATGATAGATCTCTTAATGTTGTAGGGACTGGAACTGCTCATCTAGACAATGGTCAGTTTAATGATGTATTATGTGTTCCAACCTTATCCTGCAACCTTCTATATGTATATCAGATAACTCATTCAGGTGAAGGTAAAATTGTTGAATTTTCACCTCATGATGTTGTAATCAAGGATCTAAGAGATCCTAAACAGATTCTAGCTACTGGTATTGCTGATGATTCCACAAGGTTGTATAAGTTTCACAACTTTGGGTCATCAAATCTTCCCTCAGTATTTGTTGCTCATAATGATGAAGTGAGCAAACTTTGGCATGAGCGATTTGGTCACTTAAACTATCGCTCCCTTCAGCATCTATGTAAAGAAAATATGGTGACAGGTCTTCCTATGGTATCTTGCAGAGATGGTGTTTGTTCCAGATGTGTACTCGGAAAACATCATCGGGACAGTTTTGACAAACGTGCCTCTTGGCACGCCTCAGCCCCTTTACAGCTTGTGCACAGTGATTTATGTGGTCCACTTCCTGTTGCTTCATTCTCTGGCTGCAAGTATTTCTTAACTTTCATTGATGATTTCTCCAGACGCACTTGGGTATACTTCTTAAAACTCAAGAGCGAAGTATTTAACACATTTTTGGCCTTCAAAGACTTTGTTAAAAAACAATCTGGACATCAAATTCTTAAGCTAAGAACTGATAATGGTGGAGAATATGTTAAAAACACCTTCATCAACTTTTGCACCGAAAATGGAATTCAAATGCAACATACTGTTCCATACACTCCACAACAAAATGGTGTAGCTGAAAGGAAAAATCGCACCTTAAAGGAAATGGCTAATTGTATGCTGCAATCTAAAGGACTCAGTCTTAGTTTTTGGGCTGAAGCAATTAATTGTGCAAATTATATAATCAATTGCACTCCTACTAAGGTTCTAAAGAATATCACTCCAGAAGAAGCTTGGAGTTCCATTAAACCAGATGTAAGTCACTTTCGTGTTTTTGGAAGTGAAGCATGGGCCCATATTCCAGATGAAAAGCATAAAGCTTTAGAACCTAAGAGTGAGAAATGTACTTTTGTTGGATATTCTGAAGATGTAAAAGGTTATAGACTTATTCCATTTAAGTCCAAAAATGTTATCATTAGAAGAGATGTAAAATTTGATGAAAATAAATCGGCCTGCGAGCCTAGTCCGGCGGATGTGCCACCTCTTCCTATCTCTTCTACTTTTGAAAACATTTCTTCTTCAGATGATGAAAGTGAGGATGATAATCCTCCCCCACCTTCTCAGGATCCTCAACTTCCAAGATGGGTCCGTGCTACTCGGGATGCAGCAGGTGATCTTGCCGGTGATCCTACAGATCAGCGACGTACACGTTCTCAGTTTGAAAGAGCCTCTTCTTTACTGGCTCAAGCTCCAGTAAATCATGATCCTGACACTTTTGCAGAAGCTTCAGGCCATCCACATTGGGAAGCAGCTATGAATGAAGAATATCATTCATTGTTGACAAATGATACATGGGATCTTGTTCCATACTTGGGTTTACAGAACCAAGTATGGACCAGATGGGAAAGTTGACAAACATAAAGCTCATCTTGTTGCTAAGGGCTTTTCACAAGTTGAAGGCATTGACTACACTGAAACCTTCTCCCCTGTTGCCAAAATGAACTCTATCCGCCTTGTTCTTTCCCTTGCTGCCTCTTTAAAATGGGAAGTCCATTAGATGGATGTTAAATCTGCCTTCTTGCATGGGGACTTGCATGAAGAAATATATATGGAACAACCCATTGGCTTCATCCAAACAGACTCCAGCCTTGTATTTCGACTTAAGAAATCTCTCTATGGTCTCAAGCAAGCTCCTCGGGCTTGGTATGCCAAAATGGATAGCTTTCTTTTAGAATCTGGCTTTTCTCGGTGTTATTCTGACAATACTGTCTACACCAAGAAAGTGGGCAACTCTCTTATCATCCTTGTTCTTTATGTTGATGATCTTATTCTTACTGGTAGTGATCCCAACCTTATCAACCATGTGAAGTCCAGCCTTAAAAAGAAATTTGAAATGACAGACTTAGGACACTTACACTATTTTCTCGGTCTTCAAGTCTTGCAATCCAAGGAGGGTATTTCCCTTTCCCAGTCCAAGTATGCTTGTGATATTCTTCGTCATTTTCACATGGAAGACTGTAAGCCAGCCCCTTCTCCCTTTCAGTCTGGAGTCAAACTTTCAGTCTCTTGTACTTCTCCTGAAGTTGATGCTACCTTATACCGTCAACTTGTAGGAAAACTCTTGTATTTAACCCATACTCGTCCTGATCTTTCCTTTGCTGTTGGCCTTGTTGCTCGTTTTATGCAAAACCCCCGTGAAAGTCATTGGAAAGCAGCCAAAAGAATACTTCGTTATGTTCGAGGTACAGTATAGTTTGGGATTCATTACAGTGCCAAAGCAACTCCTCTATTAGTTGGTTTCACTGATTCTGATTGGGCTGGTGACCCTGATGATCGGAAGTCGTTAGGATATTCCGACACATAGGAAATAGTTAAGTTCAACTTGGTCTAGTATAGAGTTAGGTAAAGTGTGTTTCTTTACCGTTGTACATTTTGTAACTTACAATCCGATGGTCACGATATGTAGTGATCCGACGGTTCACTCTCTCCTCGGTATTACCGACACTTGATCTGTGGCTTGACACCTGATTGGTCCATGAGTTCTATTTAAAGCGCATGGAGGGTCATTGTTCGGGTAATCCGTGCATGAGAGAAGCTTATGTAAATTTTCATTCTTTGATTAATAAATTGCCTGTAGTAGCCACGTTGGCGCAGGCCGTGGACTGTTTCCCTCTTTGAGGGTTTTAACCACGTCAAAAATACTAGTGTATTGATCTGTGATCTGGTTGTGAGCGGTGTCCTTTTGGTGTTCTTTCTGAGGAACTTACCCTGTAAATTCCTACACTAGCTCTTGTACTAGCCGATATGTTTACTAGTACGTAGGCACCGACCTACAAAAGGCTATGGCCTTCTTTCTTCCTCCAGGGACCACGTTTCATAAATTTTCAGACTAGATACTCCTGGAACACAACACCACAATATGAAGGCCATGTTTCATCCAATTTTCATACTGGACCCATCAACAACATTGAAGCTCAAAATCAATCACCACTGCAATACAACCATGAACTATATCTGTATCAACCAATCACTGAAACTCAATCATTACTTTCTGAATCAACCAAACTTAATCAATCACTGAAAACCTCTGAACCTCTGACACAACTGAATCAACCATTCATTCATACTTCAATAAATCTACTGGAATAGATAGATCATTGTAACCAGTACACAAATATGAACCCAAAATACTGCATCATCATTCAGAACCAGCTGTGACCTCAAAAACATGCATCAGAGTGTATACGCAACTTGGAACAGCTGAACCAACGTGTATACGCAACTTCATCAAGGCGAACCAACGTATAGATCTGCAAATACTTACTTAAAACTTTGCTGCACTTGCCTACTTCAGACATACCCAGATCATCACATATACATGTGTTAGCAACCAGATCTAGCCCATCAGATCACATAATGATAAGTCATTATGATCCTGATCCATTATTAGATCACATCCATCTTCACTGAAGCAAATCACAATCCTTCAATTTGAATACTGTTACCAGAATGTAGTCACCAGAACATAAAGAAAAACCCAAAACTCTGTATCAATAACTAGAATCAATTGTAATTTCAAACATCATAGTTCACAAGGTATAAACTACTTCGATGTGTCGAACCCACATGTATATGTGCTTTTACCAAATTCAACCAGCGTATACATCTATAAATATTCATCCATAATTTTGCAACTATTCCAGACTTCAGTAATTTCCAGATCATAATATTTACAGAATGACACATGCATCAGTATACAGATCTAGAATAAACATGATCAAACCATATAAAGATAATTCATTCCAATCCTTAAGATCCCGATCCATCATTAGATCTTGTCCTCCATCATCTACTAAGGTTCCTCATTGGCTTAGATCAAGCAGAGCATCATAAAACCATAACCCACATACTGGATCTCACACTTTATCAAGTATTCAATGCTTGTGTACAATGGCCTAATGATCTTCTCCTCCTTATATAGTTTTATGCCTTTCTCAATACCATGGACCAAAACCACTTAGGACCAATACCTTGAATTAAATACCTAGGGTCAATACCTTGGACCAAATACCATGGACCAATACCATGGATCAAAATACCATGGACCAAATACTTCAGACCAGAAACTTAGTTTTCCAAGATATACGCGCTTTTATTTTTGTGAAAGTGTGTGTGTATGTATACGCGACTTTGTATATAGTGAACCCACGTGTATACACAACTTGGTCAATGGTGAACCCGTGTATACCTCTCTTTCTTCATTATGTGAAGTCTGATATGTAACTCTGGGCTGTTTACTTGCTATACTATGATCTTTCATCTGAGTGAGTTGCCTTCTGAAATGATTCCTTGAAATTTCCCTGCATTTCATCACATCTATAAGTATCACTACCATGCATTTTGTCACATCTGATATCTCTTCTGTATATTCTTCTAGTTACCATGTATAAGTGAGTTGTTCTGCTACAAGTGGGTTGCCATCAAGTACAACACATGCATCATAATGCCAACAATCTCCCCCTTGGACTTGATGGCAACAACAATACCAAGTCAATCTCCCCCTTTGACATCAAGGGCAAAGGGCGGACCAAGATATTCTCCCCCTAAGAGCAGAAGACTTTCATATCTGATCTGAATATTAATCATGCTCCCCCTAGGCACATGCTAAATATTCTGATTGAAATCCCCCTTTGTTCATGCTGAGATGTACTGTATTATCCATGCTCCCCCTGAGCACATGCAGATTCTGCAAATATTTTCAAGAAAAATAACATGACTCTATAACTCAACTATGTGAGTTTGACCATCCTATCACCAATGACTCATACATACATCCATTCTCCCAACCAAGTGAGGATATACCAAACTTTACTCATCCACCCAACCAAGTGGGGATATACCAATTGTTTATACATGACTGAAATATAGTAATTATTACATCATCCTTCCCATGCATAGTGGGAGTACAAATTACATCATATGACCAAAAGGGACTCATCAAAAGACAAATCATGACCTTTACATTGGATGATATACATAACATTTATAATAGAGACCAAATATCTAAACAAGACCATGATAGCCATCAGTAACTATCATACACCATGTATGATCTACTCCATAAGCATCTATCAACAACATCCAGACCAACAACCTGTATATGTCCATCATTAGTTCCCAAGATATGACAATGTAAATATCATCAACCTGTGACAAAGTATGTCTGCATATAGATATCAATTCATCCTCTTGATCTCATCAAGATCAACTTGCTTTGTTTCCTTAGTAGAAAGAGCCTTATCACAACCTTCCATGAATCAGCTTAGCATATGTCATGTCTCCAAGCAGTAAAACAAAATAATTCATACCATAATAGTCATCACATTATGATCTTTCACACCATCATCAAGAACTGCATGATCTTTCCACATGAACCTTCAATATATCAACCATGTATCATTACTATGGAACATACCACATCTGATAAGCATCAACCATGATCATCAACATATGTGAGTATCAACCTATCATCATAAGGTAAGAACTCATCATCATTAAGTGATTAAGTAAGCCATGTCTTCGAATATCCATGTCTTCAAATAGCTATGTCTTCATGCGACCTGCAATAACACCATTCTCTTGGCCAACCAACAATATGCAACTTAAGTAATCATCCATGTATCCATCATACTGTATATCCATCAAAGAGATATCAATATGTATCTAGAAAACCATGATCTCATGGTCATTTGTCAAGCAACAATACTCAACCATGTGAGAGCCAAGAACTATAGGAATCCTACATCATAACTGTACCATATGATCTTTAGAAGGCATGATGACAACATCATGAAAGAAATGAGTGGCTCATCATCAAATAATGAAGTTGTGTACTCAAGATTTGTACTTTTCCTTGTCCTTATGAGGATCATCATGTAAGCAACATATATGTACTATATGCATCATCAAAGACTCATCCACAATCATCCATAAATTTGATCTGAATACCAACTATGAGACCCCAAGTATCATATGATATAACTGTAACATAGCAAGATGTATCATTTAGTCATATAATTATCATCATCATTGATTAGGTGCTAAGGAATTCTAAACATAATGCCAACAATTCTTTATTAGAAGCATAACATGTTCTCCCTCTAAACCTGTTCACTATCAGATTTGATCATTGCATATATCAGTAAGAAGTATCAAGGCATCATCATCAATCAGATATACATCAAATTATCAAAAACTTGTGAGGATCAAAAAAAATTCTAAATAACATCCACAGACTGTAGTCATCTCTCATCATTATAGAAAAGATAACATATAATTGTCTGAATCATATCAAATCATTTTTTTTCTGAGTCTGTCCCACTGCATTTTTCTCAAACCACATATACGCGACTGTGTAGCTTCGAACTCGCATATATACACGACTTGTCTTCATGAACTTTGTGTATGATATTTAGAGCATTGAAGTTTCACACTTTCATCTCCCCTCAAGTTTGTTATGTCTGTACACTGTGCCATGCCACATTTTTCTGACTGTACTTCTTCTTCCATATCTTCGAGTGTGATGATGTTTTCTCCTTTTGGTATGGTGCCCATAATTTCCTCCTGCATTCCTTTGCTATATGTCTAAACTTGTTACATGCATAACATCTTACATGTTTTATATTTCTTCTATATCAATCAATGGATTTGTGACCAAATATATTGCAAGAAAAACAATATCCCTTATAGTACCTGGAAGCTGATGATCTTTCTGTGTGATGGTCTTGAACCATTCTACTTCCGCATCTTGCTGCAAGATGTCCAAGATTATGACATATAAAACATTCAACATTATTCATCTCAGGAAATAATCGATTGCTGCTTCCACATTTAGGAGTAAAAGATTTTCTTTCCTTGGTTGTTGATGGGGTTGACCTCTAATCTTCTTGTTGAGAATTTCAGGTTTTACATTAGAGTTCCTTGCCTTAGCTTGTGAGCTAGATTCACCTTTAACAGCTTCATGGAAACCAAGACCAGATTTAATGGCAGGAGACCTTTGACTACTAAGAATATCATCCAAAGTCTTAGTACTATCTTGAAATCGTAAAAGCTTATCCTTTTCTTCTAATTTACCTTTTACGATATTTACCTCAGCCTGATATTTCTCTTCCTTTTCAAGATACTGTTTCTTCATGATTTCTTCAGTTTTTCTTCCTTCTTCCATCTGTTTCCTTAATTCAAGAACTTCGTTTTCTTGTTTTCCAAGAGCTTGGAGTAGTTCTTCATTCTGCTTATTTGATTTTTCAAGATCTTCTTTTAGAGAGAGGATCTTAGCTTCAATACTTTCATAGTAACTGGATCTATCTTTGAGTTTCTTGATTGTTGTGCTCCTTTCATTTACTTCAATTCTTAATGATGTCACTTCATCCTGCAGCTTTTGACATTGATCTTCCTTTTCCTTGAATTGATTCCTTACTTTGTTTCCTTCTTGTAGTTGAGCTTTTAGTTTGGTAGCTTCTTCTTTAAAGGCACACTCCCTCTTATCCAATAGATATTGTTGATCTCTAATTTTGTCTGTGAGCCTTTTAAATTCTGCCTTTATTTGATATCTTTCTCTCTCACCCATAAGAGAAAATTCAATTGTTTTCCTATCACTTTCATCATCTTCAAATGGATGGAGAAATGTATCACCAGAGGATAACAAATTCATACCTGATAGTTCTTTTTCTTCTTCATCTTCATTCTGAGGTGATTCTGAATCTAAAGAGTTGCTTCCACATAATCCCCAATCGACTCTCCCACTGTCATAGTTCCTTTGAGATGTCTTCTTCTTCTGAGGCGCTTTCTTCTTTAGCTTCTTTCCCATTGTTCTATGTATCTCCTTCAAGCGATCAAGCTTCTACCAAAGGACCTGCTCTACTACCAATTGTTGGAAATAATACTAAGAGGGGGGGGGGGTGAATTAGTATTAGTCAAGTCAATAATCTTTTCTTTTCATACTCAAATTTATATACACTACTTCCATGTGGGTAACTCGCGTGTACACACAAATTTGCTTAAGGAAACAAATGTATATCCAACAAACTAATGATTCACTTAATTCATCATAAGTTGATATTTAATCTGTGCATCAGTACTTAATTAAACATTAAACAATAACCATGTGAAGTTAATAACAAAATGAACTATCACACATAAGCATCACACATGAACACCAATATTTTAGGTGGAAACGCAATGTGGGTGAAAACCACCTGTTGTTGTCGTCTCTATCTTCTTTTAATAATAAGAAAATCTGTTTACAACAATGTACTGGTGCAGACTCATACCAGTACGCAGGCTTCTACTTGCAGAAGGCTACAACCTTCTCTCATTCCCCAGCTTCTACTGGAAGGGAGCTACAACCCCCTAGCTCTTGTACTAGCCAATATGTTTACTAGTACGTAGGCGCCGACCTTCTTTCTTCCTCCAGGGACCACGTTTCAAAAATTTTCAGGCTGGATACTCTTGGAACACGACACCACAATATGAAGGCCACGTTTCATCCAATTTTCATACTGGACCCATCAACAACATTGAAGCTCAAAATCAATCACAATTGCAAACCATGAACTATATTTGTATCAACCAATCACTGAAACTCAATCGTTACTTTCTGAATCAACTAAACTCAATCAATAACTGACAACCTCTGAACCTCTGACACAACTGAATCAACAATTCATTCATACTTCAACGAATCTACTAGAACAGATAGATCACTGTAATCAGTACACATATCTGAACCAAAAATACTGCATCATCATTCAGAACCAGCTGTGACCTCAAAAACATGCATCAGAGTGTATACACAACTTGGAATAGCCGAACCAACGTGTATACGCAACTTCATCAAGGCGAACCAACGTATAGATCTGCAAATACTTACTTAAAACTTTGCTGCACTTTCCTACTTCAAACATACCCTGATCATCACATATAAAGGATAATACATCTGTTAGCAACTAGATCTAACCCATCAGATCACATAATGATAAGTCATTATGATCCTGATCCATTATTAGATCACATCCATCTTCACTAAAGCAAATCACAATCATTCAATTTGAATACTGTTACCAGAATGCAGTCACCAGAACATAAAGCAAAACCCAGAGCTCTGTATCAATAACCAGAACCAATTGTAACTTCAAACATCATAGTTCACAAGGTATGCGCTACTTCGATGTGTCGAACCTGCGTGTATACGCACTTTTACCAAACTCAACTAGCGTATACATATGTAAATATTCATTCATAATTTTGTAGCTATTCCAGACTTTAGTAATACCTAGATCATAATATTTACAGAACGACACATGCATCAGTATACAGATCTAGAATAAACATAATCAAACCATATAAAGATAATTCATTCATAGCCTTAAGATCCCAATCCATCATTATATCTTGTCCTCCATCAACTGCTAAGGTTCCTCCTTGGCTTAGATCAAGCAGAGCATCATAAACCCATAACCTGCATACTGGATCTCACACTTTATCAAGTATTCGATGCTTCTGTACAATGGCCTATTGATCTTCTCCTCCTTATATAGTTTTAGGCCTTTCTCAATACCATGGACCAAAACCACTTAGGACCAATACCTTGGATCAAATACCTAGGGTCAATACCTCAGACCAAATACCATGGACCAATACCATGGATCAAAATACCATGGACCAAATACTTCAGACCAGAAACTTAGTTTTCCAAGGTATACGCGCTTTTTTTTTTTGTGAAAGTGCATGTGTACGTATATGCGACTTTGTATACAGTGAACCCACATGTATACACAACTTGGTCAATGGTGAACCTGCATATACCTCTTTTTCTTCATTCGGTGAACTCTGATCTGTAACTCTGTGTTGTTTACTTGCTATACTGTGATCTTTCATCTGAGTGAGTTGCCTTCTGAAATGATTTCTTGAAGCTGCCCTGCATTTCATCACATCTATAAGTACCACTATCATGCATTTTGTCACATCTGATATCTCTTCTGTAGATTCTTCTAGTTACCATGTATAAGTGAGTTGTTCTGCTACAAGTGGGTTGCCATCAAGTACAACACATGCATCATAATTCCAACAAGAGTCTCACCTATCTGTACTAAATTAATCTAAATCTGTGCTCCACATGGATCAAGTCTAAAAAATTTCCCATACAACAAGAAAAATTTGGAACACGTGCAACTTTTACATATGTAAAGTCAGAAGATACCTAATTTAAATGCACATGTTGGCTTATTTAATTATGTTTTTTTGCATTCACTTCATCTTTATCTAGTTTCCATCTGTTTAATTTCAAATACCAGTTCTAATAGCATCTCCTTCCTCTTCTTCCTCCATGGTCTGTCGTGCGTCATATCCCTGTCCCACTATCAAGTGTTTATCAACCACCGTGGGCCTGATGTTAAGGCCAATTTTTCCACACAACTCCATCGTCGCCTTATTTCATATGGATTGCACCTATTTTTGGATGACCCAGAAATGAGGCTTGGATGCGACATCTTCCCACAAACAAAAGTAGTCATTGGAGTCTCCTCTATCCATGTCTTCATTTTCTATCCTCCTTATGCCAAGTCAAATTGGTGTCTCAATGAACCCCTCCTCATGGTTCAGTTGATGGAGTTAGGGGCTGCCTCATTCCTGTGTTTTACAACATAAAGCATTTTGAACTCTAGTGTGCAGGAAGATATGCTAAAGCCTTTTGCATCCACAAAGAGAAGAAGTGATATAATTTATAGACCATTTAGAAATGGAGAAATACTCTTTGTGGCATGGTGAAAATAAGAGACTTCTATATGGATTGCTGTCATGGGTGAGCATCTACCATTGTACCAATCTGTATTTTATATTTTTTTTACTTGACAATTACACAATAACTTAGGTTGGGTTTTTTGAGTTGTTATCTTACTTATTAATGATTATTTAAGAACTAGGAGCTCTTGGAGAAGGTCATACAAACAATCAGAACCCTTAAAAATTTACCCTAAAAATCCTAGAATTAAAGATGAAAATCAAGGGCATTTGCGCCATCTTCAACTAGGGTATTGCTACATAGTTGAATAACAAGCAGGAAGTCATGTGGCACATTGTCAGAAATATTGGGAACCTATAAAACCCCTCCAAACATTGTGATTTTGTGCATTACTTTCATTTACTTTACTGTTTGAGACTAAAATCTTGTAGGCTAATTAGAAGCCTAATGAAAATTTTGGATGGTTAAAGTTTGTGATTATGTTTATTTTTAAATAAATGGTAATTAAGGGAATCTTGGAACTCACCTGAGGAAACCTTAAAAAAAACTGTTTTGACCAGATAGTTAAAAGAATCAGTTACCTTTATTTCATTTGAGATTTAAAATATAATCTCAAATGAAGGGAGCCAAAGAAGGCAACTTAGGATGAAGCTAGAGACAACAAGAGGAAAGGAAATTAGACTTAGAAATCTACATAGGATGCTGTGAGGATTAGGCAGGATGCTACCATGATGTGTTCTTGAGATGGACAGAGAGTCAGTGGAAACCTCAAATTTGATGTTTGATCCACGATTGAACCTAGGGGGTCTCAGGCTCGAGGATTAACCCTGTTGGGTACTGATGAGAAAAACTGTTTTGGTATAAACATGCTCAGGGGAGAGAAAAGGACGTAATTGCCTTTCTCATGGTTTGATGGTGTGGTTACTAGGGGAATTCCTGGATGACCCGATATAATAGATAAGTATTTATAGGTAACATCAGTGATTAAACGCATAAGCTCTGCACACAATAACATTGATTTTTGGCATGCGAATATGATTGAAATACAATGATTTAGATTGAATGTATACAAATGCATGTCTGTAACTGAATGGTTACCAAACTTGGTTGTAATTTAACATAAATATTTGATGGTTATCTATGTTATGTGATTATGGTTTTCGAGAATAAACAATGTCCATACAAGTACAAATATATATTAACCAATCAAACTAATAAGTGAAATTATTCCGTGTTAACGAGTAATGAATATCAAATTCCCTATATGATGAAGTAAACTATAAGTTAAAATATTTCTATAATTATTGTAACTACGTGATAAAAAAGTAGTAACAAAACATAGGCTAAGGGGTTACAGTTCAGGTTAGTCCATAGCTAGGCCAGACTCAACTGACCACCTGAGAACAATCCTGAAGTGGAGCCGATGGCCAAGGTAAGTCAAAACCCTCAACTTTAATACCAAGGAAAAATCCACAAGATATGATATGCACTCAAAGAATGACAAGAACTAAGTTTCATTTAAGAAAAGAAAAGAAAACTAAGAGCTGTTCCATATAAAGTACATAATAACCGTGAATAATCTCCATAACAAAACTAATAACCAAGAATTAAAAATGATGATTACCAACCATGAAACATATATGAAATGGAGTTCCAAAAGTACATAACTTGAAATTCCTTATAGTCTTATCACTTAGGTGAACATAACAAAAGAAAGCACAAAAATTTGTTTGGAACATGACCCTGAGCATCAGGGAAAACCAAAATACAACCGAACCAGAGTTTCTCAACAATTCTGAGTGTAGAAGGAGGCTAGAAACCTCTTATAAAAAAGAAGAACATTTACCTAAAAACCCTAGCTAAAACTGTATGAAGAACCCCAACAATTGTTGGATGTTATTGTCATTGATTTCAACCCATGGAGCTGACTGGGTTGGACTTTGACCAAAAACACCACTCATTGATGTCAAATGGTTAATGAATGCTTCTTAGTATTGTCAGATTACATCAATATGGCAAATATAATGTTGGATGGTTAAAAAACCAAGTCCTAGGGTTTGGGTTCCTTGAACTGAGGATGTGCCTTGGCTTTTGTAAGGGTTTTTGGTATGCCAAATCATTGAGTTTGGTTCGAATATCTATGTCATTAGATTCTACTCGAAAATATGTTTCTATTTATATGTAGTATGCCCCGAGAGGCTTCTTGGTTTGAGATATATCCACAATTGAAGTTAGTGACCCCAATATCTACCTTAAAACCCCAAGGGGTAGTGACATGACAGCTCCTATAGTTATACACACATGAAATTGTTTATCACTGGAATCTCACCTCATATAAGTTGAATAAATTCAAGATTCAAAGGTAGTAAACCAATCATTGACTTCACAATAGGACCATATGCACTAAGCCAATCATTGATTTCAAAATTTTAGTGGAATTGAAAATTTCTCTAGAACCCTATTAATAAGGGTTAGTAATTAATTGAATTAAGGTAAATTTAAGCATAAGGGGTTCATTGTCACAATAATATCTTAAGGAAGGACATAAACCTACTCGACACCCACAAATAACATTCTTCCTTAACTAAGAAGTCAAATCTAACACCTAACAAGCAACCCTCCCATTACCATGGACTTAAGAAACAAAAATGATAACACTCATCAAATAAACTAGCATATTTAAAAAGGGTTTTTCTTAATACTTAGGATTCCACCAACGACCACCTAAAAGGCCTCTCCATGCATTATAAAAAGGAAGACCTAATACCTCATGAAATCACATTAACTTCTCAATACTCCTCTTCTGAAATTTTCGGTCTAGATACCCGATGAAGAAAAAGTGTTCAATCTCTCTGTGGTAAAGATAAATTAGAAGGATTTGGTTGAATTACATTTGTGGTGGAGATTCTTTTAGGGAACAAAGAATGTGAAGGTTCTAAGGTAAGTCAATTGCATTTTATGTAATTATCTGAGTAGTAAAATTCAAGTTTTTCCTAAGGGTTGCCAAAGGCCTGTTAGGGCATTTTTTTTATATTCTAATTTATCGACATTCGTACTTCAGATCCCTCTAATTAGCTTAGATTCATGTTATTAAAGAGTGATGTTAACAACCTTTTATGAAGCCCTCCTATTTTGACTAGGAATTGATCTCTAAATGTTTCAAACCTGTGATCACTATCTTAGGACAACGAGGTATAGAATAGCTGTTTTCTATGTTTTTGTGGTTTAATTGAGGTATAAGCATGATCAATTTTTTTTGGAGCAAAGCTATAGCCAAATCTTGGATTCATACCTATAATTTTGCCTCAGAAATCCAATATTGTTTTGGTTGTTAAATGGAGCGAGTTCAGGGTTTGTCTTAGTTGCAGAATCCTTGTTAAAATAAGCAAAGTTCTAGGATGCTTATGGTGGATTATTGATGTAGAATTTTGTCAAGAAAAACAAAAATGTTAACCATTCTATTGAGTGTTGGATTATAGTTCTAGGTCTAAGTAGGGTTATATTATTAGGATCATTCAAATTTGTTTTAGGTCTGGCTTGTCTAGGGCCATCATCCGTGTTTGAGGACTGTGTCAAATTTTGTTAAGGCAACATTAGAATCACCATCTAGGATTGTGGTAATTCATTATCTTAAGGGATGTGTCAAAATATGTTTAGGCGTGTTAGGACTGTTCTAGAGTCTATTCTTGGGTATTTTTGTTTGAATTTGGAATTTGTTGGGAAACTCTTTGTAGTGTTCATAACTTTGTAATGATTAAGGGTTTGACCTGCTTGGTAATGATGTCTCCTCTTGAGAATTGAAGGTACTCAACAAAGTAAGAAGCAGTGCTATTGTTTATATGATTTAGTAGTGGAACTATGTCATTCACTATGATGAATTAAGGATTGTAACAATAATACAATAACCTGATTGTATTAACTGTGGTAACATGTACATTAACTGTGTATGACAACTTGACATATTGAGAGTGATCTAAGTTATGTTGATGAATATTAAGCACTAGGATTTGATGTGACTTGACACATAAATAATTGTGTACCCTATGATATTGTACAGTGACCTTAACAGTGAATTGAATTGGATTCTAGATCTTGACGGGACTTAGTGACATGACATAATAACTTAGCATATACCTTGACATAACCTTAAGTTGACATCTTAACCTTAGCATAATTCCTTGAATAAGACTTAACTTTGACATATGGTTTGGGACAATGAGTTTACATCTAGTTGACAAGTCTTTGACTATACTTGACCAAGATACTATATAACATGTAGTATTGTTGAAGACATTGAAATAGAGTTGACACCTTAACTTTGGTATGACTGATTGACTTGACCTATAGATTGAAGCACATAGACATATGACAATATTGATCTAGGGTTTCTATCATAGTATGACCTAGGGATTTGTGTGCAGTGACACAATTGTAATCTTGCAGGGAAGCAAGTGTTGAAGAGATTTTTCATCCATTTGTTCAACTTATTGATGTAATAATGGATGGTAGGGTTTGACGAGCTAAGCAAAATTGTTCACATGTATGCTGGTAGCTCTCAGAGGATAGAGTTTGAAAGCATTGATTGAAGGTCATAGGGATGACATGAGGAACCTTTGTTTGTGCCGTTATTTGATAGAAGTACTGGATGGTTGCAACCTTGTGTGCAACCTGATACACTGTGGTAGCAACATATGGGCCTTGATGTTTGTTCATTTGATGAGTAATGGTAGCTGACATTATGATTTCTTCATGATGAGAAGTGCAGTGGTTTAATATGATGTATAGTGGCCTATCCGAGCAGTGACATTCAATATTTTGTATTGATGACTATTCATTCATGAGCAGTGACTTGCAGTGATAGCTAACAATTGTGCAATGATTTGTAGTGACAGTGATGTGCAGTTGAACAATGATAGCTTGATGTGTAGCATTGTGCAGTGATTAGTTTGTGGGAACAATGATCAATGACTACTAAGACTCGATATCTATTCTAAATTTTCCTTACAAATATTATATATTGATTCATAGTACAAGGGATCTAGTGTGAAAATTGTGAAACGTGATCTACTGAATATTCTGGGTGATTAGAGTCACCTTTAGGTTGTGGCTTGAGAACACTTTAGGGTGGTAGGGTGGTGTTAGGGAAATTTGTGGCTTACACAGGGAATTATGGCATCCATTCAATTGTGGCTGATAAACTAACAGGGTAGCGAAGCATCCTTTCCTACAACAGCTGGTAAACAGAGTGTTGGGGCACTCATTAGGTTGAGGCCTGATCTACAAGGCGTTGGGGTGTCCTTCTGATTGTAGCAGGATATTAGGGTTTAGTAGCATCCTACAGGTTATGGATTGTAAATTAGGGGGTTGATTCCTCCCTCAGTTGTAGCTGAAATCTTGATGTAATCAATTTTATTTTAAACAGGGAGAAGACAATTACTAAAGAAGCGTTTTGTGGTTTTTGACCCGGAGGGGGTTTTCCACCTAAAATTTTTTGTGTCGTGTGTTTTATCTTTCTGTATTTTTGTATGGTGTTTGTCTACTATTGATTATTTTTTATGATCATATGAAGAAGAACAATAATAATAATTGAAGATTAACTAATGCTATGAAAAGGATTAAAAAGTGCTAATTGCTAAGAAATAATGATTCACCCCTCTCTCAGTATTTCCAACAGATTTCAATCGACATACAAAAAACTGAGTTCCATAAGTAAGTAACTTGAAACTCATTATAGTCTTACCACATAGGTGAAAATAACAAAAGAACACAAACTTTGTTCGAAACATGACCCTGAGCATCAGGAAAAAATAAAATACAATCGAACTAGAGTTTCTCAGGGATTCTGAATGTAGCAGGAGGCTGAGAACCTTGTATAAACAAAAACAAAATTTATCAAGAAACCCTAACTAAAACCGTATGAAGAACCCCAACAATTTGGGTAAGGAACTATAATTTAATTCTATATTTGAACATAAATCTTGAAAGACAAGCCAACAATACATCTTTAGTAACTACAACCTAGGAAGGAGCGAGGGTGAATTAAGCACGTGTAAGAGAAAATCCTTTGTCAGGATGTCATGCCCATAACCTTTTATATTCAAGAGCCTCGAAAGAGATACCACTTGGGCACGTAATGTACACTGCCTATGCGAAATACTATAGACAAAGAAGTCCTAGAAACAAACTTCAAATGAAGGATGCTTAATGTAATGCAGAGATGAAAGCGTCTAAAATGGTATATACAATACCTGAGAGCAGTGAGACTTCAAACTCCTTGTCAATGCCTTGCATCAATCACGAAACAATTGAATGAGTTAGGGTTTTATGATTTTAAGATAGGAATAATCTAAAATGCAAGAGGAGATAATATTATAGTACCTTATTTGAAAACCTTGTGAATCAATACATGTCATGAAAATACGGTAAAATATTGGAAGTTTTGTGGCCTCTGGTAGAATAAGAACTACAATATCTGAGAGCTACCGTCAACCCAAAACTATTGGAAAATCTACCCTTATAGAATTCATAGAAAGAAGAGTCTACAACTGAAGAAAGAGGGAAACCTACCAAGATTGTAGTAGATACCTTGGCTCACCATCCTCGCAAATGACTCATAGAATCAAAGCGAAAACCAGTTAGTTTTCCTTATCTTTTCTCAGTGGGGCATGACCATAGATTGAAACCATACCTAGATCAATGATGTGGCTTCTTCTAGGTGTGTTCCATACAACTCTCGAGAAATCTTCCATTGGTGAATATGCATATGCACAATTGGTGCCCACTTGACACCAAGGGACGTGACTAACCTCATGACATACTGATTTCCATTAAATCGATTTATTAACAAATAACTTAATCACATAAAGAGTACATGCCTGGACAGATAAAATATCAAACACATTGCTGACGACCCAATAAAATATTATATGTGATGGTCTTTCGACTTAATTATAAAACCTATAGTTGTTGTCTAAGATTTATGTTTATGTTTTTTAATAGGATTTTATGGTATGTGTTAGGGTCTTGAAAAGTTCCTCTTTTGAATACTTCTAGTAATTTTCTTTTTAAAGAAAGTATTTTTTTTTTTTTTACAGAGCAAATGAGTGTTACAGGTGGTACTAGATCCATGTTTCAACATTGTGGTCTATATGGACAATGGTAGTGATAAAAAGTGTATTTTTGTTCAAAATGGTGAGAAATAAAGAAGAGGAGGGGAGTTTAGAGCTTACCTCTAATTAGGCCAAGTTTGGAATCTGGTCCCATACCAATCACATAAGAAAACCGTGAAATGTGGGTGCAGTTAGGGGAAGAATGGAAGAACCCAACAACCATGTTGTTAGAGACCGTTCAAAAGATGAAATATGAAATGGATTGTCTGATCACTAATAATGAAAGGTTAATGCGAGACCAAGAACGTATATTGAAAATTCTGTCGGGTAGGTAGAATCAGAGGACCCCTATACACAACCCTAACAATGGAGCCAAGGATGAAGAACCCAGATAAAGGAATGACAATATACCAAAAAAGAGTTAGAATTAGAGAAATAAAGGAGATAGGGATGACAATGAAGAGGAGTATGACAATGTGTTTGATTAGAGGAGAGTGAAGAAGCTGAAAATAGAATTGCAAGGGGAATTCAAAAAAATCAAATCCCCAACATTCGATGGCGAAGTGGAGGAAGCTGCAGAAGCCTAGATTATTAATATGAATAAATATTTTCAAATATACGAGTATAATAATAATCTTAAAGCCAGGTTGGCCATTTACCAGATTCAAGGGAAAAATAATTTATAGTGGGAGGAGGTAAAGACAGCGTAAGTGATAGAGGAGCAAGATGTGACTTGGGACAAATTTGAGAAGCATTTCAAAGACAAATTATCTGCATAACTGTTTTATGATGAGAAGGTCAAGAAGTTTCACGACTTCAAATTGGGACAAATAACTATGGAAAAATTTGTGACCAAATTTACATCCCTGTTGAGATACATTCCGTATATTCGTGAGGAAAAAGCCAAAGTTCAACACTTTATTAGTAGATTTCCTGCATACATGAAGGAGAGGATAGAATTTGATAATCCCAAATTTCCTATCAGAAAATGAGACAAAAAGGGGGTGGGGGTAAAGTCTGGTAATAGAAAAAAGGGCAGAATAATGACCAAAATACCAAAAATATAAAAACTACAAATTTAGGAAACATAAAGGTCAGCCAAATAAACAGTTTGAGAGGAACCGACATAAAACTAAATGGTAGACTGAATCCAAACAAATAGAAGTATCAAGCAAGCTGGAACCTAGCCAATCACAGAAACCCCTCTACAGTGTTGGGTATGCGGTGAGCCTCATTATTATAAAAATTTACCCCATCGTGCTAGGCCTGAAAAAGATGCTAATGTACAAGAAGATTCTACAGGTGGTGAGGTGGCGAGGAGTATCCCAAGGATCAATGTTGCATTAGAGGATCATCAAGCGGACTAACAACTTACCAAGATAGAGATGGAATGTAAGTTATTTAACCAGAATTTGTCTATTTTAGTAGAATCAGGTGCAAGTTTAAGTTATGTCAGTCCCAAAGTAGAGGAAAAATGTCATTTGCAAGTTCATAAAATTAAAAACCCCTGGCTGGTATAATTAGTTACTGGAGCCAAGAGAAGAGTGACCACTAAAGTAACAAATTTCTCTATTTAAATAGGGAGACAATAAATTAAGGCCGATTCTAATATATTTCCATTAGGATCTTATGGCATATTTATCAGAATGGACTGGTTAGAAGGGCATTTGTCTTTAGTGAATTGTAAGGAAAAGTCTATTAATTATCTTGCTAAAAATGGCTCTAGGAAAGAAATCTAAGGGGTTAAAAATATGGTAAGGTTAAATCCCATTACTGCCTCTCAATTAGGAAAATGTATTAGCAAGGGTTGTATGAAATACGTTGTTCAAGTCAGGTATTCCAATACTAAAGACAAGACAAATACCTTAGAAAACATACTAGTAATTGAATATTTGGCTGATGTGTTCCCTGAGATTATACTAGGACTGCTTCCAAAATGGAACATTGACTTTACAATTGAGCTAGCTCCTAGAGCAACACCAGTATCAAAGGCTCCATATTGTATGAGTGTCATGAGTTGACTGAGCTCAAGATGCAGTTACAATAAATACTCGATAAAGCATACATTCGTTTGAGTGTGTCACTTTGGGGAGCTCCAATTTTGTTCATAAGGAAAAAATATGGCACCCTAAGACTCTACATTGATTATAGGCAACTTAAGAAGATAACAATCAAGAATAATTACCCGCTGATTCGATGGTCTATTTGATCAGGTTAAAGGTGCTACAGTTTTCTCTAAGATCGATTTATGGTTGGGATACCATCAAATTCGGGTAAAGGAGGAAATTTGTAAGGCAATGTTTACAACTAGTTATGGTCATTAGGAGTTTATGGTCTTACCTTTTGGATTGACCAATGCACCAACGACATTCATGATTTTAATGCACGATGTTTTTCATCATTTTCTGGATAAATTTGTCTTGATATTTATAAATGAAATTCTAATTTATTCTAGAACTTTAAAGGAACGTAAGGAACACCTGCATATAGTGTTGCAAATCTTGTGGGAGCATCAATTGTATGATAAATTTAGAAAATGTGATTTTTATAAGAATCAAATCCAATATCCAGGACATGTTATTTTAGCTGAAGGTATAGTTGTTAATCCTGAAAAGATCATAACTATTATGGAATGGTCTGTACCCATAAATGTAGTGTATATATGATTTTTCATGGGTTTGGCGGGGTACTATTGCTGTTTTATTGACATATTATCTCGAATTACTTACCCCATCAACTCCTTGCAAAAGAAAGGGAGAGATTTAAGTGGAAAACTGAGTTTCAACAAAGTTTTGAACAACTAAAAAAAATATTAACCATTTCCCTTGTGTTAAATATTGCTGACTTGAACAAGGAATTCATGGTCTGCATGGATGCCTATCAAGAAGGGATATGCACAGTGATAATGTAGGATGGGAGAGTGATATCATATGTCATGAAATATGAAGGAGAGCGAGCAAATATATTCTGCATATGACTTGGAATTAACTGCTGTAGTCCATGCGTTGAAAGTTTGGAGACACTACATTTTAGGAAAAATATTTTTACTAATGACAAACCATAACAACCTAACAAGTTATTTTAAACAAACTAATTTGAATGCCTACCAAGCGAGGTGGAATGCATTTCTTAGTGAATTTGAATTTGATATTAAACATCTAAAGGGAAAGGAAAACTATGTTACAGATGCACTAAGTAGCATATTGCATTGTGTATATGGAATTAATTATAGCCAAACAGAATTTAAATTTCTGGAACAAATTAAAGAAGTTTCCTAAAAGGACACATAATATAATATTTTTTATGGCAGCAAGCCCATCAGACCAATAATCCTGGAAAAAATTATGAATATAGCATAAATAAGGATCAATTGTTAACTTTTAAGGGGAAAATATGTGTCCCCAGCCAAATTTCAGTTAGACAGTTGATTCTGGATGAACTCCATAAAATTCCTTACATTGCCCATCACAGGTTACAATAAAAGTTTTTAGCAATAAAAAAAAGATTATTTTTTGCCAGGAATGTGAAGAGATATTTCCAAATATTTAGTGAGATGTTTAGAGTGTCAGCAAGTCAAAGCTAAACACCAACACCCCACTGAAATTCTCCATCCACTACCTATACATGAATGGAAATGGGAAGTCATCACACTTGATTTTATAATAAGACTACCCATATCCAAGAGGCACAATGATTCAATCATAATGGTTGTAGAAAAACTCAACAAACCAACTCATTTTATTTCGGTACAGACTACCTATAAGACTATTCAAATTGTTGATATCTTTATGAAATAAGTGTTTCGATTACATGGCATACCTAAAGTCGTTATAGGAGATAAATATGTAAAATTCACCTCTACGTTTTGGAAGGCCCTCTTCACAAGAATGGGAACTTGTTGGCATTATGACACAGGTTTGGCACTATGACACAGGTGTTGTCCTTGATGGCAACTCACTCGGATGGCAGATCACTGTTCGGGCTCTCAGAATGAAAGAAAAAGAGGTATACACAGGTTCCCTTTCACGAAGTCGCGTATACACGCGGGATTTCTGACCAAAAGTCGCATATGCGTATGCACGCACTTTCATGGATGAAAAAGTGCATACGTGTGGGAAAACTTATTTTTGGTCCATGGTATTTAGTCCTTAGTATTTGGACCTATGGTTTTGGATCATGGTATCTCGTCTGAAGTGTTGAACCCAGGTACTTGGTCCAAGGTATTGATTCTTTATGGTTTTGGACGATGGTTTTGTGTAAGGCCTAAGACTATAAAATGGGAAGGATATCATTAGGCAAGGGCATTGTCGTAAGTATTGAATATCTCATGAAGAACTAGATTTGGAACACTGGTCATTGAGTTATGGTGCATAGCTGGATCTGAATCAAGAAGGAACCTGAGCGCAAGAAGAAGGATAAGTACTATTGATGGATCAAGATCTTAAGGCTTGAATAGTACTATGTTTGTGTGATTTTGATTTGTTATTTTAGCGCATGACTTGATCTATAAATATGATAATCTGGGTATAAATAATGTCTGAATAAGTGAAAAGGATAAATTATCTTTTATACAATGTACGCAGGTTCGATGAAGAAAAGGAGAGTATACACGCTGGTTTTGTAATGCAGAACAACGTATATGCTGGTTGGCCTTATTTCAGAAGCGTATGCACGCAGGTTGCACACATTGTGTTAGGATATTCCGACACATAGGATATAGTTAAGTTCAACTTGGTCTAGTATAGAGTTAGGTTAGAGTTAGGTAAAGTGTGTTTCTTTACCGTTGTACATTTTGTAACTTACAATCCGACGGTCACGATATGTAGTGATCTGACGGTTCACTCTCACCTCGGTATTACCGACACTTGATCCGTGGCTTGACACCCGATTGGTCCATGAGTTCTATTTAAAGCGCATGGAGGGTCATTGTTCGGGTAATCCGTGCATGAGAGAAGCTTATGTAAATTTTCATTCTTTGATTAATAAATTGCCTGTAGTACCCACGTTGGGACAGGCCGTGGACTGTTTCCCTCCTTGCACTCTGAGGGTTTTAACCACGTCAAAAATACTGGTGTATTGATTTGAGATCTGGTTGTGAGCGGTGTCCTTTTGGTATTCTTTCTGTGGAACTTACCCTGTAAATTCCTACATGGTATCAGAGCTATTTGAGGGCCGCGTCCGTTGGTGATCCAAATATGAAGCCGGTAGAACTGCATGCGGCTGGCGTTTCCTAGATCTGCTGTTTCTGACTGCTTTCGGGCCGAGAGGACTGCTCTGTTGCGTTCAGAGCATCTGTTCCAGTGAGGAACCCCTTTCGTTTCACGCGAAAAGGTTTCCGGTAGCCCTAGCTGCGTCATTTTTCAGATCGGGAGGTATACAGTGTTTCTTTTGCAGTTTACTGTTATTTTCTCTCTGCTTATTTCGGTCTCAGTTTATTTAGCCTTTTTTTTTAAGCAGATCTATACCTTTCATTTCTGCGTATGCTCTTTGCCCTGCGACTCTGTGCGATCTGGGAAAATCAGAAACAGAAAGGAAGGATTTTTCTCATGCGTATGCTCTTTTCCCTGCACCTTAGTGTGATCTCGGAAAATCAGAAACATTGAGAAAAATATTTAGTTTTTCGGCTAAAGCTAACTTTGAGATTTTTTTTTAAAAATTTCTAGTTTTTTGGCTAAAGCTAACTTCGAGCCGCAAGGTTCGTTTTTCTTTGCATATTCGTGTTGGGTTTTGTGTTTTGTGTTTTGTAGGGAAAAAGAGCTTTCTCAAGGCAAGCACGCAAACCAAGGCTCTCTCTCTCTCTCTCTCTCTCTCTCTCTCTCTCTCTCTCTCTCTCTCTCTCTCTCTCTCTCTCTCTCAAATTTTTTGTATAGATCAATTGGTTCAAAGCTATTTTAAGAGAGTAGAGGTCTTGGGTTCAAGTCTCCATTTTGTGGGGGCGGATTTTTTCATTCCCGCACATTCGCGCACTTTGCCGGCAACGTCAACAATTTTTTTTTCAAAAAGCCATAACTTCTTCATCCGGAAGCCTTTTTCAGAGTCGTTTTTTTTAAAACCGCCTATTTTTTCGAGATCTATCCATTGGAACACTTACTTTCAGCATCTTCAGCTTCAGTTTTTTTAAAATGGAAAGTCCATGCCAAGTCATTCTTGACAGCACTAACTACTTCCAATGGGTAGAATACATGGAAGATTTACTTAGAAGTAAAGGTCTCTTCAGAATAGCCACAAACCAAGAGAAGAAACCAAAAGATGAAGACAAGGCGGCAAAATGGGAAAATAGACAAGATCAAGCACGTGGTTTGATAGGGATGTCTATTTCTCCTGATCTTAGATTCCACATTGCAGGACTTGAGACTCCTCATGAAGCATTAGAAAAACTTGCTAAAGTTTTTGGGATTAAAAATGAAATTAGAGCCCATCAACTTGAAAATGAGCTGCTTACTTTGGATCCTAATAATTTTTCTTGCATTGAAGATTTCTTGTCCAAATTCAAGACCCTTAGATATCTCTTGGAAGGTGTTAAAGTTAAGAAAGAAGATGGTAACCTTATTTATTCCATCCTTACTAAGTTGGGACCAGCCTACTCTGTATTTGTTTCCACTTTCCATTCTACAAGGGAAGCTTTCATTTGTCAAGGACAAGACTACAAGGCCCCTTCCTTTGACTCCTTTTGTGATTCCTTAATAAGAGAACAAGAAAAACTCTTACACCTTGGTCTTCTTAATCTTGGAAACTCTTCCACGAAAGCGTTAGCCGCCCAGCAGCAACCAAATTCAAAGAATCCTAAGAAGTCATATCCTCAAAAGAATGGTCCTAAACCATCTCAGCCTCAAAATGAAAGATCATTTCAGCAAAATGATAAGACCAATAAAAACAAATGGAAGAAGACTGATAGACATTGTAACTTTTGTAATCGAGATGGCCACTTAGAATCTAAATGCTTTAAGAAGATGGAAGCCTTGGAAGCCGCAATGAAGAAACATAACATCCATGTGGAGCCTACTTCAACTTCAACTTCCGGAATGGCACTTTCTGCATCTCATTGTCAATCATCTCAGTCTGGTTATGCATTAAATGTATCTTCTTCTTCTTCTCATTCTCATGAGTGGCTCATTGATTCTGGAGCCTCTTGTCACATGACCAAAAACCAAGCCATGTTTTCTTCTTTAAATGATTGTAACACCAAAAATATATATATTGGTGATGATAGATCTCTTAATGTTGTAGGGACTGGAACTGTTCATCTAGACAATGGTCAGTTTAATGATGTATTATGTGTTCCAACCTTATCCTGCAACCTTCTATCTGTCTATCAGATAACTCACTCAGGTGAAGGTAAAATTGTTGAATTTTCACCTCATGATGTTGTAATCAAGGATCTAAAAGATCCTAAACAGATTCTAGCTACTGGTCTTGCTGATGATTCCAAAAGGTTGTATAAGTTTCACAACTTTGGGTCATCCAATCTTCCCTCAGTATTTGTTGCTCATAATGATGAAGTGAGCAAACTTTGGCATGAGCGATTTGGTCACTTAAACTATCGCTCCCTTCAGCATCTATGTAAAGAAAATATGGTGACAGGTCTTCCTATGGTATCTTGCAGAGATGGTGTTTGTTCCGGATGTGTACTCGGAAAACATCATCGGGACAGTTTTGACAAACGTGCCTCTTGGCACGCCTCAGCCCCTTTACAGCTTGTGCACAGTGATTTATGTGGTCCTCTTCCTGTTGCTTCATTCTCTGGCTGCAAGTACTTCTTAACTTTCATTGATGATTTCTCCAGACGCACTTGGGTATACTTCTTAAAACTCAAGAGCGAAGTATTTAACACTTTTTTGGCCTTCAAAGCCTTTGTTGAAAAACAATCTGGACATCAAATTCTTAAGCTAAGAACTGATAATGGTGGAGAATATGTTAAAAACACATTCATCAACTTTTGCACCGAAAATGGAATTCAAATGCAACATACTGTTCCATACACTCCACAACAAAATGGTGTGGCTGAAAGGAAAAATCGCACCTTAAAGGAAATGGCTAATTGTATGCTGCAATCTAAAGGACTCAGTCTTAGTTTTTGGGCCGAAGCAATTAATTGTGCAAATTATATAATCAATCGCACTCCTACTAAGGTTCTAGAGAATATCACTCCAGAAGAAGCTTGGAGTTCCATTAAACCAGATGTAAGTCACTTTCGTGTGTTTGGAAGTGAAGCATGGGCCCATATTCCAGATGAAAAGCATAAAGCTTTAGAACCTAAGAGTGAGAAATGTACTTTTGTTGGATATTCTGAAGATGTAAAAGGTTATAGACTTATTCCATTTAAGTCCAAAAATGTTATCATTAGAAGAGATGTAAAATTTGATGAAAATAAATCGGCCTGCGAGCCTAGTCCGGCGGATGTGCCACCTCTTCCTATCTCTTCTACTTTTGAAAACCTTTCTTCTTCAGATGATGAAAGCGAGGATGATAATCCTCCCCCACCTTCTCAGGATCCTCAACTTCCAAGATGGGTCCGTGCTACTCGGGATGCAGCAGGTGATCTTGCCGGTGATCCTACAGATCAGCGACGTACACGTTCTCAGTTTGAAAGAGCCTCTTCTTTACTGGCTCAAGCTCCAGTAAATCATGATCCTGACACTTTTGCAGAAGCTTCAGGCCATCCACATTGGGAAGCAGCTATGAATGAATAATATCATTCATTAATGACAAATGATACATGGGATCTTGTTCCTCTACCAAAGGGACGCAAACTTGTTAGATGTAAATGGGTTTACAGAACCAAGTATGGACCAGATGGGAAAGTTGATAAACATAAAGCTCGTCTCGTTGCTAAGGGATTTTCACAGGTTGAAGGCATTGACTACACTGAAACCTTCTCCCCTGTTGCCAAAATGAACTCTATCCGCCTTGTTCTTTCCCTTGCTGCCTCTTTAAAATGGGAAGTCCATCAGATGGATGTTAAATCTGCCTTCTTGCATGGGGACTTGCAGGAAGAAATCTATATGGAACAACCCATTGGCTTCATACAAACAGACTCCAGCCTTGTTTGTCGACTTAAGAAATCCCTTTATGGCCTCAAGCAAGCTCCTCGGGCTTGGTATGCCAAAATGGATAACTTTCTTTTAGAATCTGGCTTTTCTAGGTGTCATTCTGACAATACTGTCTACACCAAGAAAGTGGGCAACTCTCTTATCATCCTTGTTCTTTATGTCGATGATCTTATTCTTACTGGTAGTGATCCCAACCTTATAAACCATGTGAAGTCCAGCCTTAAAAAGAAATTTGAAATGACAGACTTAGGACATTTACACTATTTTCTCGGTCTTCAAGTCTTGCAATCCCAAGAGGGTATTTTCCTTTCCCAGTCCAAGTATGCTTGTGATATTCTTCGTCATTTTCACATGGAAGACTGTAAGCCAGCCCCTTCTCCCTTTCAGTCTGGAGTCAAACTTTCAGTCTCTTGTACTTCTCCTGAAGTTGATGCTACCTTATACCGTCAACTTGTCGGAAAACTCTTGTATTTAACCCATACTCGTCCTGATCTTTCCTTTGCTGTTGGCCTTGTTGCTCGTTTTATGCAAAACCCCCGTGAAAGTCATTGGAAAGCAGCTAAAAGAATACTTCGTTATGTTCGAGGTACAATACAGTTTGGGATTCATTACAGTGCCAAAGCAGCTCCTCTGTTAGTTGGTTTCACTGATTCTGATTGGGCTGGTGACCCTGATGATCGGAAGTCTACTGCCGGTTATGTCTTCACTCTTGGTTCAGGACCTATTACATGGGCTTGTAAGAAACAGGCTGCCATTTCTCTTTCGTCAGCAGAAGCAGAGTATCGTGGTGCCGTGGAAGCTAGTAAGGAAGCCTTGTGGCTTCGTCAGATCCTATCAGAGTTTGGCTTTGAGCAGCAGCATCCAACCACACTTTGGTGTGATAATCAAAGTGCCATTCAGCTATGCAAAGATCCAGTCCAGCATCAGCGCAGCAAACACATTGAACTACACATGCACTTCATCAGAAAGCTCATTCATGACCATGTTCTTGAAGTGCAATATTGTCCAACAGATGATCAGGTTGCAGACATCTTCACAAAGGCTCTCACAGAGGCGAAGTTCACTAAACTTCGATATATGCTTGGAGTTCAGGAAGTTGTCACTAAGGGGGGATAGGCTCTAGTGCCTCCTTCCTTCTCCTATTGTGTCATATTTGTAAATCCTTCAATCCTATCCCAAGTTGTTCTTAAGGGGGGATGTTAGGATATTCCGACACATAGGATATAGTTAAGTTCAACTTGGTCTAGTATAGAGTTAGGTTAGAGTTAGGTAAAGTGTGTTTCTTTACCGTTGTACATTTTGTAACTTACAATCCGACGGTCACGATATGTAGTGATCTGACGGTTCACTCTCACCTCGGTATTACCGACACTTGATCCGTGGCTTGACACCCGATTGGTCCATGAGTTCTATTTAAAGCGCATGGAGGGTCATTGTTCGGGTAATCCGTGCATGAGAGAAGCTTATGTAAATTTTCATTCTTTGATTAATAAATTGCCTGTAGTACCCACGTTGGGACAGGCCGTGGACTGTTTCCCTCCTTGCACTCTGAGGGTTTTAACCACGTCAAAAATACTGGTGTATTGATTTGAGATCTGGTTGTGAGCGGTGTCCTTTTGGTATTCTTTCTGTGGAACTTACCCTGTAAATTCCTACACATTGAAGTAGCGTACGTCTCTTGAAATATGTTTTAGCTACTTCTGTTTATTGCTGCAGTGTTCTGGGTTCAGAATTGGTGTCTGGTTACTGTTACTGTTTTTTGGGTACAACATTCAGATAAGTGACTATTTGATTCAGTATTGGTTTGTACAAAGGAGATTGGTTGATGCAGATATAATTGATGTTTTTCATGGATCCAGTCTAAAAATTTATGAAACGTGGTTCCTGAAAGAAAAGAGAAGGTTGTATCCTTTTGTAGGTCAGCACCTACATACTAGTACCTCAGCTAGTACAAGAGCTCAGGGGGTTGTAGCTCCCTTCCAGGAGAAGCTGGAGAACGAGAAAAGGTTGTAACCTTTTGTAGGTAGCAGCCTGTGTACTGGTATAAGACTACACCAGTACATAATCATTGTAAAAAGAAGTTTCTAATTAAAAGAAGATAGAGACGAATTGCAGCAGGTGGTTTTCACCTACATTGGGTTTCCACCTTATATCTTTGTGTCCATGTGTGTAATGATCTGTTCTATTTCACTGCTCCTGTTTACTGTTCTTATGATTAATGAAGTCCTGATGCACTGATTAAAGATCATCAATTAATGAATCTTAAGTTTTATAATATACGCTGGTTTATTTAGACACAGTAGCGTATATACGCAGTTTCCCATAGCTGAAGTAGCGTATATAGATCTTATTGTGAAATAAAAATAATTGATTTGATAATACTGATTCACCCCCCCTCTCAGTATTATTTCCAACAAAACCCAAATTCAGTTCAACACTGCATGCCATCCATAAATTAATGGCAAGACTGAAAGTGTGAACAAAGTACTGGAATATATGCTAAGAATGTATGTTATGAAACAATCCATCAAGTGGGAAGAATATCTACATCTAGCAGAGTTTGCATATACTAATAGTTATCATGAATATATAAAGATGAGCCCTTTCGAGGTTTTCTATGCGAGGAGGTGTAGAGAACCTACTAACTGGAATAGTCTCTAAGAAGAACTAATGCTAGGGCCATATATGTTATAATAAATGGAGTAAATAGTAAAGAAAGTCTAGTAGAACCTAAAAGCTGCGCAAGATAGGAAAAAGATTTATGCTAACCGAAAAAGAAATTAGCGATAATTTAGAGTCAGGGATCACGTATGTGTGAATCAAACCAAAGAAAATCACCTTAAGATGGAGTGGCTATGCAAGAATTTCCCCTCAATTTTGTGGTCCTTTCCAAATATTAGAAATAATTAGACCAGTGGCATACTAGATAGAATTACCCAATCATATAAGAGTTCATAACGTATTTCATGTTTCATTGTTGAAGCAATATGTCTATGACCCTATACATGCTATTCATTGGCAACATATTCAAGTAACACTTAAATAAAAAAAAATTAATGATGTATAATCAATATTGATATAATGATTTATATGAGCTAATTGTTGTGACGATTGCTGTAACAGGCCGAGCTGGATGGGCAGTTCCTGGTATAACCTTAACGTATTCTCGATCAAAGAGAAATAATGCTATAGAGGTGAGCCACCACCCAAGTTAAAGTGCAATAAAGACACTTTGGCCCAAACAAGGTTTACATGGGAGATGAATATTTTATGTAGGAAACTTATCCCGAGTTATTAAAAGGACCATATAACACCAAAGAGGGTGTTATGCTTCAGGGGGGAAGATGTAACACCCCTTCAGACATTATGATTTTTTGAGTTACTTTCATTTACATTACTCTTTGAGACTAAAATATTGTAGGCTAAGTGGAAGCCTAATGACAATTTTGGATGGTTAAAGTTTGCGATTATGTTTATTTTAAAACAAATGGTAATTAAGGGAATCTTGGAATTCACCCAAGGAAAACTTAAAAAATAAGAAGAAAACACTCTTTTTACCAGAAAATTAAAAGAATCAGTTATCCTTATTTCATTTGAGATTTAAAAGATAATCTCAAATGGAGGGAGCCAAATAAGGAAACCAAGGAGGAAGCTGGATGTAACAAGAGGAAATAAAATTGGATTCAGAAATCTGCACAAGACACTGTGAGGATTAGGTAGGACACTAGCATGAGTTATTATTGAGTTGGACAAAGAGCCAATGGAAACCTCAAGATTGATGTTTGATCCAGGATTGAACCTAGGGGGTTCTAAGACCTAAGGATTAACCCTGTTGGGTACTGATGAAAAGAACTGTTCTGGTATAAAGATGCTTGGGGGAGAGAAAAGGGCGTAATTTTCTTTCTCACTGTTGGGTGGTGTGGTTACCTGGTGAATTCCTAGATGAACTCATATAACAGATAACTATTTATAGCTAACATAAGTGATTAAACACATAAGATCTGTGTATAGTAGCATTGATTTTTGGCATGCGAATATGATTGGAATACAATGATTTAGATTGAATGTATAAAAATGCATGTCTGTAACTGGATGATTACCAAACTTGGTGTTACACAGTATTTTTTCACACCTCTTGTTCACTTCTTGTTCCATATCCCAAAGTTCCAAAACGTTGAATACTGTGCAACATATCCATCATGATATACAAACCAAAGATTCCTTGAAGAATTAAAGGAAAATTTCCCGAAATCCTTTCTGAAGAAGGTTTCCTAAAACCTAATTTTTGGCATTAACACATTTTTCTCTAATGCCTTCCCATGCTGATGGAAGGTTGCTCAGTTATACAATTGTGCTGCTAGTGTGGGTTTTCATAAGAAAACTCGCGCTGAACCTCTTCTGGCAGGTTTTCCCAAAATGGAGGAGAAGCTTCGCTCACTAGAACCTTCGGGAACAACGAGCTGGATATTGGTTATTGTTGATATGGTCGATCTCTCTCATTTGGGCCTCTTGATCTTATCATCATGGGATTTCCCCTTGAGATGTGGACCTTCCTCTCTCCTTTTTGGATCCCTAACTCCCTCTCCCTTCTTATAAATTTACTCCCTTCCATTCCCAAATGGTTGGTCATTGATTGCTGCATCCCTATGCTGAGATTATGCTTACATGCTACCCATTATAACATGCAGAAGGAGTGCTTGAAGAGTCTTTGCTTGAATTTGGACATCCACCAAAAGGAGGTCTCGAACATCAAGGAATAGGTTTCATTCTTCCCTTTTTAGCTCATTAATATATACATCTGATGTTCACTTTTCATAATTGTGTAAATGTTTATGCTTTTGGCTTAATAGTCCTTGATCTATTAAGTAGTTTATGTTTGATGTATGTGTTACATAGTATTTTGTCACACCCCTTGGACTTCCCTGTGACATACCCTGAAGTGCCTGAAACATGACCATAATGTAGTGTACTCATTCATATATGCAGCTCAGATTCTTCCTAATACATGGAATGGAAAATTCCTTGAGCTTCCCCTGAAGGAAATAGCTCTAAGACCCTAATTGGAGGATCATCACTCTTATGGGACTTAAAACCGTGATGATCGCATGTTGCACTATAATATACCACGATGACATCGCTCTGTTTTCTTGTATATCCGCGATGATCCCAAAAAGGCAATTTTCCTAAAGATGACGAGAAGCTTCGTGATCTAGAATCTTCCAGAGCGATGAGCTGGAGGTTGTTCGGCAAAGATAAGGTCGAATTCTCCTAACTTGGCCTCTTGGTGTTTTCCATATGAGCTACCTCCTTTAGATGATGGCCTAATCCTATCTTTGGAGAGGTCCGAACTCCCTTTCCTAGCCTATATATTCATCCTCTCCCATTCCAAAATGGTTGGTCAGGTTAGAGGCTGGGTTCGTCTATGTCTATTTGCACCCTTATGCTAAGTTTGTGCTTAGAGGATATTCATCTGACTTGGAGAAGGAGTGCTTGGAGAGTTCTTGGCTTGGACTTGGATTACCACTCAAGGAGAGCCTATAAACATCAAGGATTTGGTTGTAAGCTTCGATTTATTTTCTAATAATACACAACTGCTAGTTCAGCTTCCCAAAATGCATATGTTCATGTATCATTTAGCTTGACTTTCCCTGATTAGTTAAGTAGGTTGCTATTGGATTTGCTATTCATTTTGGCATTCCTTGTTGTGTCTTGATCACTTATGCAGGTATATAAACACTGAGATAAGGAGGAACAAGCCCATGATACAAGCGGTTCAGGGTCCCCAACAAAGGAGATCGGAATAGCATCAGAATGAGGTAGGCCATCTCTTTCGTTCTTATTTTCAATTGTAACCTAGGAAGATGTATAGTTTATTGTCACTTCAATTGACCCACTCATTGGGCTAGAGGGATCATCTCTATCTGCAGAGAGGATTAACCTTGAAAAAAAAATGGCGACTCCGTTGGGGAGCCTATGATCATTTCCTTTCAATTCTTCATCTTGTCTTTTGACGAGTTTGATCAACCATCCTTTCCAAGACTTGTTTCCTTTACTGTAACTATTTTCACTTGCTGGTGATTGGTTGAGGACATTGATTTTTGTTTGATCTTGAATATTTTTTTTATTTTTTTCTTCATTTTTCTCGCTCATTATAGGGTTTCCTCTCACAATCGAGATGAAATCATGGATTTGTTAAGTACAATCACGATTATCTCTCTTTTGACTATGACAAGTGTGATGATCCCAAAGTATAGAATAAAATAGGGGTTTTCTTCTTGTTTTCAGTCTCTGTGTCCTCTATAGTGAATTTCCAGAGTGTCTATGGTGTTTTTGGTTGATTATCTCGATTAATTTTCAAATTTTTCTCATTGGCTTTGAAGTGAATCCTGGTTGAGTTTTAGGGTCTTTAGTCAACTGGTCATCACTTATTGCTTGTTGGTGTCATTGAGATGTTTTTTTGCTGATTGATTGAGTGTTGTTTTACGTGGCAATCATTGATGACATCATTTTTCATTTGTTTTAGCTTGTTTTACAAAATTTACTTTTCATGAAAATGCATTAGATTAGTTTCATTGAAAAGTTATTTTTTGAGATTCATCATTGAAAATAGATCACCGTTTTCAGTGATTAAAAACTAAAAACTGTATTAGGTGCATCAAATCATTCAAAATGGAAAGAAAAGAATAATTCATCTAAGTGCATCTTTGTAAATTAAAACCATTTTTCTTTCGAAAATGTTGCGCTTAGGATAGTTAGAACTCAAAATCATTTTAACTTTTGGCATTGTGTTTAGAAGACGGAAGTGAAATAAATTTTCATTTTCATTGAGTTGATTTCATTTTCCTTTGCTCATTGCATTAGATTTCATTGATTGGATCAAAGTGAAAAGAAAAATCATTATTGCATCTTAGTGAAATGAAGATTAGATCTCGTTTCCACATTTTGCAAAGTGAAAGTTAGTGGAAGTCATTTTACATGATGAATTTTGTTTGATGCATTATTGATTGAAATTTCTTCCCTTGGTTAGTATAGCTTTCATCGTAGTGGAAAATTTCGTTTTCTCATATAGTTGCATCATAGGTGTTTAGGTGAAATTGTTTTGAGCCTCAAAAATGAAACATAATTGAAGATAAAAATTTAAAATCTGTCGATTAACCTAAGGAGCATTTGAAACATTAATGTTCATACTTTGTGGTCTAGGCTAGAGACATGTTCTGACGTCTTAGCAACTATTGTTCACTTTTGCATTAGACATCGCTAACATGGAATTGTTCTCCCTGTATCATCGAGTATATAAAGGGAGACTCTCATAGGTTCCAATCCTTTATCCATAGGAAGCCGAGTCTGTCGCCCTATAAACGTGATATATCGAACACAACATTCAAGGAGATTTCCTGCATGTATGTCAAGTCCTTGGTAAATTTATTTGCTGAGGTTTATATTGCAGTTCACGATTACTTAGTACTCCTTTTGCCTAGAGTTACCTGAGTGGTCATTTTGATCTTTTTTGACTTTTTAAATTTGAAAATATCATCGAGCACTTGTCCTTTTAGGCTTGCTAAACCAACAAAAGCAATGAGAGTCACATTTTCATCCTTTTCTCGACTCTTAAAACATGAAAAGGAAACGTTTTTGTTTCAAATTATAAAATTAATTGACGCAGAACAACATCCTTCCTATGGAAATACTCCTTAGTAGATATTAGGTTGATACCAATGGCAACATTTCCTGAGTCTACCAGTCAAGGAAACCCCTCTGATGGGAATCCTAGTCCTTTTCCTTCTTTTGGAAATACTGGTGCTCCCTATATGGCGACATTGTCCCTTCCTGGATTGACCATTGGTCTACCAGTTTGGTTATTTTCAACCTCGGTGGTTCCAAGTGTCCAAACTGATTTTCAACTAAGTTCTCCTCCACCTAAACAACATCAACCTCATGTTGATCCTAAAGTTGACCCCTTGCCTTCTTCGCCTATTTCTTCACCTCGTTCTTCCTCTTCGCCTGGTGAAAGTCTGGATTCTAGTAATCAGGAAGCTAAGAAGAAGAAGCAAAATAAGCAAGGAGGCAACCAAGCAACCATTTCTATCGATGAAACTAATGAAGAAAAATCTTCCAACCAGCCCCAGAAATGAAGAAAAATCTTCCAACCAGCCCCAGAAAGTAAAATTACCTTGCATGTTATGTAAGGGTGACCACCTTCATCGAAATTGTCTTTCTATTCCAAAGGTCTTAGAAATGTAGTCTACAAGTTCACATCGACCTTTGTCATCAGCCTCTGTGTTATAGACATTTTTGGGCACTGCAACCCCAATAATATATGTCCATAAACCAAGGGCTCCTAAGTCCCTAAAAGTGTTGTTTCACACCCTAAAGGAACAAGGTTAGCTGATTATATCATCTCCCAGAAGTTCTCCATGAAAAACTGCTCAAAACTGGTCAAAACTGGACCATCTCACCTGCTCCATGGTCAAAGTGCGATGCATCCCACCTAATGCACACGGGAGGTGCGATGCATACTGAAAATCCCTTCTATGGGGTGCGGTGGGTGAGAGTGGACAAATGGCAGATTCAATTTGCGAGGTGGATGATCATGGAATCTTCGAGAAACTTCTCCTGTGACACTTGCCTCTCTGAATTCACCCAAGGATGAGTAAGAGATCATCAATCTCCAAGTGGAATCAAGAAATATCAGAGAGAGGACACTAATCAAATCTCAGAAGCTCACTCACCCCCCTGCAATCATCTATATATGGATCCCTCATCCCTGAGATCCAAAAGGCTGGAATTTTGTATCTTGTAAGGAAGTGCTACTGGTTTCTTGGTGTAACATCATAGTGTTGGGTGATCTAAGCTTTTCATGAGGTGAAGAAGGGCTTTCTTGCTGAGAGGATGACGCTGGGTCAGAACAATTGGTTGTAATCCTCTTTGATATTCTTGATATTAATAAAGCTATTCAAGTTTTCCTCCACATTCTTGTATGATTGATGATATATGCATTTGTGTGGTCAATATATATCTGGTCCTATATTGTTTGTGATAGTAGATCTATGTTCTTGGATAGTGTTATGCTGCTTTGATTCCACAGGTGAACTTTGAAGCTGGGTAGACGAGAAAGCGAGTGGCAAAGATCTATCAGAAGGGAGAGGAATCAAGCAAGGAACCAAGCGCAAGACAGAGGTTGGTCTCCTTTGTTCCCCTCTTATCTACTTCTCATAAAGGAAAATGAAAATAGTTTTAGTTTGTTTGTTTCTAAGATAGCTACCAGTCTTAGTGGGACTAGCAGCTCTGCATAGACACTAGATTTCCTGATAACAAAATGGCGACTCCACTGGGGAGCGAATAGCTTGTTTGCTTTTCTATACTTGTTTGTTTTATAAACTTACAGACGGAGCCTGAAGTCAAGCCAGCTAGCCTTCGAACTGCATTTGCTATGCAAGTGCAAAGTAGATCAACGCTGCTTCAGTCTATCTCCGGGTTTTGTTTATAAACTGAACAATCGATTTGTAAACATCCTAATTGCCCTTGTGGTGGCTCTAGTAACCTCCTTAGATTTACCCCTGTGATTTATTTACTGATTATCACTTGCTCGGCCTAAATCCCTGAAATGTGCTGCAAACTGTGATCAAGAACTGGATCAAAAGTCTCACACTGTACCATCGCACCCTCTCTTCAAGGATATCAGTATGCATCACACTTCCTGTGTGCTATAGGTGGGATGCATACTGGAATCCCTGTGTAACAGGTAAGATGGTCAAAGAAGGCTAATTTTGCCTCCAGACTTTGGTTTTTCTTCACTCTTTTCAGCTCTATTCAGGTAGTTTTGCTGTCTGTAGTCAGTATACCTCTATGGAAACCCCCTTCCTTGCCATTATTCCACCTCCATTGTGCAAAGAATTGTAATTTTTTTTATGTATTGTCAGCCATTTCTCTTTTACAAAGAAGTAGCATAATTGAACTATCGTTTCTTGATTTGGAAGTGTCGCAAGTGTCATTTTCAGTCATAGAAGAGAATCCGATTGTTCTTGATAGTCAATTACACTGTTGCTCTTGTATTTGATTTGAATTAGTAGTTTTTCAAGTGTCGAAAGCAAGTTTTCAATTCCAAATCGCAAAGTGTCATCATTGTCCTCATTTGGTCTTGAAAAGAAGCTTGTTAGTAATGTCGCTTTGAAAAATAATTCAGATTTGCGCTTTAGCTTTCTTTTTATCATTCACACATTAAGAAGGTTGAAAACAAATACATGCATGTGCATTTGCATTTAGATTGTTTGTTGGCTTGATTTAGGACAGTGCATATAGTGTGTGCTCTCTGCTCTATGTTGAAAGAATATCAGCTCTCTTTCTTTAGTAGCTAGGATTTTCATTGCAAAAAGAAGATTAAACAATTGTTTATCATCTTAGATTGCATTTTAGGAATTGTATATCTACATCATGCGGTGAACCTAAAAGGAAAATTTCTTAAACAAGATCAACTGTAAAATAAATTTAATGAATCTAAAAATTCTTTGGAACCTAACGCACAACATTTAGAAGTCTAGGCTAGAGACGTATTCTGGCATCGTAAAGCCTGGTAACTGTTGTTTTCATTGCTTGTTGGGTGATTCCTCCACTTTCAGACGACAAGTGCTAGTACGGACTTGTGCTCCCACGTACCGTTGAGTATATATTGGGAGACCACAATAGGCTATATCCTTTATCCATAGGAAGCCGTGTCTGCCGCCCTATCGATCGCAATGCACTGAACACAGCATTCGGGAAGATTGACTGCCGTACCGTAAAAAGTATTCTGCAGTTTTGCGATTGGTTTGGTAATCCCTCTGTCTAGACTTCCAGAGTAGTCTCTTTCATTCCTTTTCAGACTCCTTAAAGGAAAAGGTCCATCTGAGCACTTGTCACTTCAAGATCATTAAAAATTGAAGGCGACTAGAGTCATCTTTTGTTTTTTCTCGACTCTTAAAAATTGAAAAAAAAAGTTGTGTCAAAGTGTCTAAAATTCATCTAATTCAGAAACATATTTCCCCTTGATTTTTAGTTGATCGAGTAATCCGCAATCGTGGAAGAAAGTCAATTGAAACCCCATTGTTTGCGGAGGCTTACGAGTCAACCGTCTTTGTCTCCAGAATCAAAACTGTTACAGACGAAGTGAACTCGTTTAACCGGTTCAAAATCCCCTGGTAAAGTTGGAACAAGTGTTCCGACACCATCGGAGACTCCGGTTACTCCAAACATTTCTGGTATCCCTGCCTTTACAGAAGAAGTTCCGCAGCCACCAAAGGATAGTAGAGCTGATCCTAGTGTGAAGGTAAACACTTGTATTACTGAACCAGCTCCATCTACAGCTGATTCAGAAGGTGTTATTCCCCAAACAACTATCGCTACAGAATCTATACCTTCTTCGACACCAGAAATATTTTACGGACCTGAAGGTCTACCTCTTCCACCTGGTTTGATTGCTATAGAAGAGATTGTGGAGGATCCTCCATCTAGTACTCCATCGCAATTAGGAGTCGGGATCACCCTATATCCTTCTTCATCAGAAATTAGTCTACCGTTATCGGAAGCTCCTGTAGAATCGCTAGGAAATATTTTGGATAGAATAGAAATGTCTGAACAACCGTCGACATCTAGGACTGTGTCATCTGACACAGCAACGACAGAACTTCCTGCTGTCACCCCAACAATGTTCGCTGGCATACCATCTGTCCCAATTAGCTCTCAATCGCTAGATGGGGCCCACTCAAGGGCTATTTTGATAGTATGGTCCGTTCCCGTTTGTCTATCCGGAATAATATTCGGGAGCTCTTGTGTTGAGTCTAAGCAAATTGATCCTTCACGGTGTCAATTTGGGCAGTCCGGTCCTCAAGGACAAATCATTCCTCTGAGTACCGGATTACCGCCGTATGGGGGGCAATATACCCTTTCATTGTCTCCTCCGGGAGAACAACCATACGAGAGTTCACAAAAAAATCCAGGTTATGCTAGAATTACATCTAGCAGTTGGGTGACAATACTGCCTCAACAGCCAAGTGTTGTATACTCGATGCAACAATGTTTACCTATGTCAAATATACCAACTACACCGGCTATTGTGACGGTGTCGCAAGTACAAGCACTGCCTGTTGTATGCCAACCTCAGGTTTCTCAGGTCGTAATACAACAACCTCTTATCCCTGCGACTCAACCACAATCGCCAACTAGTGGGATGACACAGGCCCAAACGGGTACAATTACCCCTCATCTTGGTCAAACAGCCAGTATTGGACAACAACACATGGCTTCACAACCATGGCTGGTGCAATATCAACAACCGCAATTCCAACAAGCTTACCAAGGATCTGAGCAACAAATCTTTGAAAATAATGGGCAGCCGTATATTCAAAGCGGTCAAAATCAACCATTCTATAATGGTTATGCCCATCAATCTTACCAAAGTTACCAGCATCAAATGCATTATGCTGGTATGCAAAGACCAACTGCTCAGGCAATTCCATCTTATCCTGGGTATGCTTCGCCAAACCTGAATCAACAGTTACCCTTCGTGGTGACTTTAGAGTTACCGGATCTAAATTGGCTAACGAACGATCCAATTGCTTACGCCCCTTAGTGGTCAGCAATTCTGCATAAAATTCCGTCAGATATTCCTAAATTTAATGGAAATCCAGGTGAAGACCCATCGATTCATGTGATGACCTTTCATCTGTGGTGTTCATCAAACACCTTAAACGATGATTTGATTAGGCTTCACCTTTTTTAGAGAACGTTAACTGGTCCGACAACAAAATGGTATATCGAATTACCTAGAGCTTCGTTTGATAACTTCAGTACCCTAGCCACAACCTTTTTAACCCATTTTCAGTTACCCATAAGGTACGAAATGGGAACAGAACTTCTTACCAATTTCAAGCAAACGACGACCACTCACATATCCGATCATATTCATGAGTGGCGACGTCATCGTAGAATGGTAAAAACGTACGTTCCTGATCAGCTTTTAGCTGAATGGTTTATTAAGTCATTATTACCTTCCATTACAGAAGATGTGGCAAAGGGAGGAGTCGTCACTGAAGAGCAAGTTATTGCTCATGCGCAATATTTAGACTTGATTTATACTCAGTCTGGCACGCTCTACGATAAAATACTTGATGCTCCCAGACCTAAATTCTCCGTTCCTCCTCCTCCTAAATCGAACAATGACTCTCATGCCGGCGATGGCGTGATTGGTAAGACAGACACGAAATCAACAAAGGCTACATCTAAAAAGGCCCGTAAGATTTCTAGTCAAAATGAAAATGAGGAACTTCTTGCCTTGGAAGTAAATGCCGTCTCAACTGACAAAGGCAAAGAAACCAAGAAACCAGGAGGCAAGAAGAAAAACAAAGGGAAGAAGAAGAAACAGGAGGAACCATCACCTGAAAAATATTCTGCAAACCCTTCTGGAGATAAGAAACCAAATCATCCATGTCTTATATGTGATGAGGATCATTGGATAAGATATTGTCCATATAAAGCTGAGCTTAAAAAATTCTTCAAGAATTCAAAAACCTCAGCGGTATTAACTGATCCGTTTCCAAATCCAGGAACAAATCTAGTTACTAGTGACAATGCTTCCTCATCCCAGGTGCTGATGTTGTCGGTTTTGAAGCAGCAAAATGATGCTTTGATAACGACAAGGAATAAAGATTATCGGAATCCACAGCTGTCGAACAACAAGGATAAAGATCAACCTAGTAGTTCGACAGAAGTTGTGCCGCCCATCATTCCAGAGCTAACAATAAAACTGCCAAAGGGAGTAGTACACAAGTCGACATTTAATCCTCGTGCCAGAGCAGCACAACATTATAATATAGTGGAAGATCTGGCCCAATCGCCATCCGCTATGTCGACACTTGAGGTACTGCAAAATTGTCCCTCCCAAAAGCGGGATTTATTATCAGCAATAGGTGGGATTGACCCAAAGGATTCTAATCTTGTGTCCTTTAATCACAAAGGATATGATCCTCAGTTACCAGCTCAACTAGCTTTCCTCATTCAAGTGAAAGCCCTCAACAAAAATGTTCATCGAACAATTATTGATGAGGGGGCATCTTCATGTATTATGTCGATGAGTTGCTGGAAAACTTTAGGATCTCCAACCTTGTCGCAATCTTCGACGACATTAAAAGCATTTGATGGACGAACATATACCCCATATGGGATTTTAAGTAACTTGCAAATTGAACTGGGGGGAAAACAGTAGAAATAGATGTTGAAGTAATCGATGGAAACCTCGATTACAACATCCTATTTGGAAGGCCCTAGATATATGCTATGGCTGCGGTTGTGTCGACCTACTTCAGGAAGATTGCATTTCCCTTTCAAGGGGGAATTACAATCGTCGACCAACAAACATTTCTCCCCAATAGTTCCCAAGTTATGGGAAGCATTCCAATGATCCATGGAAGTCCTCATTTGCTTCAAAATATCGGAGTAGGCCTACTAAAAGACCCTATATTAGTGGGGACTTTTTCCCTCCCACCTCCAATCAATCTGGCGGAAGTGGCAACGGTAGGAACCTGCAATATGATATCTTCTATTCAAAAGAACTCAGAAAACGATATTAGCATGGATCATCTGTGAGTATTGCCTCCAAGCCCAATAGAAATATTGTAGCAATCAATGTTTTTGGCATGGGAGGCAAACCCAAATCAACGCTCATCAAGTGTTTGGATAGATAGGTCTAAGGAATATGGCACCATTCAGATCCTTGGTCACAAATACATTACACAGACGAAGGAATTGTTCAGTCAATGATAATTGACGGGGCACCATGGAAAGATTACCACCATCGTTCCCATCTTTTAGATTGTCAAGAAGATACTCCTGATGACATTCATCATCCTTTAGTTTTTGATTTCCTATAAAATACTGTAAACACGGTGGATTCTGACGAAACTTGTCCAATATCGAAGAGACTATCGCCATAAATATCTCGACCAAAACAGATGTTGTAGAGAATATTTATGTTGGCAAATGTTGTTCTCCTTCAGAATTGGAAATATACAAAGTTCTTTTTCACGAATTCAGATATGTCTTTGCTTGGTCATATGATGAAATGCCAAGCATTGACTCGAGTATAGTTGAACATGAGATAAATATGTATCCAGATGTCAAACTAGTATGACAACGGCTACGACAGGTGCACCCCAAGAAAGTCGTTGCCATCAAGGTAGAAGTTGAAAAACTTCTCCATGCTAGTTTTATTTACCTGATTCCTCTAACCGATTGGGTATCGAACATTGTTCCTGTAATGAAAAACAAGGAACAATTAGAGTGTGCTTCAATTATAGGGATGTAAATCAAGCTTGTCTAAAAGACAACTACCCTACACCCTTTATTGACCAGATAATTGATGAGTGCACCGGATGTGAAATCTTTTCATTTATGGATGGATTCTTCGGGTGTAATCAAATAAATATCCGCCCATAGGACCAGTCAAAGACTGCATTTATTTGTCCATGGGGCACATTTACATACCGCAAGTTACCCTTTGGTTTAAAGAACGCAGGGGCAACATTTCAGAGGGCAATGAATTATGCCTTCCATGACATCAAAAACATCATTCAACCATATCTCGACGATCTTCCGGCTCATTCGCGAAAGCAGACCGATCATCCGCATCATTTGAGAGCGATATTTCTACGTTGCCGACACTACAAGATACGACTCAATCCACACAAATGTGTGTTCTGTGTCAGTTCTGGTCATTTGCTTGGCTTTTTAGTCTCAAAGGACGGGATTCATCTCGACCCATGTAAGGTTCAGGCAATCATAAATTTACCTCCACCTTCAAATTTGCTTCAGATTCAGAAACTCCAAGGGAAAGCAAACTTTCTGAAGAGGTTCATTCCAAATTACGCCGAAATTGCTAAAGGTTATACACATCTATTGAAAAACGAAGTACCCTTCGTTTGGGATCAGGTAGCGCAAGCTTCCTTTGATGCTTTAAAGGAATCCCTAATAAAGGCATCATTAATGTACGCTCCGGATTATCAAAAAGACTTTAACCTGTATCTGGTTGCAGTGGATACAACCATCGCAATGGTTTTAGTTCAAGAAGACAATGGAATTGAACATCTTATATATTATTTGAGAAGAAACTTAAATGATATAGAAAGCAAGTATTCCTACGTTGAAAAGCTGGCTCTCGCAGCTGTTCAAGCGATACAGAGATTTCGACACTATGTCCTCTTTCGAAAAACTACCATTTTGTCAGATTGCAACCCCATGACTTATATCTTATCGCGACAGTTGCTGGGGGGCAAATATTCAAAATGGATAGCAATTCTTCAAGAGTTTGATTTGGAATTTGTAATTCCTGGTTTTCATGGAATTACTATGCGACCTCCCATCGTCGTCCAATGATGAAACATCTGGAGAAACCATCATGGATGAATCTTTGTTTCTGATATCTTCAAGCAATGCGTGGTATGGGGATATAATCATCTATCTCCAAACCCAAAAATATAGGTCTAATACCTCTCGCTTGGAACAAAGACGTATTCTATACCAATAAAAAGACTACATGATCGTCGGTGATACGCTTTACCCTCGTGGTGTCGATACAATACTGAGGAGGTACCTCACCCATGAGGAGGCCGAAAAAGTCCTGAATGATTGCCATTCAGGCACGTGTGGGGGGCATCAATCTGGTTACGCTACGGTGCAAAATTTTTTATGAGCAGGATACTTCTGGCCAACAATGTTCAAAGATTGCATAACCACAGTCAGAAGTTGCCATGCATGTCAAATTTTCAATAGCAAAATCAGAAGACCACCCACACCCATGCAACCGATAGTTGCTGTTGGGCCATTCGCCAAATGGGGCATAGATTTCATGACATGTAACTCCACCTCGACCGGGGGGCATGGGTATATCATAGTTGCGGTAGACTATTTTACCAAATGGGCTGAGGTGATGCCTACATTAAACAACATCAGTGAAATGGCTGCCCTTTTCTTTTTCAATCATGTAGTCGCCAGATTTGGCATTCCACAGGCCATAGTCACAGATCATGGATCGCATTTTTGCAATCACATGATGGTTGAATTGGCTGCCAAATTAGGGTTGTCCCATGACAGCTCTACTCCATATTACCCGCAGGCCAACGGACAAGTTGAAGCAATCAACAAGGTCCTGAAGCGGATGCTGCAAAGGATGATTGGAGTCCACAAAAGGAGTTGGCACCTGATCCTGTACTCAGCCTTGTGGGCATACCGAACATCGGTAAGGAATGCAACTGGGTTTACACCCTTTCAACTGGTGTATGGCCTAGAAGCAATCTTACCAGTTCAGTGTGAAATCTCGTCCCTCAAACTCACAGTCGACCTTCTCCCCGGAACTTCAGAAGAGGAGGCTTGTTTCTTGGAACTAATCCAATTGGATGAAACCCGTCGTGATGCTGCTTTGGCTAACGAAGCCCATAAGAAACGAGTCAAGGCGTAGTTCGACAAGAATGTCAAACCCCGTGTCTTCTCAGAAGGTGACTTGGTCTTACTTTACGACCAGGAATCCGATAAATTGGGAGCAGGTAAATTCAAGTCTTTGTGGATGGGCCCCTATATTGTTAAACATGTATTAGCAAAAGGGGCCTACGAGTTAATGGATTATGACGGGATTCCACTGGCATAACCCTGTAACAGGTTGTACCTTAAGCATTACTACGCATGATTCAATGTAGTAACCCCTATGCTTTTGTTACATTTTTGTTTTCGCTAAGGGTAATTGTTTTGGTCAAGTAATACACTTTTTAAATTTGTTGCAGATGTCGAACCTATTGGAATCATTTTTTGGATATGCCGACGGAGCGAGTCGTAGTTCGCGGAACCTATCTTCTGTGGCCTGGGCCATTTTTGATCCAAACGGCGAGTTAGTAAGTTTCAGAGGGGTATGTATTGGTCGGTCAACAAATAACATCGCTGAATATAGCGCGTTGATAGAACTCCTCTCTGATGCCATCACACATGGCATACGCCGACTTGTCGTCAGGCTAGACTCACAAGTCGTCTTCCTACAACTCATTGGTATCTACTCCGTCTGAAATCCAGCTATCTATCGCATGTTCCTATGGGTCAAGATTTTGGAAAGGCAGTTTGATTCTATTCAACATCAGCATATTTCAAGAAACTTAAACACATTAACAGACTCATTGGCAAATTATGTGTTAGATAGACATTTGCAACATTTATAAAAAGAAGCATTTCATCAATATTTGCATCAGGATCATGTAACTTAACCAAAATAAAGCTCCGAAAATCAAAAAATATATATATATATATATATATATATATATATATATATATATATATATATAACTGTTTGTGGTTTACACATAATTTATAAAAAAATTTCAGCGTAAATCACATGTAGAAAATATCTGTCGACGCGTTTCGAACCAACTAGTGTGGTTCATCGTCCGGACAAGTTGAAGAAACAGATCCAGCTTAGCATGTTAAATAGTCTGAGCAGAGCCTCCAATGGCTATCTTGACCAACGGCTAACTTTGACTCTAGGACCAGGATCATAAATTTATTTATTTATTATTATTATTATTAATTTTTTTTTTCTACTTTATAGTTATATTAGGTGACCAATAAAAATAAAAAAATATATAAAATAATTTTAGTTAGTGTCAATGGTTAGTTAAAAAGGTATTTTTTAATAATTAAAACTGATAAGTTATTAAGTATTACAAAGGAACCACACTAGTTGGTTCGAAACGCGTCGATAGATATTTTCTACATGTGATTTACGCCGAATTTTTTTTATAAATGTTATGGATCACAAAAGCCTCAATTCAACCGTTTACACATAATGTTCTGTAACCAAGACAAAATTGGTCAGATGACCCAAAACTCAAAATGCTAGGGGGCACCCTAGTCTAATGGTGCTGATGATAACAAGTCACCACCTGTGCAATCATGCGTAAAAGCCGAGTCCATCGACTTGGCACACCAGTAGTATGTCGCTGCAGCCTAAGAGGCAGCTCGTCGGTCCTCACATTTGTAATACCAAGAGTGAGACCCTCGACCTGATCCTACAATGCTAAAAGAGTCTCGGCCACATCAAGGTCGCGAAGGATAGCCCTCCCCACAGCCTCTCCTGTCGGAGCGGCAGCTGGCGCTCTCGGATGTACTGCTGGTCGAACTGGTCCAATGTCTGCATGAGCGCATGATTTTTGATTAGTCTTGAGTAAAGAAAATATAAGAACATTATGAAAAGCAATAAACATGAATATGTTCAAAGAATTTACCTATGACACCCCACTGCTCACCAGCCCGTAGTGCCAAATCCGGATCACCCCGGAAATCCATACTAGCATATGGACACTCGGTAAAAACCATCTGCTGACGGTTGAACCACTCAAAGAAGGTATCAGAGAAAGAAATCTGGGATTGACCCGCATGTCGGGCCATGAAGTCAACCCATCTCTACATCCGTGGCTCAGTCGGTGGAGGTAAACCAAGTGGAATATATTGTGGCTGCATCAGTGGGATCTTTTCCAAGGTGAAAGCGGTCAAAATAGAACCATAACCAAAGTTCTTCAATCTTCCGTTTTTTACCTTGGTCAGTTGTTCTTTCATCACAGAGAGTACTGCATCACACCAGTTGAACACCTTTGGTTCAAGGCATTCCAAGGCATACTGCATATAAGATCTGTTGGCAACATGAAGAGCCGCACTACCAGCCAGTCTAGCAAAAGTGAACACAATGGTCCTCAAGGACCTGTCAGTGATGTCGCAGATATTGATCTTGCCGTCCTTACTCGGCTGAGATTCCTCTCTGTAATACCAGCGAATGTAATCTCTCACGGATTCACCCCCACGAGCCGAACCTGATAATGAGATAGGGGAACCACGCCTCGATAAACCGGTCAAAAAATAGATTTCCACGACAGTCAAGGGGATGGATTTGCCCCTAATTTGGAACACCTGGTCGGTAGGATTCCATGCATCGAGAAAATATTGCAACAAGTTGATTTTTTGCCTCATGCTAGAGATGCGAAAAAACTTCAGCAGGCCACAGTTCCGCAGTGCAGTTACTGTAACTAGATCATGTAAAGCAAGCATGTCCTCTTCTTCATGTTCACGTTCTCACCATGTAACAACCATTTTTCTCCGATAAATCTCTGCAAAACAAACAAGGGAAGAGTTAGGATCTCGATTTGGAAAAAAACAGGCAAACATTCCATGAGAAAACAGTGCAAAAACTTCCCTTCTTGCGCCCATCGCACCCCCAGTAGTGTACTTGGTGGGATGCATCCCTACTGGTCAATGGCCAAGCTGGGATGCATCACACCTTTCGATATAGAAAGGGTGCGATGGAGCCAAGGCGAATTTTTCAAACCCCAGGGGCTCAGAAAAATAGGGAAACATGCACAGAATTCAAAAAGGAAGGAATGAAACTGAAGAGCTCAGGTTTAGCTCCTACCTGGTCCAGACAGCGCCGAGAATCGTCCACAGAATCTCCCGAAATCAGCCGATGAAAATCAAGGGGGAAAAGCACCTCCAGAACTCCAACAAACCAAGTTCAAATGAAATGGTAAAATGAGGGGTAAAAACCACTTTTAAATTACTTTTCACGTAATTCAAGTAAAATATTAGTGTTTTGACTCAGTTTTCAAGCATATATTATTCATTTCTAGCTAGTTTGATGAAGCAATTGAATAGACAGTACAACCTTTGAAGGAACAAAGTTGTCAATGGTAAAATCAAGGTAATCAATGACCATTATATCGAGCAATTTTTATGTGGAGTTCAAGCTCGTTAAAAATTAAACATAAGCAATGAGCAAATTGTCCCCCAGAGTTTAAGCTCATTCATTAAAAAATGAACCAATTTCCTGTAAATAACCATCGTGAATGTATTATCATCAAACTTTGTGCCTTGGTCATGTTCTCATCATCACCTCCACTCTGTTTTTGGCCGATCATTCACCTCCATTTGATTGTTTACCCTTTTTCAGGAACAGTTGCGAAGAGTGATCCTGTTAGCCATCCTTGTGACACTGCCGTGATTGGAAAATTCCAAACCTTACCTGGAATCAGCTGCTACCCGAATTTATCACTCGTTCCTCGAAAAACGAGTCTCCTTTAAGCTCTTTTCATCTGACTCGTAAAATATGAAAATATTTCCGAGAAATTAGCCTCTCCAGCTCATTAAAGTGACCGGAGGTGCTATCCCCCCTCTAGATTTTAATCTTTTTGGACCTGAGGGATTATTACACAAAAAGATCGAGCGCTTGTTTTGTTCGGCTCGTTAAAATTACCGAAAATTCATCCCTTTTGTATTATTTTATACTTTTTCGGACTTAAGGGATTATAAGACGAAAAAGGATTATTGGAGTTTTCTTTACATCCCTTTCATACTTTCTAAAATTGAAAAGGACCGCGTTATCTTTGTCATTAAACTCGTTAAAACCGAATAGCGACAAACTTGTCCATACAGACAAGAACGAGTTTCACTGTGGCTAGGCTCGTTAAAACATAGTGATGGGTTTGCTCGAAGGGAAAATTATAGAACAAGCATATGTTATCCTCCTCAAGCTTGACAAAAATAAAGAGGTACTGGTCAGCAATGACTGGGGAAAATTGGGAAGAAAACTTGAAGAAACTTTATTGGTAGCAAGTCGCTCTTGAACATGACACTTTCACTCCGCATCCGAGTCGGGTTGGGTTGTTCCGTTCACTGGTCATATCACCATTGGTCCATCACACCATCCACATTTGGGGTTAACGCTACCAATCCATCATGTCAATGCCGCCCATATGTTCAAGAGAAGTCGCTAAGAGAATTCACCTGTGTCTCATCCACTGCAATACATTCACGCTCCATTCTTTCATGACCGCCACCCTGAACCTTGTATCATCAGATCATTTTCACCTCCAAAAGAATTTAATCTGTTCCGTGCTATAGATGTGGGATTCATTAAGGCCCTCCTACAACGGGTCGCTTCTTGTCGACATCAGCTCATTATCCAAGAAGTCAACTTAGGGACAACCCTTTCAGTGCTTTGAAGCTTGCATGCCTTAATGGCAAGTTTCTCACTTCCGGTGATTTTGCATGGTGTTCGACGCCATGTCCCTTATTCACACCACGTGAATTGTACTGTAGTACCTTGAGGGTCATCATCATTATCGGTGATTCCTCTCGTGCCTGTTAACAACTTACATCAATGGCTAGTAATCAGACGATGTCTTTCCATGTTCGACTCCAGAAAATCTCTCACATGGATCGACTTGTACTTTGAGTGAAGATCGAATGAGATTGAAGACCCCGGATATAGTTTCATCCATCTGGGATACAATATATATTCAGGAAAATAAAGACATCAAATGTACATCATTGCTGCACAGATAATCATCCAATCTGAGGGATGATGGCTCTACTAGAATCATCAGTCTACACACAGACGATTGTCTGTCTTATGTACATGAAAATGAATTTATAAAGCTGAGTATGGGAATGCCCGCCTCAGCTAGATCATGAAAATATTATGAAGATAATGTATTATATTGTATCTTACTACAGGTCGCCTTCCAGCTCGAAAAAACTTTGGATCCTCATGATAAAACATTTCACCCGACATCAAAAGATTAACGACCTCATGCTTTAGGGGGAAAATGTTATAGACATTTTTGGGCACTGCAACCCCAATCATATATGTCCATAAAACAAGGGCTCCTAAGTCCCTAAAAGTGTTGTTTCACACCCTAAAGGAACAAGGTCAGCTGATTACATCATCTCCCAAAAGTTCTCCATGAAAAACTGCTCAGAACTGGTCAAAACTGGACCATCTCACCTGCTCCATGGTCAAAGTGCGATGCATCCCACCTAATGCATACGGGAGGTGCGATGCATACTGAAAAGCCCTTCTATGGGGTGCGATGGGCGAGAGTGTACAAATGGAAAAGTCAATTTGCGAGGTGGATGATCATGGAATCTTCCAAAAACTTCTCCTATGACACTTGCCTCTCTGAATTCACCCAGGGATGAGTAAGAGATCATCAATCTCCAAGTGGAATCAAGAACTATCAGAGAGAGGACACTAATCAAATCTCAGAAGCTGACTCACCCCCTGCAATCATCTATATATGGATCCCTCATCCCAGAGATCCAAAAGGCTGGAATTTTGTATCTTGTAAGGAAGTGCTGCTGGTTTCTTGGTTTAACATCATAGTGTTGGGTGATCTAAGCTTTTCATGAGGTGAAGAAGGGCTTTCTTGCTGAGAGGATGACGCTGGGTCAGAACAATTGGTTGTAATCCTCTTTTCTATCTTGATATTAATAAAGCTATTCAAGTTTTCCTCCACATTCTTGTATGATTGATGATATATGCATTTGTGTGGTCAATATATATTTGGTCCTATATTGCTTGTGATAGTAGATCTATGTTCTTGGATAGCGTTATGTTGATTTGATTCCACAGGTGCTCTTTGAAGTTGGGTAGACGAGGAAGCGAGTGGCAAAGATCTATCAGAAGGGAGAGGAATCAAGCAAGGAACCAAGCGCAAGACAGAGGTTGGTCTCCTTTGTTCCCCTCTTATCTACTTCTCATAAAGGAAAATGAAAGTAGTTTTAGTTTGTTTGTTTCTAAGATAGCTACCGGTCTTAGTGGGACTAGCAGCTCTGCATAGACACTAGATTTCCCGATAACACTCTGGCGATCATGCTTATGAAAAACCTTCAACTAGTAATAGTAAAGCTCATGGGAAAAAGGGAAAAGTTAATTTTCCTTGTAAGTTGTGTGAAGGTAATCATCCCATTCACCTTTGTCCTTTAATGGATGAAGCTTCCAAAGGGTTGGAAAACCTTACAACTTCTCAACCTCGTCTTCCGACTGGGTATCGAAAGCTTTCCCCTGATCCTTCAGTAGTTGATCAAGTGATTGATCAAAAGTTATCCTTGGTCAACCCCACTCTCTCTAAAAGTGAGTCTCATGAGTCCATTCTCAACCAACCATTTGTGGAGAAAATAGTAGACTTGACTCCACCTTGAGTTAACCGTACCTTTCCAGTAGAGAGTGAACCTTGTACTTCTCAAGTTCTTATGGTTTCTTTAGTTTCAAATGAACTCGAGGGAAATCATCCTATTTCTGAAGTGCATGAGAGTCATTCTCCTATCCCCATAGTGTAAGAAGACATATCTCACATTCCTATGGCACCCCACCTGAGTAGTTTAGTCACTTCTTTTGATTGGAGTCGACTGGCAGGATATCATCTTCTATCTTATGTGCATTTCTAGATTATCGTACAGGATTACCATATGGACCTACATAACATAGTCATAGACGAGGGCGCTTCTGTTAGTATTCTATCTTCAACTACTTGGAAAGCTTTAGGTTCTCCTCAGCTTGTCCCCGTCACCTATAATCTGTTAGCTTTTAACAGAGGAACTAGTCATCCATTAGGGATCCTTCCTAAGTTACCTATTACTTTGGAAGGAAGTATTGTCTATATAGACGTGATGTTTGTCCAAGGCCCTTTAGGTTTTAATCTACTCCTTGGTAGTGTCTATGTTTATGTCATGGGAGATCTCGTCTCTTCCCTCTTTCGAGTGACGTGTTTCCCGTATGAAGGAAGTATTGTGATCATTGATCAACTTACATTCATTGATCCTGAATCAACTCACACTCAACTGTTATCCGTAAAAGGTTCTTATGTGCAAGTGGTATCACCCCTGCCACAGGTTAATTATGTGGCCACCTATTCCATGCCCGCATCTACTGATGATCTAGTAGGTGATGTAGTACACCATGTACTAGGGGCATTGGAGCTTGATTTTTCATTTGGATCCCTGGACATGTATCCCTTCCAGAGTGTTGTTATCCCATCTAATGAGAACCTCTTGGAATCCATGGCCTCTTTTGGGTTCTGATAAAGGGTTTGGAGCAGAGTTCTTTTACTTGTGTCAATCTCGTTAAAAAATGAAACAAGGGATGGAGCAAAGTTCCTTGTATTGTGTCAATCTCCTTAAAAAGTGAAACAAGGGATATGAGGATAGTTCTTTTACCATGTCAACCTCGTTAAAAAATGAATCATGTCTTCATGATCATGGTTCTTTTCCTGTGTCAAGCTCGTTAAAAAATGAAACAAATCCCCTTCCAATTCGAGTCTTTGATTAGATCTCATAAAATTCCAGTCGAGTATTTCACTTGATATCATAAGTGAACCTTCATTCCATCCACTTGTTAGTAGCTAATAGTCTACTTAGGTGAATGAAATGAATCTTTGGGGGCATGTACCATGGATTGAGTCATTATTCTAGGGGAATGCAAACAAAATCAAGCATAGTTTATCTTTGTTTCAAGCTTGTGTAAAAATGAAACCAAATCCAAGCATAGTTTATCTTTTTTTTCAAGCTTGTGAAAAATGAAACCATATTCAAGTATCCTCAAGCATAGTTTCCCATGTTTTTAGCTTGTGTAAAAATGAAACCATTCCCATTTTACATCTCGTGATTGTTGTTTTTATCAGTTGATTTTTTCTAGATGAGCCTTGGTTCTTTCATTCCATCGTCACCATCTCTTTGGTTCTTTCATTCCATCGTCACCATCTCTTTGGCTGATCATACACTTTCACTTGGTTGTTTTACCCTTGCCTGAGGAACATCTGCAATGAGTGGTCTTATTAGCTAGCCTCTTGACCATTACATGTTTTGAGCAGTTCCATCATGACCAGAACCAGTTGCTATCCTTTCATACCACTCGTTCCTCTAGGTGGAGTCCTCTTTCAGCTCTTTTCAGACTCCAAAAATATGAAAATATTGTCGAGTACTTGTCATTTCGAACTCGTTAAAGTAAATGAATTGACATCTACTCAGTATAAGTTTAACCCTTTTCCGGACTGAGATAGACTATTGTATGAAAAAGGAACACCTTAGTCGAGCATGGCTAAGAGGTTCTCTTGAATATTGTTTTCTACCATTTTGGGTTCGAGGGACAAATCATGAAAAGGGATATGATGGAGTTTTAATTTTTGTCTCTTTTTCAAACTCTCTAAATGTGAAAAAGATACCGAGTTATTCTTACATTAGACTCGTTAAAATTTTACGATGAAAGACTCATCACCATGACGAAACTGAGTTTCTCCTTCCAAGGATTCGTAAAACTTACTAGGATGGATTCATTCGAAGAATGAACTTATACGACAAGCATATGGTATCTTCTTCAAGCTTGTGTAAAAATAGAGAGGTACTCACTAGAAATAGTGGGAAAAAATTGAAGATGAAACACCCTTTGTATAGGAAGCATGTCGCTTACGAACACGAACATGATCTGTTTCTCGTGTCAGGTTTGGGATATCCTCACCCAGTCACTTGTCCTTCCGGGTTTGGGTTATCCATTTTGCTTCTCATCTGACTATTCCACTTCATCATTATGAACCTTGGTATTATGTTGAGTCTAATGCTACCACACTCTGGAGCCATGTCGCCAATATGTTCAAGAGAAGTCCAATCTGCATTTATTTACCTATACATTGTCTGGCTCTTTGCTCTTGGATCCTAATCACTTTATTCCTTGTTTTGTGTCGAAGATGGCAAACTCATTATGAATCTCCTTCGACGGGTCACTTCCTGTCGAATTTAGCTCATTATCTAAGAAGATGACTTTGAAAATCCCTTTCACCACCTTAAAGCTTGAAGGCCTTAATGGCAAGTTCTTCGCATCCGACAACAGGTTTTCACTATTAGCCTTCGATCAGGTGATTCCACGAGTGTTAAAATTAAGCTTTGTTATCACATTCATGGATTGTAAGGTTGTACCTTGAGAGCCATTGTCATTATGGGTGGTTCCTCTCGTGCCTGTTAACGGTCCACATCAATGGCCAGTAATCATGTTTTTTTCTAGCATGTTCGACTGCAACACATTCATTCGCATGTTAGAATTCGTACTTTGATCAGGTTGGGATGGAGTGCAAGACCTTGAGTTTTGTCTGATATAACTTAGGCTTCGTGGAGTTATGTATTGTTCATGATTATACACATGTTTCTTCTATAGGGATGGCTGTGACCATACCGTGGGACTTTACATTTATGATGATCCCTCTGTATTGGATGGCTATGCCCATACCATGGATCCTTTCATATATTCCTTATTATCCAAATGATTGTGTCCATAGCATGGATTCATGTTTTTATTTTAGATATGTATATGTATATGCGTCCTTGATTTGCAGGTCTCTTGATAGTGTGTGTCCTCGTCCTTGCAAAATATCGTAACGAATCTCAACCATCACTCCTTGTTCTGCCTTCATGCTTTAGGGGGCATCTGTTACACAATATTTTGTCACACCTCCTGCAATTCCCTATGACATACCCTAAAGTGCCCGAAACATGACCATAATGTAGTGTACTCATTCATATATACAGATCAGATCCTTCTTAAGACATGGATTGGAAAATGCCTTGAGCTTCCCCCGAAGGAAATAACTCTAAAACCCTAATTTGAGGACCATCACTCTTATGAGACTTAAAACCACGATGATCACATGTTGCACTATACTAGACCTGCGATTACATCGCTATGTTTTCTTGTATACCTGCGATGATCCAAAAAAGACAATTTTCCCAAAGAGGATGAGAAACTTTGTGATCTAGAAGCTTTTAGAGGCGCAAGCTGGAGGTTGTTTGACAAAGATAAGGTTGAATTATCCAAACTTGGCCTCTTGGTATTATCCCTATGAGGTACCTCCTTGAGATGAGGGTATAATCCTATCTTTGGAGAGGTCCTAACTCCCTTTCCCAGCCTATATATTCATCCTCTCCCATTTCCAAATGGTTGGTCAGGTTAGAAGTTGGGTTGGTCTATGTCTATTTGCACCCTTATGCTAAGATTGTGCCTAGAGGCTATTCACTTGACTTGGCGAAGGAGTGCTTGGAGAGTTATTTGCCTGGACTTGGATTATCACTCAAGGAGAGCATATCAACATCAAGGATTTCGTTGTAAGCTTCCCTTTATTTTCTAAAAATACACAACAAATGATTCATCTTCCAAAAATGCATATGTTCATGTATCAATTAGCTTGACATTCCTTTATCAGTTAAGTAGGTTTCTATTGGATTTAATATTTGTTTTGGCATGACTTGTTGTGTCTTGATCATTTGTGCAGGTATATAAACACTGAGAGAAGGAGGAACAAGCCCGTGATACAAGCGGTTCAGGCTCCCAAACAAAGGAGATCGGAATAGCATCAGAATAAGGTAGGCCATCTCTTTTGCTCTTATTTTCAATTGTAACTTAGGAATATGTCTATTTGATTGTCACTTCAGTTTCTAGACCCACTTATTGGGCTAGAGGGATCATCTCTATCTACAAAGAGGATTAAACTTGACAACAATATGCCATATATTCTCTTGTATTTTTCATAGTCCTTTGATCTTCCTTGCAAGTAATCAAATGTGAAGAAAAACTAAGGAGCGAGGTTTGGAGCGAAAGATTCAAAGCCAGCTCCAAGGATTGAGCGATTAGCATCAGAGCGAGGTAGATTTCTCCTTCTCTATGCATTTGTTGAACATAAGCTAGGAAAGTGTATGTTAGTTTGTTAATTTGTTTCTATACCCACTCATTAGGTAAGAGGGATCACCTTTGTCTGCAGAGGGGATTTTCCTTCACAACAAAATGGAAAATCCACTAGGGAATATATAACCTTTTCATCCTCCTTTATCAACTGATCTATTGATCAGTTTGATCGACCATCGTGTTCTTATTTAGTTTGGGTTTGTGTAGTTCTGCACAATCACTGGTTTCTATCATAGAGTGCCTAGTTTAGAAGTGTTTGTGAATTTATTTTTATTTTTTGCCTTATTCCTCACCCAGTGTGATTTTTTCTCTGACAGTCACACTGCTAGCATGATTTTTGTTAAAATAGTCATGTTGATCCCCTTTTCAATGCCAATTTATCCATAACAACCATGCTGATCTCTAAGATTGGCAAAAAACCTAGGGTTTCCCTGTCAAACACTAGTGTGTCTGAGCCCTTGAGGACTTGTTTTGTCCTGCATGACTGGATTGTGTTAATGTTTTAATTTATTACCTCATTTTATTAGCAATTTCTGACTTCTTTGAACTTTAAAGTGTTTGAGTGAAATTAGATTGGTTTTAGGGTTTATAGGTCATTTTATTGTCACTTGCCTCTTGGGTCTCTGGTTTGCTGAATGATTAGGTATTTTCATATGGTAAAATCACTTGAAACATTGATTTATATTGGTTTCGGTTTATCTTGTGCAAAGTTGTTTTTCATGTGTACTACGTTGTCTTGCATGTGAACATATGGAAATCAAAGAGAAAATCATATAGGTAAAGTGAATCTTAGTAAAGTAATAGTCAATTTTGCTTTTAATAGATCACATATTCATTAGAGAAAGTGAAGTTTAGTTTTTCTCTTTCATTTCACATTTGGAAACATTAGACGAGGCATATTGTTTGATGCATTAATTTCTTGACCTTTCTTCCCTCACTAATATAGAATTAATTGAAATGAAATGTTTCCTTTTTCTCATATAGTTGCATTCTAGGATTCAGGTGACATTGTTTGAGCCCAAAATTGAAACTTAATTCAAGAAAAACATTAAAATTTACTGAATTAACCTAAGGAGCATTTGGAACTTAACACAAACATTTAGAGGTCTAGGCTAGAGACGTGTTCTGGCATCTATAAACCTAGTAGTTGTCGTTAATTGCCTGCATTGTATCTTGGGGATGAAATCCCATTCCAGTACGGAAGTATATTGGAGGTTCTCCAGTACTCTTGGGTATATCAGAGGCACTCTAGTATGGAAAGTATATGGGAATGATCTCACCGAATAGTTATGCATTAGACAATGCTAACACAAACTTGTGCTCCCCATACCATCGAGTATATATTGGGAGACCCCACTAGGTTTCTATCCTTTAGCCACAGGTAACCGAGTCAGCCGACTTATAAATGTGATACACCAAACACAACATTCGGGGAGATCGACCGTCGTACGTTAAGTCCTTGGTGTTGGCTAAGGTGTATATAATAGTTCACAGATACTTGGTAAACCCTCTTTCCTAGTACACTATTTTTGATTTATATCCTATTTTTAAGTTCTAAAATTTAACTTCACATGATAACATGAATTACCTATGCAGCTATCCTTGGCCTCATATTTCTTGATAAATAGTAAATTTTAATTGTAGGCTCAAATCATCCACCCCTTATTGTTTTTGAGAAAAGGTCATTGTGGCTAAACCACTGGGTTCACCTTACATTTCCCCTTCATCATCCGACACTGAAGGGTCATCACAAGGAGTTCATGCTGAGTTTTGACAGTCACTTGAAGCCTAAGGTATTGAAATTGGAATTATCCCTATTATTCAACCCCTTGCTTCTCGTCCTCCACCTCGAGACTCATCATTTTAGGAATCTGATCTAGAAATTGAGAGTCCATAGAGGTTTGTTTTATTCCCTCGAAATCCGCTTTTTGATCTATGGGTTATATCTCATCAACAACCTTATAGTCCATACGATAATCCTAATGTACCTTTGAGTTATCTCCATGACCATCTCGGATTCCTCCTCACCAACTGTTTCCACCCATGGCTTCAGAAGGTGAGTTTCTAGCCTCTTCTCAAGGTCCTCCAGAAGTCTCAGCTACTCATACTCCCGGTGTTGACAATTTTCTGAATATCAACAACCTCTTTCGGCTCAGATACCCTACCAGTAATCGTACCCTCTGTATGGCTCACAACAACCTCAAAATCCACCCTTTACTCAACAGGCATGCCCCCAAATGCAGCCTGGTTCAAATCCCTCATTTGGGGCATTTGGTAAAATTCAAGTTGGAACTTATGAGTACCAACCCAGAACTCAACAAATTCCAAAAGGAAATTTCCAACAACAACAACCTTATGTACAAAAACAACCTTATGTACAACAAGGACCTTATGTGCAATAAGGGATTTACCAACAACCGTTGCAGTAACAAGGACAACCCTTGCAACAAAAAAACCAACCCTTATGTCAACAAGGTCAACCCTTACAGTCACAAGGACAACCCCTGCAACAACAGAGCCAACAAGTTTATCACCAGGGTCAACAGTTTCAACAAAAACCTTATAATCCATATGCCTCACAAGATGTTTATCCACCTTATGGTTCTCAATGACCCATGGCGGGTTAGTATCAACCTTAGCCTTTTCAAAAACCACCTTTGTGGGGGTATAATCCATCTTTGTATGGTCAGAATACTCCTCAGTGGGGGCAATATCAAGCTCCTTATGGCCAAAATATGCCACTTTGGGGGCAGAACCCATACCAGTAAGGATGGAATCCACAAGCTAGGCCTTATCAAAGGCCTCCTATGCATTTCAATCCACAATTTCCATTTCTAGCAACATTGGAACTATTGGATGTGTCAAGACTCACTAATGATCCAATACTTCATTCACGGTATTGGTCTCCGGTTCCTACTAATATTCCTAGAAATTGTCCAAAATTCGATGGAAAGTCTAGAGAAGACCCCTAGGCCCACTTTATGACCTACCATTTAAGGTGTTCATCCAATTCCTGGGTTAAAGACTTTGTTTTTCTACGTATTTTCCAAAGAACCCTGATGAGTGCTGCCGCAAAATGGTACATTGAGTTACCTCGAGGTGCCTATCAAGACTTCAATTATTTGGCAATGGCCTTCCTCACTCACTTCTAGTTACCGGTTATCTATGAAAATGGTACTCATATTCTTACATATTTGAAACAGAATATTGCTACCCACATCTCTAATCATATCCATGAATGGAGATGCCAATGTCACCTTATCAAGTTTGATATACCTGATGAGTTTTTAATTGAATGGTTTACAAAATCATTCGTTAACAAAATGTCCATGGACATAACTATAAGAGACCATTGTGTAACTGAATATCAATCCATTTCCTGTTCCCAATATTTAGATTTGGCATATTCCAAGTCTGGCACATTATATGATCTCTCTTCCTTGATGCTCTGAGACCATCTACGAATCCATCATCTTCTAAACCTCTGGATGTACCACCTGTCGATGGTATTATTAGATCAGTGACTCAAACTTCCAGTAAAGCTTCTTTGAAGCAAAAATCCATTTCAAATTCTACATCTAATCCTCCTTCAAATCCCTCTTCAAATCCTGGTAAAAACTCTGAGGTTAATGCAGTTCAGTCTACCGCAACAGACAAAGCATCCAAAGGTAAAAATAAGGGTAATGGAAATGAAAAATATGATATCCAAAAACAGGATCCTCCAAAGTTATCTGCTGATGATGCATATAAACGTAACCCAAATATCCTTGCCTCATTTGTGAGGAAGATTACTATACCAAGGATTGTCCCTATCGTGCAGAAGTTAGTCACTTGTTAAAAGGCACTCAAGGGACACTGCCTGTACTAGAATAACCTTTCACATCACAACAAATCCAATTGGTAGAAAAAATGTGATCTTCTACATCTTCGGGTTCTCCAGTTTATATGAGTGGAACAATTCCTATTTCTGTTGCCACCCAGTTAAAATACTATCCAACTCCTTCCAAACACATTGTGGAGAAAGAAGTTACTGATACACCACCTACTTATACTCCACCTAGTTCCGGTCTTCTTCATATTGAGAGACCTAGTAATGACTCAGTTATCCAACCACCTCCCAAGGGTGTCCTTCGAAAATCATCTTATAATCCGAATGTACGAGCTGCCCAACATTACAATATTTTTGAAGATTTAGCTCAAGCACCTTCGGCGAAGTCTGCCTTGGAAGTTCTCCAAACTCGTCCAACACAATAGAAAGCATTATTATCCACTATAGGAGGAATTGACCCTATGAATTCGAGTTTGATTACTTTTGACCTGGAAAATCATGTTCCTCGTCTTCCCCATCAACTTGCATTTTTAATCCAAGTCATTATAAAAGGGAAGACGATTCATCAGACTATGATTTATGAGGGTGCTTCCACCTGCATCATGTATATTTCATGCTAGAAAGCTATAGGCTCTCCACCTCTCAACCATTCTCCAAACACCTTAGAAGCCTTTGATGGTAGAGGATCTCATCCTTACGGTATTCTCACGAGTTTTCCCATCACGTTGGAAGGGAAAACTATTGAATTAGAAATAGAATTTGTTGAGGAAAATTTTAATTATAACCTTCTACTTGGACGAAGTTGGACTCATGATATGTTTTGCATGGTTTCTTCTCTCTTCCACATGCTTCGTTTTCCTCAGGAGGGGAAAATAATCACCATTGATTAGTTATAATTTTTCTCTTCTGGTTATTTGAATGGAAACATGCCATATGTTGGAAATGCTGACATTCCTTACGAGGGCATTGGGGCGAGTATTTTTTAATATTTTTCTCTTATGGGAATTTTTTCCCTCCCACCTCCACATGTCGCTTCTATCAACATGATCTATACTTCTTACGATCCTTGAATCATTCCTTCCCCCTAACTAGGTTGATTCTTTTGGTGATGTCTTGCTGCTCAATCCAGTAGAACAAGCCTATCAAGATGTTGTTTTTGATTCAACGGATGCTTTTGAAAGTCATACTACTCTTAGTATGCATCTAGATGCATATTTATAGTCCCCTTGGCTTGGTTCTTGGGATTATCGGATCCCTTGAACGAGACATTTCCCACTGAAGAGAGTATCACCGAGTTTATGTCTTTTAAGGAAACTCCCTGGAATGATGCTCATCATCGTTCCTCATTTCTCCCGAGTCTTGATGAGATTTCATTGTGTTTGGATACCCTTGTTTACTGTACACTCACACATCCACTTCAAACACCCATTTTTGTGCATGAAGTTTTGTTTGAGGGAAACATGGAGGATATTACTACTACCTTGCCATTTGACATTTTAGTCCAACCTGATATTGTCAAAATATTTGAACTAGCGACATCTTTTTCTCGCCATGAGATTAAGATTTTCTTGCCTTATTTTATGAGATTTTCTCACAGAATATTTATTGTTCACCCATTATCGTAATGGGATATTCATCCTATGAATCATAACCATCACTCGCATGCGGGGCATGGGAGCATTGTCATTGATGTGTGTTATTCCACTATTTTCCTGAGTCAATGCTTACATGTCATGCCAACAATGGAAACTAGTTTTATTATTTGTTGATTGATTACCCGAGTTTGCCGAAAATGAGATTCATCTAATTTTTTTTTACACGTTTTCTATTTAAATACTTATGTACATTAGTGTGTTTTCATTAGTGTGCAGTGCAGTTTTGGTGTGTTATTTTTCTTTTGCAAACATTTTCCTCTACTTACCTCGTGCTCTACTTGGTTTGCAGATGTCATCCAACCATTACATTAGTTTTATTGATGGTTCTTGTCATAGTACACATAATCTATCTTTTGCTACTTGGGAAATCTATGACCCTAATGGTGAGTTAGTGAATTTACAAGGTATATGTTTAGGTCGGATGGCTAATAACATCTCCAAATATAGTGCGGTCATCGAGGTTTAGTAAGAAGTTATTGCTCTTGGCATTAGAGAGTTAATCATAAAACTTGATTCACAAATCATTGTGCTACAACTTAATGGAAAATATTCAGTTAGAAATTCTCAAATTTTGAGAATGAATTTGTGAGTTCCTTAAATGGAAAGAGAATTTGATTTTATTACTTATGATCACATTCCAAGACGTATGAACACATTAACAGATGCATTGGCTAACTATGTGTTAGATAGACATTTGTGAAACTTGTAAATCATAAATCATCACATATCAGACATGGTAAACATGAAAACACAGGCACACACACACACATATATATATAGTAAGTGTTTGCAAAATATTTTTCTACATCTAAATAACAAAATTTGTGTTTTGAGACACATGGATTTATAAGCCTACAATAGTGCAGAAAGTAAACTAGAAGTTGGCATTCGCCCACATGGCTCTCATCATAGCACGAGAAAAACCTAATGACTTGGCCCATCAGCTGACATAGTATGGCAGAAACCCCTATAGTGTACCTATGGTAGCATAATGGCACCTCATCGATCGAGGCGAACTCTGGAATCCCCATGGTTAAAACTTCTAGGTTATGCTCTACCTCAATGATAGGATCTGCTCCCTCCTCATATGGAGGAGCCTCATCAATATGGCGTGCCACTCGCTTGAATATTGGAGAAACCCCTGGAGGTCTATCTTGTCCAACATCTACACAACATCATAAGTCAAATCATAGTACACATATAAAAAAAATAGAAACTTTAAAAACTTCAAAAATAGTTTTTTACTTGAATCGGTCCACTGTTCCCTTGGAGGGAGTGGAAGATCTAGATCTCTTCAGAAATCCATGCCTACATATGCCCAATAATTGACCATGATTAGCTGCTGACACAACCATCCAAAAAATGTTGGCGGGAATGACATCTGTTGACCGCCTCCATGTCGAGGCATCAACTCTCCCCATCTAAGTAAGCGTGGATCTTTGGGTGCTGGTGGATCCATTTCCAACCACTGATAATGGTAAAATGGCACATGTTCTAGGATGAACGTCACCAGAATAGATCCTAAACAAAATTGTTTCAGATTCCTTGACTTACACTTGGTAAGTTGGTGCTTCATGCACACCAACAAACCTTCACACCAATTGAAAACCGTGGGATTTAGGCACTCAATCACATATTGGAAATGAGACTTCATTGCCTCATGCATTGCTTGTGCCCCAAATATTCAGGCCATAGTGTGTAGGATTGTTTGTGGTGGGAGGTTAGTAATGGTATTGATGTTGATTTTCCTACTGTGAGTCTTCTTGGTCCCTGGACAATGCCTCACAATGAGCATATCCATGCTCTCTCCTCTAGTATGGGATCTAGATAACTACACCTGTTGTCCCTTTATGGAAAACCCAGTGATAAAATAAATGTTGATGACCTCAATTTCAAGCTCTTGATCCCTGAACATGAACAGTTGGCGATCTACATCCCACCAATTGATTAGGTGCTGCAATAACTCACGTTGTGATATGATCCCGAGAATCATGAATGTTAAAATTGGAAACCAGGGCAAAAATTCATGTGGGTCATCTTATTCATGGTTGATAATATTTTTATTAGATTCCTCTCGTCGAGAGGTGTAGGATTGATATAAAGATCATCCGATTTCGATAAGTATTCATGGAGATATGAATTTATTTTGATTATGGAATTATTATCAAGCCGACCTACAACTCATGTAGGCTCAGAAGCCCAACAGTCACATCTATTCACCCACCAATGTTGTGTATAAATACAAGAGAACTTTTCCTCATTTGGACTCACTAATCTCATCACATCTCTCTCTCTCTACTGCGCAGATATGAGTCTCTTCTCTACTGCACTGAAATGGGTCTCTTTCTCTCACACATGTGAAGCCGAAAGCTATTGAATTTGAAGCAACAACTGCAGAAGTAAAGATTGACTAGCGTGGCCTAGAAGATATCCTCTTTGGAACTGTGCTATAGGTTCATCTGAATCTCCTTTGAAAGCCGCAACTTTTGGTGGTGGAATGAAGTCAATCCGACGAACGGTTTGCAAGATATCGACTGCCCTAGTTTGAAGGCGGAAACTGCTGAAACTGAAGCTGCTACTGCAGAAGCAAAGATTGACTTGCGTGGCCTAGAAGATATCATCATCTGAACTACGCTGTAGGTTCATCTAAACCTCCTTTGAAAGCCGCAACTTTTGGTGGTGGAATGAAGTCAATCCGACGAACGGTTTGCAAGATATCAACTGCCCTAGTTTGAAGCCGGAAACTGCTGAAACTGAAGCTGCAACTGCAGAAGTAAAGATTGACTTGCATGGCCTAGAAGATCTCCTCATCTGAACTACGCTGTAGGTTCATCTGAACCTCCTCTGGAAGCCAAAACTTTTGGTGGTGGAATGAAGTCAATCCGACTGTCGGTTTGTGAGATATGGTCTGCCCTAGTTTGATAATGAAGCCGCTAATGCTGATGCTACTGATCTAGGGTTTGCTACTGCTGATATGAATCAGATTTATTGTACTATTTCTCTCTACTGAATTATTGAAGATAAAAGAATATTTGATCAAAGGGTTTCCCCACACATTGTGGGGTTTTTCCCTGGCTAGCCGCCACATCTTATGTCTCTTGTCTTGGCTTGTTTTCTGTCGATCGTTTAATGTTCTATCTGCACTTTACTTTATGTACATGTGATTGCTAATCGGTGGAATATAATAAGAAAAAGAAGTAAACTGTTATAAGCATATAACATACCATAACTTAACATGGTATCAAAGCTAAGGTGAAGACAAAGCCCGAGCAAGAGCAAGAGCAATCATTGAAGAAAAGATTGGCAAGGCTATCCTAAAAGAACTATGGGGTCCTCAACACTCTTTCCTGCTGAAGACAAGCTCCGTGAGAAAGCTGAATATCACGGATGAAAGATGTCTATCGATCTAACCCTTGAAGATTAAGGAGTGCTGGACCATGTAAGAGGCAATATTGTTGAGCCTTCATCAAATGCATCTGCTGCTGCCTGGAACAAATGGAAAAATGGAGAAGTCAAAACAAAGAAGATCATCCGGGACTCTATCGACAAGCGCTTGGTGGCCTACATCTCTGATCTAGACACCTCCAAGGAAATCTACGATAGACTGGTGAGTTTATTTAAAGTTAATGATGCAAACCAAGTTTTGTTTCTTAGAAATAAGTTGAGGGAAATCAAGAAGGGTAAAGATGAAAGTATGCAAGCATACTTCTTAAGAATCACCGAGATCAAGAACGATCTCCTATCTATTGGGGAAACTATTACTGACAGAGAAATGGCACTCATAACTCTTGGAGGATTGCCATTTGAATGGTATGTGTTCAGGACTACTCTTTTGAACTATAATGTAATTCCTGGTTTCGAGGAATTAATGGCTAGTTGCATTCAAGAAGAAACAAGGGAAGAAGTGCAAGAAATTCCCATGCCTAAAGGTCCTCCTGCTGCATTTTCTTCTCATGCAAAGAAAAGAAATAATTCCGGGACTAAATCAAAAGGAAAGGCTGGACCTAAGGCTAGAAGAAAATGATGATGTTACATTTGCGATAAAGCAAGTCACTATGTATGAGATCATGAGCATCATGATGAATGAGATCATGGATATAAAGTGCAACATGAGATCATGGACATATAGGATAGCATGATGATGATGCACACTAGTTTGAGCAGCATTATGATGGATAAAATCATGGACATGGGCAGCATGATGATAATCATGATTAGAGAAGCATGGTACAGTATGCAGTGGTGCAACTCGAAATCCCTCTGATAGTAATCAAAGGAATGACAAATTCAACAACAAAGGTAAGAGGAGAGCTGGGAATCAAGGAAGAGGACAAGCATTCAAGAAGGCTAGAAATTCTAGGATGTATTAAATGCACCTGACCTCAAAAGGAACCTAGTGTCCATCTTGGTAATGGAAGACAGAGGCTACAAGGTAACCTTCAGCAATGGCAAGGTATGTATATGGAAAAATAATGTTAAAGATGCCTTTACTCTTGGGTTTATTTTTGATTCATTATATCAGGTCGATGGAAGTCCGCTAGGTGTCATGTCTTGTGACACAACTCTTTAGTCCGAACTTTGGCATCAGAGGTTTGCCCACCTTCATTACAAAGCTCTACCCGATGTAAGACAGATGGTAACAAGGATGCCTAAATTCCAAGTAGAGAAAGAAGGTGTATGTCCGGGATGTGCCAAAGGAAAGCTCAAAAGGGGACCATTCCCCTCAAGCCAAAGCAAGACCTCCGATATATTAAAATTGGTTTACTCAGGCATACCTGAGGTTGGCATTAAGAGGAAGACTACTACACCACATACTCCTGAGAAGAATGGTGTGGTGGGAAGGAAGAACCGCACGATGATGGAAGCTGTCTGGGCCATGCTACATGATCAAAGACTTCTGATGTTTCTATGGGCTGAAACTACAATCACCGTCGTATATGTACAAAATCGATGCCCTCATCGAGCATTGGGTTCCAAGACTCCTAAGAAAAGTTCACCGCAAGGTGAACAATCTTTCGACTTTAAGGAGCTCTCAAGAAGCCAACACCAGGGAATCGAAAGAAAAGGATGATGAAGTAATGCCTGATGTAGAAGAACCCATGGATCTGATAGATTCTCATCCACATGAGCCTTCCTCTTCTGGGAAGAGGCCTTCATGGCTTAGGGGGATACTTGATGATGCTGAAGGACATGCTGCACCCTGAGGAACCTTCCATCAAAGTAAGAAACTTAACAGGTATCAGGGATACCTGACCATCATGAGCACGATCATACAAAATGAACCTTCATCATTCTCAGATGTCATCAAGCATTAACTATGGAAGGATGCTATGACCATAGAATATGAGTCTATTATGGAGAATGATGTCTGGGAAGTAGTTCCCAGACCTTGGACAAGACAATTGTTACTTCAAAATGGCTTTACAAGATAAAGCATGCAGCAAATGGAAGTATGGAAAAGTATAAGGTTCATTTTGTTGCTCGTGGTTTATCCTAGAAGGGAGGTATAGACTATGATATTTGCACCTGTTTCTAGATATACGACCATCCACTTGATCATAGCCCTTGTGGCTTCACAAGGATGGAACCTACATCAGATGGATGTTAAGACCGCGTTCTTGCATGGTTCTATCAAGGAAGAGGTCTATGTGGAGCAACCTGAAGGATTTGAGATTTATGATTGAAAATCTCATGTATGCAGGTTGAAGAAGGCTCTCTATGGGTTGAAGCAAGCACCCAGAGCATGGTATGAGAGGATCGATAGCTACTTGATGAAGCTGGGATTCACTAGGAGTGAAGCTGATCCTAACCTTTACTTTAAGGTTGAAGATGACAAGCCTCTCATACTGGTATTGTATGTGAATAACCTCTTTCTAACAGGTGCAGACCCTCTCATTCACAAATGTAAGAGGGAGTTGGCCTCTGAATTTGAAATGAAAGACCTAGGACTGATGCACTACTTCCTAGGACTTGAAGTATGGCAGAAGCCAAGGGAAATTTTCCTATCTCAAGGGAAATATGTGGTAAAGATATTGGAAAGATTTGGTATGATGGACTGCAAGCCTGTGACTACCTCGAGGATCTTAACTTTTAGAAGTTATATGGTAGTGGTGTCGGACCAGACTTGGGAAATGCCTCTGAGTTTCAAAAACTCATTCACATTGATGTTCTTGGTGAGCCTCCGTCCGAAAATATGTTTTGCAGTTAGCATTGTGAGCTCATATTTGGTCGAGCCTCACTAGATTGATGCCAGGAATCTTCTGAGATGTCTTCAGGACACAATCTCTCATGGATTAAGATACACTGCCGGAGATGTGACACTACTTGGATATACTGATGTTGATTGGGCAGGCAGTGTGGTGGACCGTAAGAGCACTTCCGGGTACTGTTTCACCTTGGGATCTGCTTCGATATCTTGGATGAGAAGGAACCAGAAGTCGGTGGCTTTGAGCACCACCGAAGCAGGATATATTGTTGCTAGCATAACCTCGTGTGAGGCAGTCTGGTTGCGAAAGCTCTTCAGTGAGCTGTTTGGATTTACATTGGATACCACTGTGATTCTCTGTAACAACCAGAGGTGGGATTCTATTATTGAGGAATCCCGTATTCGTCAATTGCTCCAGCAGATAGACATCATCTGGGATATGGTAAGTCGATGAGCAAGGAAGCTCCATCGCATTAAGATGATGTACAGGTTGATACACCTTGTCAAAGCCGCGAGGAAAGATCTAATTTGTGATTTTCCCAAATGACTTGGAGTCAGTAAGAAACCCTTGTACAAGGGTCCTACATGTTGCATACATTGAGCTCTGGGAGCTCTGAGGGCTTGCGGTTATTACTGGAGCAACATACAACCACAGGGTGACTCACCCTCCCCTGGTGGTGCGCATTGGAACAAGATGATTCACTCTCTTGTGGGACAAGATGATTCGCTCTCTTGTGGAACAGGATGATTCACTCTCCTGTGTAGCAGGATGATTAGTTCTCCTGTGAGGCTTGGATTGATGTGCATACGACCACAGGGTGACTCACCCTCCCCTGGTGGTGCGCACTGGAACAAGATGATTCACTCTCTTGTGGGACAAGATGATTCGCTCTCTTGTGGAACAGGATGATTCGCTCTCTTGTGTAGCAGGATGATTAGTTCTCCTGTGAGGCCTGGATTGATGTGTTCTCCATGGCAGCCTGGATTGATGTGTTCTCCATGGCAATTGTAGCAGGATTGATGTGTTCTCCTGTGAGGCCTGGATTGATGTGTTCTCCATGGCAATTGTAGTAGGATTGATGTGTTCTCCTGTGAGGACAGGATTGATTAGTTCTCCTGTCGAGGCATCCTACCCATGCAGTTTGGGACTCATGGGAAGTACCTCTCATCTGATCAATGAGCAGGGAAATGAAGTTAGGGACCATAGTAGTATCGATGGACGCATCGTTGTAACTACCGTACTCCCTACGCTAGGATGACCTCCATTGATCTGGGATCAATGATACTGGTTTGGGACCAGTGGTAGGAGTGGTAGTTACTATGAAGATGACTTCGGGTTGGCTAAGACTGGTCTGGGACCAGTGGTACACACTCTGAGACTGACTTTGAGTCAGTGGAGGATGATACTGGTCTAGGACCAGTGGAGTTGTACTCACTATGACGCTGACTTCGGGTTGGTTGAGACTGGTCTAGGACCAGTGGTACATACTCTGAGACTGACTTTGAGTCAGTATGATACATCCTCGATCATTTCTTCTTCTTCATAATTCGGACAAAAGTAGAGCAGAATAGAACAATGCAAGAGCAGAGCAGAACAGAGCAAAACAGTACAGATCAGTGCAGGGCAGAACAAGACAAAGCAGAACAAGCAAAATAAAGCAGAGCAGAATAGAACAATGCAAGAGCAGAGCAGAATAGAACAAAACAATACAGATCAGTGCAGGGCAGAATAAGACAAAGAAGAACAGGCAGAATAAAGCAGAGCATAATAGAACAATGCAAGAGCAGAGCAGAACATAACAAAACAGTACAGATCAGTGCAGGGTAGAACAAGACAAAGCAGAACAGGAAAAATAGAGCAGAGCAGGGCAAGGGTCAGGCTGTACAAGGCAGTGCATTTGATGGATGAATAGTAACGACCGATAGACAGATTGCAGATGAAGTTCTCCATGGTTGAGAGGGAGTGTTAAAATTGGAAACCAGGGAAAAACTTCATGTGGGTCATCTTATTCATGGCTGATAATATTTTTATTAGATTCCTCTCGTCGAGAGGTGTAGGATTCATATAAATATCATCCGATTCCGATAAGTATTCATGGAGATATGAATTTATTTTGATTATGGAATTATTATCAAGCCGACCTACAACTCATGTAGGCTCAGAAGCCCAACAGTCGCATCTATTCACCCACCAATGTTGTGTATAAATACAAGAGAACTTTTCCTCATTTGGACGCACTCATCTCATCACATCTCTCTCTCTACTGCGCAGATATGAGTCTCTTCTCTACTGCGCTGAAATGGGTCTCTCTCTCTCACACATGTGAAGCCAGAAGCTGTTGAATTTGAAGCAGCAACTGTAGAAGTAAAGATTGACTTGCGTGGCCTAGAAGATCTCCTCTTTGGAACTGTGCTGTAGGTTCATCTGAATCTCCTTTGAAAGCCACAACTTTTGGTGGTGGAATGAAGTCAATCCGACGAACGGTTTGCAAGATATCGACTGCCCTAGTTTGAAGCCGGAAACTGCTGAAACTGAAGCTGCTACTGCAGAAGTAAAGATTGACTTGCGTGGCCTAGAATATCTCCTCATATGAAGTGCGCTGTAGGTTCATCTGAACCTCCTTTGAAAGCCGCAACTTTTGGTGGTGGAATGAAGTCAATCCGACGAACGGTTTGCAAGATATCAACTCCCTAGTTTGAAGCCGGAAACTGCTGAAACTGAAGCTGCAACTGCAGAAGTAAAGATTGACTTGCGTGGCCTAGAATATCTCCTCATCTGAACTGCACTGTAGGTTCATCTGAACCTCCTCTGGAAGCCAAAACTTTTGGTGGTGGAATGAAGTCAATCCGACTATCGGTTTGTGAGATATGGTCTGCCCTAGTTTGATAATGAAGCCGCTAATGCTGATGCTACTGATATAGGGTTTGCTACTGCTGATATGAATCAGATTTATTGTACTATTTCTCTCTGCTGAATTATTGAAGATAAAAGAAGATTTGATCAAAGGGTTTCCCCACACATTGTCTGGTTTGTCCCTGGCTAGCCGCCACATCTTGTGTCTCTTGTCTTGGCTTGTTTTCTGTTGATCGTTTAATGTTCTATCTGCACTTTACTTTATCTACATGTGATTGCTAATCGGTGGAATATAATAAGAAAAAGAAGTAAACTGTTATAAGCATAGAACATACCATAACTTAACAATGAAGAAATTGAGAAATACACATGCTTGTAGGGCATTAATACAATCGTGATCCTGCATAGCCTGACCATCTTTGGCTTCATGACCCCTCTCTTCCCATTCAATCACCATTTTGGACTGGTTATCTTACAAAAAATCAACAAATCAACATTTTATGAACATCCATGGAGAGAAAATCCAAGATTAACTATTTTACATGGAACATTTCACTTTAAATTTTTTACCTTGACGCCAACGTGTCTTTTTAGGAATTTCCTAGTGCTACAAGCGTGAGGGCCTAATTGACCGCAGGGTGAGCAGCGTGAGTCCAATGGGTGAAACCCACACTGGTCACCCACAATATGAATTTTTTGCAAGTATTCCTTGTAGCCTACCCTATGGATGAAAATTGATAAAATTACTACCAAAATGAAGAGGAGGGACATGTCTCTTACCTGCAACAAGCAGCTCGACAAATGGTGTCTCGGATTGATTGTGCTCCTTGCCTTAAAATCGGGGTAAAATGAGGTAAAAATTCTCTCACCATTGCAAATTGGTAAAATGGTAAAAATAACTTACTTTTTTCCCTATTTATAAGTTTTAAATAATATTTTTACCAAATTAGGGCATATTTCACTCATCTTTAAATATTTTTCCTTGAAATCGGTAATGTACGTTTCCTTGTGCAATGACAGGTCATATGTTCTTGGTGAGGGTGATTTATCTTGACTGATTCAACAAGTTTTATTTTATCACTTTTTCAGACTCGTAAAAAACAAATGAAAAAGTGAACCCCAGAGTAATCTTTAAGCTCTTTTCTAACTCTCGAAAAATGAAAATATTGACGAGTACTTGTTGTTTCAAAATCGTAAAAGTAAATGAAATGATGTCTACTCAGTATAAGTTTAACCCTTTTCCAAACTGAGATATACTATTGTACGAAAAACAAATACCTTGGTCAAACATGGCTAAGAGTTTCTCTTGGATATTGTTTTCTACCTTTTCGGTGCTAGAAAATTATATATTATAGAGCAATGGAACACATAAAATATTGTAGAAATATAAACACAGAAATTGCATAAAACAAGATAGACAAATATATACTTGGTTCACCCAGTTTGGGATACATCCACGGAGAAACAACCAGTCCTTCTTTTATTATATTATCTAGCAAACTGAAGAGATACAACCTACAATAGATCCTCTGTAACACCCTCTTCGCTCTCAATATCCTCTCTCTTCCTCACTCAGAATACAGATATACATAGATGCAATACAATTCCCTCATATATAGTGAGGGGTTGCCTTCTAGGGCAAAAAACCCTAAACTAAACATAACTTCTACCATCAGATCATCCACCTAATGAACGGCCCAGATTGACTAGAAATTACTAGACTTTTGAAAGGAAAATTTACATCTATTTTTAGCTTCGAGGACGCTGCCCTCAAGCCCCCGCCGGGGGACCGCTGGCCCCGGACCCCCCAGCCGGGGGGGATTTACCCCCTCGGACCCCCGCGGGGGGGACAAGTACCCCCCGCACCCCCCCACATGGAGGGGTGTACAGTCTTCCTGGGGTATACATCCGGCTGAAACCTTTGAATACAGAAGATAATTAGGCTCCACACTCAACATTCAGGTTCAAGAGATGATTTAAGAAAAGGGACCTTTGGAGTTTTCTTGTTTGCTTCTTTTTCAAACTCTCCAAACATGAAAAAGATGGTGAATTTCACCTCCATCAGACTCGTAAAAATTAAAACGACATAGGACTTGTCACCATGACAAGACCGAGTTCCCCCTTCCTAAGGCTCATAAAACTTACTAGGATGGATTCATCTGAAGGGTGAACTTATATGGCAAGCATACACTATCGCCTTTAAGCTTGCGATAAAATATGTATGGGGTACTCACTATAAATGACGGGGGAAAAAGTGAAAGCAAGAATCTCTTGTATTCCATAAAGGAAACATGTCTCTCTTGAACACGACACTCATCTTTTACTCATGTTGGGTTTGGGACATCATCGCTTGGTCACTTGATTTCCTAGGTTTTGGGAATCCATTTTGCCTCTCATTTGATTATACCATTTCGTCATCATGACCTCTGATCCTATGTTGAGTCAAATGATGTGAAAATCGGGAGCCGTGTCACCGATATGTTCAAGAGAAGTCCTATATGTAGTTCTTTACTGCATATACACTATATGACTTTCTTCCACAATCTCGGATCACACTTATCTATTCTACTACATCCTTTTGTTTCGTGTCGATGATGTGGGATTCATTATGGCCCTCCTTCGACAGATCACTTCCTGTCAACTTTAGCTCATTATCTAAGAATATGATCTAGAAACTCCCTTATAGTACCTTAGAGCTTGCATGCCTCAATGACAAGTTCTTCACATTTGATGATAGGTTTACATCATTGACCTTTGATTGGATGATTCCATGGGTGTTTGAATTCAACTTCATTGTTCACATTCCTGGATATTGCTGATTGTACCTTGAAAGCCATTTTCATTATTGGTGGTTTCTCTCATGCCCATTAATGGTTTACATCATTGACCGTAATCAGGTGGTTTTCTATCATGTTCGAATTCGACACTTCTATTCGCATGATTAGAGTTCATACATTGATCGGGTCGAGACAAGAGCACAAGACCCTGGATTTTGTCTGATAAAGTTAAGGTTGCGTGGAGTTATGTGTCATTCTTGATTGTACACATATTTCCTCTGGATGGATGGATGCGAACATACCATGGGTCCATATTTATGATCCTTTCTATGTGATGGCTACGACCATACTAAGTACCTTTGCACATGATCCCTAATTCGGATGGATGAGTCCATACCAAAGATTGATTTATTATTAGTTCCTATTCATGTATCATTAGGCATGATCATTAGAGATGTCAGATATGTATATGTATATGTATATGCTTGATTTGCAGGTCTCCTGACATTGTTTTTCTCGTCCTTGCTCTGACTTGTAAATCATCTCAACCATCACTCTCTGTTGTTCTTGTCCTTGCATTGAGTTGTAAATCATCTCAACCATCACTCCCTAAAGAATCAAAGGAAAACTTCCCTATATCCTTTTTGAAGAAGGTTTTCTAAAACCTAATTTTTGAAGTCAACACGTTTTGTTGCACTATCTTCCTGTGCTAATGGTAGGTTGCTTAGTTATACACTCGTGTTTCCAGTGTGTGTTTTCATAGGAAAACCTGCTCTGAACCTCTTCTGGCAGGTTTTCCCAAACTAGAGGACAAGCTTTGCTCACTAGAACCTTTGGGAACAACGAGTTGGATATTGGTTGTTGTTGATATGGTCGAGATATCTCATTTGGGTCTCTTGATCTTATCATCATCGGATTTCCCCCTAAGATGTCGACCTTCCTACCTCTTTTGTGGATCCCTAACTCCCTCTCCCTTCCTATAAATTCACTCCCTTCCATTCCAAAATGGTTTCTCATTGATTGCTGCATTATGCTGAGATTATGCTTACATAATACCCATTCTAACTTGGAGAAGGAGTGCTTGAATAGTCTTTGCTTGAAATTGGACATCCACCAAAATTAGTCTCCAACATCAAGGCATAAGTTGTATGCTTCCCTTTTTAGCTCATTAATATATACATCTGATGTTCACTTTCCATAATGGTGTAAATGTTTATGCTTTTAGGTTAATACTACTTGATCTATTAAGTAGTTTATGTTTGATGTATACCATATATGATCTTGTATTTTTCATATCCATTTGATATTCCTTGCAGGTACTCAGGTGTGAAGAAAAACTAAGGAGCGAGGCCTGGAACGAAAGATTCAAAGCCATCTCCAAGGATCAAGTGATTAGCATTAGAGCGAGGTAGGTTTCTCCTTCTCTCTGCATTTTTTGAACATAAGCTAGGAAAGTGTATGTTAGTTTGTTAAATTTGTTGCTAGACCCACTCATTGGGCTAGAGGGGCCGTCTTTGTCCATGAGGGGGATTTTCCTTCACAACAGTTAGTTGTAATTTTAACATAAATATTTTATGGTTATTGGTGATATGTGACCTGGGGTTTATGAGAATAAACAAATTGCATACAAGTACATATCTATATTAACCAACCGAACTAATAAGTGAAATCCTTCTGTTGTGTTAATGAGTAATGAATACCAAATTCCTTATATGATGAAGGAAACAATAAGTTAAAATAGTTCTATATTGACTGTAATTGCATGATAAAAAGAATAGTAACATAATGAATGTTATGCAACCAGCTCAAAAAATAGAAGAAAAGATAGATCAACAACTTCAAAATCAACCTCTTCGATGGGGAAACCTCCTTTACATTACAAAAATGAACAATTATTGGACGATACAAATGACAAGACCTCCTTTCTATATATAGGAGTCTAAGGGGTCACAATATAATCAAAGCTGACATAACAATAATAATGTAATGGTACAACAATAACAATAGTGGGCTTCTATGGGGTACAATAATAACAATATGGGGACAACAATAACAATAAGGGGCTACAATGGCAATACTAATAAGGGAATGGTCAAGTTCTTGTTTTAGTGACTACTTCAAGTTCTAATATGATTTTTCCTTCCTCGTCAAGTTCTAGCAATTGTTTGAACTAGGAGCTTATCACCTATAACCTTCTTTAAGCATGAAAAATGGAAAAATGGGTGTAGTCGAGAAGATAAAAGAAGTTCCAATTTGTATGCCATATTACTAATAACCATTGCCACTCCAAGTTTGATGCCCCTGGTGCCATCTCCTTCCCTTGATTCTATTCCATCTCCTTACTCCACAAGCCAAATCACAATCCATACTCTGCCAATTTCCTCCCTCTATGGGGCTCTGACGTGCTCAGGTTCTTAATCTTTCCAGGCTCCCGACCCTGTCTTCCACATCCCCGTCCTCTCGATGGCCGAGCCATATCAACACTGTTCGATACCTTTTCACAAGAAAGATTTTTTAACCAAGAGAACTGTAACATATTATAGCATTGGTTACTATCCTAACTGGAATTTTCATTGCTGTCATTCTCCTCGTTCATTGCCTTTTTCCATTTTCTAACAATATTGGGGGAAAGATGGACGAAGAGCCAGTCCTTAGATAGGGCCAAACTCCATATCCCTTCTAACTTCTCACCCCTCCCTACCCATTGCCTCACATGCTCATTGTGGTTGACAATCCCAGGCTAAGGCCATGTAAGTGAGCCTGTCCTTAGCTCGACATTTTTCCCTCTGTGGAGTGCAGTCCCTTTCCCCTCTGCTCAGTAAGCCAGAACAATTCCTTTTCCCTTATCATGCCCGACATCACCCATAGGGATCCTAGCTAGTCTCTTAGCACAATAATTTCTCCCAGTTCCCCAGAATTTTCTGTGGTTATGGCAGCTGGTCCATACTCCTACCCAACATATTAGCTGACTCTCACTACCCTCAGCCTTATATGCCAAGCTTCTACCTACCAACCCCAAGGACCAGCCCCACTTAGCCCATAGTGTGCAAAGCCCGAGTTCCCGTTGCCACACAATGCAAGGTCCACATAGCCAATGACAAGGTCAATTCTCAACAAGCTCAAAACAAAGACGCATAAGCAAACTATTGCAACTTGACGTCTCCTCCATTTTCCCCAACATTTCCCCCAATTACCCTTCCCAAGTATCCCCCTCTCCCCCATCAAAAATCAAACTAGGTAGACATTGCAAAGAAGGCGAAGAGCCAAGATACATACCCATTGCCACTCCAAGTTTGATGCCGTTGGTGCGGTTGCCTTCCCTTGCTTCTATTCTAACTCCTCAGTCCACAAGCCAAATCACAATCCTTACTCATCTGTCTCACCTTAACTTATATACAACCTACCTCTCCCTTGCCATCTATGCCACCTTTCCCACCACCCTTGCATGTAATCATGCCAAGGGTCATCGCAACCATCAGTTTGAGCGTGTGGGGTGGTGGTACCTAAATCAACTATACACTTCATTACTGCCCGCAGACACTTCCATCTGCCATCACTTAACTCGATCATGGTCTTCATTTTTTGGAGGGACATTTTTGTGGCTTTGCTTGTAGTCCTGATCCAGTATTTTTACTAGGGTTTTTAATCTCTCATCCCAGGGTTGGACCAGACATAATTTTTTTGTCAGGCCATTTTGCTGATTGCATCCCTAGTTTGCAAGAAAATCTGCCCCTTTATTCCCTTCTCATCTTACATGTCGGACCATTATATAATCAAACATTTGAATTAATTCTCCTATCTATTGTATGAGGCGAGATGTCCTCCAAATTTGGCTGAGGTTGTCCCATGTGGTGCCATTGTTCAGTTTCACTAAAGTGTTTATGACCAGAGAGTATCCATCCACCACTACATTTTGGTATCCCTTTCTGATAACTATTAGAAGTCCTTGTCTTGATGCAGCAAACTCCACCTCGTTGTTACTTGCTATCCTACACGAGTCATCAGATATGAGCTGAGTGTTGGCTTGGTTGTCTCGGAAGAGGCCACCAAGGCCTGCCACTCCTGGATTACCTTTTGATTCCTCGTCGAAATTGAGTTTTATGAATCATTCTCCTGGGATAGTAAAGTGAGCTAGGGATACTGAACCAAGCCTGCATTTTTCCCAAGTAGTTGGGGCAATCATTTCTGATGATAGATTGAGTTTTCGTAAAATTTGAGCTTCTTGGGGGGGGACTTGTCAATCTTCTTGGTTCCATTGTTCTACTAAGATAGTTTCTCTGATGTTTCAAACTATTCCTTCCCACACCTGTTCATGAGATGAGGCTTTATTTTTAAAGACTCTACTGTTCCTCTCTTTCCATATGGCCCATAGATTTAAGCCTAAGGGAAGTCCCCATGCTCAGTTTAATACTCGGCTTGAGAATATGTTGTTACACCATAGGCGGATTGTTTCCTTAATACTATGGTGATCTCAATCCATCCTTTCGAAAATTCCTTGTAGTTGCCTCCATTTCTGTTCAGCAAATGGGCATGTGCTCAAAATTTTTTATGTTCTGCTAATAGAGCCAATAGAGGGACGAGCCCTGGAATCCCCTTTTCTGTTGTTGATCCCAGGTTAGGATCCATCCTTTTCATACTAGCTAGAGGAAGTGAGATACCTTAGACCACCACCCTCCCTTCCAATTTTTTCTCCATAGGATGCCTTGCCCATCTTGGACTTGTTCTGCTTGGAGGTCATATGCTTCTTTTATAGTAAAGGTTCCTTTTTAGGGGTGCCCCCATCTCAGGATGTCTGAGTCATTTCATATCATTAATTGTCTTGATCTTAGTTATTTTTCAAACTCTATCCATTGGTTGGTCTCTATAGCCTGGCACCAATCTTCCTTCTTTTTCCATCTCCTCCAATTCCCAGTTCCTTGGTCCTCTTTCCAGAATTGCTTTGCCTGGTGTATGTTCTTGTCTCTAGTGAATTGATATATATCCCTGAGGTCTTTATTTCTTACTAATCTTTCTCTTTGTTTCCAAGAATCCTGCCAAAATATTGTTGTTTTTCCATTACAAATTTCCCCAAAAGCATGCTAGTTTATGAGGTTCCTATTTTGGGTTGCTAAGTTCCACACCGCTGATCCTTTGGGGGGATCTTTATATCACAAAATATCCTCAGTTTTCTTAGGCATATTATATTTTATTGTCCATATTTTTTTCCATAGATCCCTTCCACCTCCTATCCATCACCACCATAATTTTGCCCACATTACTTGATTTATGTATAGGGGTCTCTGAGGCCTATTCCTCCTTCCATATTTATTTTCACCAGTCCCTACCAGGATATCAATGTTTATTTTGTGACTTGTTGTGCCCCTCCCCACAGGAACTTTTCGAAAATTTCCACCATTTTGGAGCACGCCACTTTAGGGGCTGCCATACCTGAAAGTTGATATATTAGTATCAATTGCAGCACTGCTTTCAAAAGGATAGTCCTACCTGCCAGGTTTAGGAATCTAAAAGCCCATTTACTTAATCTTCCTTGCAAATTTTGAAGGTTCTGCTGCCAACATGCTAATTTTAGGGAATTTTACGATAGGGGCATACCCAGGTATTTAGAAGAGAGGTTTCCAGTACTAAACCCCAAGATCCTGGCAAGATAGGTCTTGACATTCCCCTAAGTGTTAAAAAAGAAGATACAATATTTGGCATTGTTTATTTTAGTCCTAAAGGCCTGCATGAAGGTATTCATAATCTCTTTTATTCTATGAGCTTCCCTAAGGGAGACCTAGAATAAGAGCATGATATTGTCAACAAATTGTTGGTGGGTGATGGCTAAATCGTTACCCCAAATCCTTAGGCCTCTAATCCTAGATTATCGGACTTCATTTTTGATAAATCTTCCCATCCCTTTGGCAGCAATAATGAACAGAAAAGGAGATAATGGGTCTCCCTGTCTTAGGCCCCAGGTTGGATTAAAGGTGTGGGTAGGAGTCCTATTCAGTAGAATTGAAATGACAGGAGGGGATATCATGGAAAGGATCCAATTTATCCATCTTTGGGTGAAACCATAGGCTTTGAGGATACTACTCAGAGACACCCAAATTAACCGATCATATGCCTTGGAAAGGTACAACTTAATCATCATTCCAGCGAGATTTTTTTCCTTGAGAGAGTCTACTACTTCTTGAGAAGTTACCAGCCCATCCAGGATTTGCCTTCCCTCTACAAATCCCATCTACTCCGGAGAGATGATATCTGTCAGGAGGGGTTTTAGCTATTTTACAATAAGAGTAGCTATGATTTTATACATAACATTACATAGGGAAATAGGATGAAATCCATGTGGATCTTCATATTTTGATGTTTTAGGAATAATAGCAATAAAAGTGGGGTTCAGGATGTGGCATACGTTTTGATTGCGACTGGATTCCTCAACGACCTCTATATCTTTTTATCCCATGAATTTTCAGGTGGCTTGGTAGAATTCTGCTGTGAACCCATCTAGGCCTGGGGCCTTGTTTTTCTGCATACCATTAACAATTTCTTCCACCTCTTCTAGTGTAGCATCTCTCATCAAATCTAGGTTCTGGTCTCGAGTTACCATGTGGGGGATATGCTACGAGATTATTTGTATTAATTCTGTTCTATTTTCTTGTGGTTCTAATAGGAGATATCTAAAATGATTTAACAGAAGTTCCTCCATTTCTTTGGAGGACTCTATGATTCCTCTCCTCATATTTTAGGGAGTAGATTTTGTTGTGCTGTCTATGTTGGACCATTGCCTTGTGAAAAAGTTGAGTGTTTCACTCCCCTTCCCTTAGCCAGTTCACCCTCGATTTTTGTTTCCACAAGATCTCTTCCTGTTTTCTTCTTTCCTCCAGTTGATTTATTAACTATCCTTCTTCTTTGACGATCTATTCTAATCTCCCTTCATGTATGATTTTTTTTTCGCCTCCATCATGCACTTGTTGATATGGTTTTGATCATTCATAATATGCCCAAATTCGTCTTTATTTCATTTCTCGAGTTTCTTCTTTAGATCCTTGAGTTTTAGTTGGAACGTATGCATGCATTTCCTTCCTTGATTCTCACTCTTTATCCACCACTCCTCTATTTTTTTTATGAGGTCCGAGTCTCTTAGCCAGAAGGCTTCAAACCAGAAAGTTGATTTTTAGGGCTCACTTTTAGATCCACTTCCATTCTTATCGGCCAATGGTCCGATCCCATACTTGGGAGGATTGAGGCTTCTATGAATATATATTTACTTATGACTTGTTATGAGATTAAGAAGCTATCCACTTGTGAAGAAATTTGTTGGATCCCTCCTCGTCTATTGTTCTAGGTATGTACTCCGTTGATTGTTGGGAGGTCTACTAAGTGAAATTCAGAAATGGTATCTCCAAAGATTTCCATGTTTGCATCCATTCTTCTCATACCTCCCTTCTTCTCTACTAGGGAGGTAATCATATTAAAGTATCCTCCTACTACCTAAAGGTCTTTCAGGTATAGTTTTCTCCTCTTTGTAAGATTTTGAAGAAATGATATTCTTTCCCCTAGGATATGGGGACCATACACTCCTATAAGAACACCCATTCTTTTGATCCAATAATTCTAAAATTCCCTGAGAGTATTCTAGGAAGGCTGACCCAGTCTTCAAACCAGATCTCTTTAGGGTTCCATATGATCGCCAACCCTCCAACACTACCATTTGCATCCTGGGCTATGACTTGGTACTGGGGTTTAAAATTTTCCAGAATCCCTTTTAGTTTGCTTTCAATAATTTTAGTTTCCTGTATTATCATGATTCGTGGTCTATCTTTATTCAATCTCTCTTTGAGGTACCTTTGTTTGCCTCGACTATTGAGGCCTCTTATGTTCCATGTTGTAATAATCATTTAAATAATTTTGGGGGTTGTTGAAAGATCTCTAATAATGAAACTACTCTTCCAGAGTTTACTAGTAGCTCCCTAACCATCTGGATGGATTCATTCATTGTTCTTCTTCCTTGATTCTTTCCCCCTTTTCTTAGGGTTCCTGGTTCTTGTCCTTGCCCACCTTGAGACCTTAGGCGATTTGGTTGGGCTATGAATATTGAGCTCTGTTTGGCTTTATATTGTTGAAAAGTTTCCTTATAGAGTTGCTTCTGATCTTCTAGGATGAAGCGTTCATCCAAGTGTCTCCACGCTTGTAAACGTTTCATCACTTTTTCTTCCACACTAACATCTTCTTTCAGGTTATCAATCTCCATTGGGTTTTTCTTGATCATTTGCATTGTGAGCTACCTCCTTTCTCTTCGACTTATTGCTTTCTGGTTCCTTCTTTTGCAAGCTTTCCATCTCCATGGTATTGTCTGGGGTTGCCTCCCCCATTTTGTCCTCCTGGAGAGCAGCGAATTTGTTATGGACGTGTTTCTCTTTCTCGTTTTGACTTGCTCTCTGGTTACCTGTCGAACTTTGGTTCCTTTTTCTCCTGTGCACCTCCTGAAAGCCATCATCGTCTTCTCTTGCCATTGTTTCTCCCGCCCTTATCTCTATCATAGGATTCTCATTATTATTTAGTGGGAAATCTCAGTATAGGTGGCCATATTCATGGCAACAACGACATCTAAAGGGGATATGTTCGTAGTCTAGGGGTTGTTGCCATATATCATAATGGTATTCCAGTTCTATGTAGTTTGGTAGAGGCTTGGTGATATTCATGTAGACACATATTATTGCATAAGAGGTGTACCTACATTTTCTTATTGAGTCTGCTACTTTGACGAAGGTTCCAATCGAGTTACCTATCCCTTCCAAGATTTCGGGATCCCATAAATCCATTGGTAGGCTGCAAAGACGTACCTAGATTGGGGCTTCCAGAAGATTTTCTTGATCTGGGTTGTAGCATTCCTCCCAATATCTCATGAAGAGGCTTGCATTGTTAAAGAACTAAGGCCCATTCTCAAAAACATTCTCCTTGTCTTCAATGTTAGAGAAGATTACTGAGAAGAACCATTTCGCCCCTAGCTTGAGATCTATGTGCCTTTTCGGTTTCCACCTTTGCTGGATCCATTTAACCAGTTCCTTCTCTATTGGCCAAGCCCCAATAAACTTGCATTTTAGGGCGTGATCCTTCATGTATCTTCGATATTCCTCTAGTTTATTGTTTGGAATAACAAATCTTGGTTTCTTGGTAATCCTTGGCAGGAATTTACCTCCCAAGCTCGCTTGCCATTTGGCTCCCAAAAATGGCATTCATTTTCTGCGGCTTTCGTTGCTTCCGGCTGCTCCATGCTGGCTCGATTCCTTTGCAGCAATGTTTCGGTAGGAGGGGATCTCTCCCCCCTGCCGTGCCACTCATGGCTGCTGTCAACGGTACCACTTTGTCGTGATGCTACAATATCCTCACCGTATGATGGGTTTGTAGGTTTGTCAGATTTGATTCATGAAGACCATAATTGCTCCCGCTGCCATCGCTCTCCCAACGATCTCATCAATTTTGTTAATTTTTAACTATTATACCTTTTAGCCTTTTTCCATGTGAATCATTGATACAATTCTTGACTAGATCATATTTTGTTGTTGTTTAAAATGTAATTTTGAATGCATAAATGAGGCTACTCACATTATGCAAACTACACAATTCAAACATTGAATTCCAACTAAAAGGGAAAAAACATAAGAGAGTTAGACTATGCTATAAAAAAAACAATCATTTTTTTTTTAAATTTTCATTAATAACCCATGAAATAAATAAGCCTTCATTAATTTTGTTTTTAAAAACTAATTAAGTAGACATATTTATTTTTATTTACAACACCAATTTATAACATAAATAAATCTATAATAATAATAATAATAATAATAATAATAATGATGATGGAATGTGATAAAATTCACACATTTTTTATATTTCATATTTTTATTTTTTTCTAAAAATAAATTTAAATTCTTTAAAATTAATTTTATATTTTTATTTATTTTTTTATTATATTTTTTTATTATTTGTTTTTAATTATCTAATATTATGTAATAACATCTCTTCCAAGAACCTATTAAAGCTATTATCACTTCAATTTTAGGAATTTAAATTCAATGGACGAAAATAAATATATAATAAAGGTCACATTAAAATTAAATGACTATATAGGCCAATAAGATGAAATATATAATAAAGGTCAATGACTATATAGTCTAATAAGATGTTCTTTGCCGATTCATGATAGGACTATAAATTTCCATGGGCTTTTTCTTCACTATTAGTTTAACATTTACTAGTACAGGTTATAATATTTAACTTTGAAAAATAAATATTTATTTTTCAATAGTATTATTATTATTATCATTTGTAAAAGAGGGGGTAAATTTTGCATTAATATAAAGAGCTCATTTTTGGGCCATAACCCATACATAAGTCTTCATGTTCAAGGATTAATATGCTTTCATAAGCCCATAATATGGCTACCCTATTCCTATGGCTATTTTTGCCTACAGTTCCAAAAAGATGCCTAGTATAAACCTTACAAAAACGTCCTAAAAAGAACTTGTATCTACATAAAATTAATAAAATTCAGATGATGAGATTTATCTAGAAAAGGAGGTCCATTCTTTAGCTAATGCATCTCAGTGGTAAGTACATTATTCTCTATTGGCTTGATGGGGCCTGACCCAGGTTCACAGTTATTTAGCCAAACAAATCCCTACACTACTGGTCCTTTCGGCATCAGCCTGTGGAGCACAGACTGAAGTCTCACTAGAAGCAATAGGGGGGGATGTTGGAACCTAGTTTCCACACCCTTGAGATGTCTGAGGTGTCGATTTAGTCCAACTGTGCATATATTCGCGCAGGTTACTTCACGGACTATTCTAACCTTCAATACCTTCGCAATCTGTTATAACCACATTTCGCACAGCCCTAACTAGGGGTTGAGATGCTTTCACGCTGCTATGGCAATGAACTGCACTATTTCCCCAATCTACACTGCGTATCTTTCTTATCTTCTTACATATGTTAGTTAACTTTGCGTAAACAAATATTATATATTGTATTCACTTAATCAATACAATCATATATATTCGCACATCATATAAACAATAGAAGTGCAATTTATACCCAATATATTCAATACATAAAATAGGAAATAAATACACAGAATAGATATGAAACTTCTCTTTATTAATACTTCCAACTGTTACAGACTTGACTTGCCCTGTGCACTCAGCTGCAGGGGTCTGCACACTCAGCTGTGGACTACTAGGCCTCTGCGCACTTAGCTGCAGAGCCTTCTCCTACTCTACGACCCACAACTAGACTTTACACTTTAGATATGACTCAACTCTTCATCCTTAGATCCATGATTGATCGATTTCTTAACTACTTAGAGCATTTCTCTATTTATACAATCCCATGGTCCACGGACCATGGGTAGATCTCTAAAACCAACATTACATTACAAAATTGAGGGTGGACAACCCTGTGACTCTTTTACAAACTACGCGCTCTGTGCCCACAAAATGCAGAGTCTTTACATCGGGGTTACAACTTTTGACCAAAATATTGGCTCTAAGCCCCAAAACTTCCCATGGGGGATCCCAAGCCTAATAGGTCCCCAACACAAACATCACAACTCGCCCTCGAGTAACTTTATCAGTGTGGAGATCTTTGTGTTGAGACCTCCCAATTTTGCTTGGATCGCTGCAAGATCTGCAGTGCACTGAGCGGCTGCCTGCTGCACTTCCTGGACACGCTGTTTAAAGACCACTGTAGCTGAACTTCTTCCCTGAACCTGTTCTTGTGTTCCTTGCATTTGCGCGAGCTTTCCTTTAATAGAGGCTGTAATGACATACACCTCATCAATCCACGACTGTAAGCGCGCCTTCAAAACTATTTCCTTATGTCGAGCAACATCCACCTACTTTTTGAGCGCTTTTGCCTGCTGCATCCTCGCGAGCGTCTGTGTAAGGGCAACCGTCTGTACGGTCCCTTTTACATCATCATATTTTTGCTGTAGCTTGCGCGCCTCTATTTCTAGGTGTTGTATGTTTGGGTCCTCCTGTAGAGTAGTGAGAACCTTGAACGACTCCTCGAACAATAGTGTTTCACTGCAATCTTGATCTTCGCTATTGCTGTTGTAATCGTGTCGACACGCATTTCCTTAACCTCAAGTGAAGTCGAAGGTTGCACCTTCAATTGCAGTTCGGCTATCAGGAGGTTCAGCTCAAGCTGAACCCTGGCCATCTCTTCCTTTGCCTCTGCACCCTTGCTGCTAGTTTTCGAACGCGTGGCTCCAATGGTTCTTCTGCTTGGGTGGCCAACTCTGGGACCATCTGGCATGCTTCCTCGACCACCTGCACAAGCTGTCGGTTCTGTGCCAGTACCTCATCACGCTGTAGGCTTAACTGTTCAATGTTGATGAGCTGCTCGCTCATGACCTAGAGTGTGCGACCCTACCTGACTCGCAATTCTGCAGTAACTCCATCTTGCAAAACATAGAGCATCTCCTGAGGGAGTGCAACCATATTTAGCCCGCTTTCTTTCAACCTACTGACCATAGTTCTATTGGCCTCATTTTCTATCACGAGTGCTCACTCTAGCAACACTATAGTGTTGGTCATTCAGGTGCGCAACATTTCCTCAGCCACGGATGTGCTTACTGCGAGGCTGGTTGACACAGTGCCAACCTGTGGAGTGTGTACCTGCAACTCCTATATCTACGCTCGGAGAGACCCCAACACCATTTGGTGTTCCTCCGCAAACTGTTGTAGGGTCTCTATGGTGAAATCCCTCACTGTCTCCCCAATGTCGTGAAGATCCACCTCAGTGAGCGTGATCGGGTCAAAAGAAGTCTTTGAAGCCTTCGACTTCTTTCGTGTCCCTACCTGCTCTGTTGGGAACTATCGTTTCAGCTATGTGGATGCTGTTTCCAGGTCCATGCCTCCTTGCTCTGTATCTGTTTCCTTTTCAGGTGAAGGTGACTTCTGTCCTTTGTGCTCTTTCTTTGCTGCCTTCTGCTACTCTTCTGCCACTTTTGCAATGTCCCTTGCCGCCTGGACCTTGGATGCTGCTGCTTCATTCCTACGCTTCTTTGCCAACTACACCATCCACAGTTTCACCTCATCCTTTTTCCTCTGTGTGGTAGACTTCTCCATTTCCATCACGGAGCTGACTGGAGCGTGCCACTCTAGCAGCCACGACCCAAGGACCGCGAAGATGACATCGTCTGTTTCCAGGTAGGGTAGCTCACGCCACGTCTTTGCGGGGTCCTTCCACACCCTGATGTAAACATGATGGAAATCTTCCTTGAACTCTGTAAAGCTCTGCATACTGTTGTAGAATGTGGGTGATAACCGTGACTTGTAATTAATCCCCATTCTAATGTTCATCTCCATGAACACCCATAATATCTTACTATCCCTGATCCTCTGCACATCTCTAGTTGTCCATAGCAAAGTGTACTTCGCTGCCTCTGGAAGACCTGCACGATCGCCAGGAACTGGCTGTCTTCAGGCAATTCCCATGCAACTAGTACTATAGACAACAATAGCCACGCATAATGAAAAGTCTTCCCCTGCTCCTCTGCCTTGCAACAGTTCTCAAGGAACTCGTCGCACGAGTAGTTCACCCAATTAAACTGGACCCCTTCTGCGCATTGCACGACAAGTGAAACCATTGACGCGAGCACCTCATCTGTGCGACACTTCCACATAACCTTTCAAGACAATATCCGCATTGCGACTTTGACCGCCAGGTTCTTGATGTTGGAAATTGTGTACCCTCTCTTCTTCTTCTCCAACTTAAACTTCTTCTTCATGGCCTCCGCAATGTCAAGTCATCACTTTTTCCCTCTGAGATATTTTCTGGATCCTCCCCTTTGGAAGGGAGCCTTGTAATTCTGTGAATTAAGTGGTCCGTGATGGGGATGGGCTCTTCCAGCCACAAACACCCATGATGCACTAGGTAGAGTAGTTGCCTGATGACAAAAATAGTCACTGGGGCGTGATGGTATTGCGACACCTAGAGCATGTTTAACAGTCCTACCTTTTTTACACCTCTCAGCCACTTACGCGGCTCCAAATCTATAACTCTCTTCAGCGCATCTTTATTCTGGCGCATCAGCTACGTATTTTCCAAATGTGGGAACTTCTCGTGGTCCGCGAGATCTCAGTCTTCAAATTTAATACAGGCATTCACCCCAAGTGCGCTCCATAAAAAATAATGTCGTCAGGGAGAAATGGAGTCTATAGAGATATTTTGCTCTCATCTATGTCTTTGGGCACCTTTGCTTTACCCTTTTGCGAAGGAACATATGTGGGCATCCTGGTAAGAGGGTCCACACCCTGGGTGTCAACCTACATTTCTACATCCTCCTCGTCCTCTACCAAGATTTCTTCAAATTCTTCCTCCTCATCGGCCTCCAAATTTATTGCCTTCCCCTTTTCTTCCATGGTAAGTTTAGTTCTTAATGTATTTTTCAGGGATACGTGCATTGGTACCATAGCCTGCTTGTCTTTCTTGGGTCTCGGTGTGCGTGATGATTTAGGGATTTCTACGACTATCCCGACACTTTCTGGGACTTCTACTTCTGTTATGGCCTACACGGCTTCCTCAATGGTCATTACTCCGGTATCCATGGCTTCCTCAGGTTCTGCCATAGTGCTATTCCACAATTCTCTTAACGGCTCGGGTAAATGCTCAAACAACAAATTCGCCTTCAGAAGATCAAACAGATCTGGGTTCATGAATGTCTGTGCACGCAAGAAATCAGTCTTCAAATTTCCAAGTGTTGTTTTCTAGACACCCCTTTGTAATTTATAACACCTTTTGAATTTTAATTCGAACGTTCCCCCCACATTCGGTCCATTAATGCTCACTTGGCGGTATATTTTCAAGAATCTAGCCCATAAAGTTTGACTTAAATGCCTTCCACCCACCCCATTTGGTCTCAAACCAAGCATCACATCGTGAATAGTGACTGTAACTGTCACTTTTCAGCTGACTTACATGACAGCGCAACTATCCTTGCGTTGTCGCGGACCCTGTGACACTTCGCTACTGTGCGCAGTCCTGACATCGCGCAGCTCCCGGGCAGAGTAGTTTATAGTCCTGCACCTCCTTTTAGCTGCCTGGAGTGCTAAGACTGTGCTTCTGTCGGCTAGTCAAATGGCCGGGCCACCTGTGTATGCCTTCAAATGACTGCCATTGACTTTTCCTGGGAAGAGTTCTCCATTTAACTTTACCAACTACACGCGCCACCATATGTGATCTCCTTAATAACATATGGTCCCAACCAATGCATTTTGAGCTTCCCTGGGAATTTATCAAACTTAATATCATACAACAACACCAAATCATTTGCCTTAAAGGTGCACAAATTAATATGTCGATCGTGCCAAGCATTTTCGTGTTGCTTTTGGACCTGCTGGTGAAATCCAACCAAAAATCGTTCCTCCTCGAGCTCCTCCAACTCTCTGAGCCTCTCCTCCAGGGCTCTGTAGTCTGTCATACCTATTAGCACTGCGATGCGCAAACTAGGCACGATGTATTCCATAGGCATTACAACTTCCACTCCATAAACTAGCCTAAAAGGTGTTTGCCTTGTCAGTTTCTTACACGTCATCCTATAAGCCCATAATACTGTGGGTATGCGCAGGTCCCAAGAACTTCCCTGTGCATTACATACTTTGTTCAGTGCATTGCATACCTTGTGGAACGCTTCTATGAGGAGAACCTTCTGTGCGATTGTTCTTCCTACATATTGTCTTCCCAACATTAAGAGCCATTTGCTCATTCCCCCCCCCACAATACATGCTTATTGACCATACCTCTCAGTGCAGAGTTCATGTGCATCTGTGTAGGTTGTTTTCCATGTGCCCACACCCACTTTGCCAGATGCGTGCATGCACTATCTCGTCCATTGTATTTGTCTGTCAATCGCACTCTAGTCTTCCCAAATCATGTGCACATCATCCTTCTACACTCGCGCCAGTCATCAAATCTCCCCTTGTGCATATCCCACCACCTTGCGGGCGCAGCGCGTAGTATCCAGTCCAAGGCCTGGAAGCATTGCTTTTCTGGCACCTCCCTTTCTAATTTATTCAAGAAGGTATCTACCTCACTTAGGCCATCATAAGTAGGCATGTCTCTTACTTCTATCGATACGTAGTGCAATGACCTTGTCATCATATTACAACTTGGTGTAGTTACCTCATGTAACCGATTTTTCCATCGCTCTGTCTCCTCATATGAATCCAAAGTACAGGAGCTTTCGCGCTCCCATGTAATCCGCCCATCCGTGGTGGGATTCACCCAATCCTAGTTTTGCGCTGTTATCTTATAGATGTAGTCCAAATCATCATCACTTTCATAGTCGCACACCGGCTCTGTATAGCGCAATCCTTTAACAGGGTCCAGGGGTATAATTACGCATAGTGAATTATTTTCAAAAATCATTTTCTAATTTTTCAGATTAATCATCCCGTTCATGTTAGTGGCCCAATAAATTCCTAAGAGCGTGGGGTAGGGATTGCTGTCATCAACAATCTCTATCACTTCAAAGTCTACTAGTGTGCTTGCTCCCTCAATGTCCACGATTATTCTCTGCAATCGCCCCATGGGTATTAGTTTATGTCGGTTTTCCATTCTTAGCTGAATAGGAGACCATTGTAGCATAGGTCTCCCCATTCACTCCCATGTCTGTTTCGGTATAACATTCACATCTGAACCTAAATCCAGGATGACTTTATCCATATCATATTCTCCAATCTGCGCGGTTAGTCTCATTTCTCTTCCCATTCTTATCCTATGTTTTCCGATCTTCCTGACTACGTGCGGTTCTCCTCGCGCAGTTCCAACACATCTGTTAATGAGTTCCTGTAACCCTTTCACTGCCTTACTATCACACAGTAGCTTCATACATGTTTCCAGGAACATTGTGAGCATAGATGGGTCCATCTCTGGCTCTGGTTTATCTTTTCTCCCTGAAGTGGAGGCATCATCGAAGCTCTTCTTAGCTTCCATGAAGGTTTCCCGAGTGCTCTCCAAATCAAACTCTACTTCCTTCACTGGGGATTTGCGAACCTAAGTACTATCTTCTGGTTGTTTTCCTTTGTCATATCCCATCGTGATTCCACTTCAAAGCACAATTTTCACATTTGGATCTTCCTCATGCAGCTCAGACCTCATCATCTTCAGGTTTTGAGTCAGGGGAGGTGATAGTGCTCCTTTGTCATGTATCCTAGCTATTAGTGTAGGACAATCTTTTGTCTCATGATCAAACAAGTTGCAATACAAACACAACAGGCACGTTGGATTTGTGCAATCGTGGGCATAATGTCTTGGCCTTCCACAATTGTAGCATATCAACTGTCTGCGGCCTCTTTTAGGTCCTCCTCTGCCTCAGCCTCGTCTACGCCCCTGAAATCCTGTTCATGCCATTCCTGCATTTTGGTCAAGGGGCTACGTTTCGGCCTGAACTCTATAGGTGGGCATTCTATCCATCATTAACTCATAGCTTCTACAAGTGCGCTCATTGTGTCCGGATGACCTACAAAAGTTACAAAAAAACTATTGCGAATCTTGTGTATACTTCTGTAATAAGTGATAAATGTCCGTGGCATGTTTTCATGCTATTTGAAAAATCGCGCACCACAAAGTAGGTGCCACGCTAGGTCCTGATTGCACTTCCGGTCTTAAGGGCATCAATCCTCCTCCTGCAAGGTAATTTGTGAAAACCAGGTAGTGGTCCTTGTCGTGACCCTGACCCTTGCATTTTACGCACCAAACCTCTCTGCGCACTTCTAGTCGAGCTATCCTGTCTTGTTTCAGACTCTCATCAAGCTTGTCTAGCAAACTGGCACATTCCATTTGATGAGGCTGCTGGGACTAGCAAGTATGTGGAGAAAAAGAAAAAGGAAGCGGCTAGACAGAAGGTACAAGTGTTGGAGAAAAAGAGGAAGAAAGAGGCTAAGGAGAAGGCCTGAGTAGAAGCAGAGTGTGCCGAAAAATAATAGGAGGAGCATGGCTCCGACAGAATCCAGAAATATCCTTTTCCCCAAATGGAGGAAGAAGAGCGTCCAGATCAGGGCGGCAAAGATCAGCAAGAAAGTACTCCCTTTTAGGTGAAGCGTTATAGGGAGTAGGAGAAGGAAGGACCGTGCAAGAAGACAAAGGCCTCCAAGTCGTCGATAGATCCCATTACCTTGAAAAAGGGTGACTTGGACGATATTGGTGACAAGGTGCATGACACAACAACAAAACTGTTGCAGCAGTTTGAGCAACAAAAAAAGTAAGCACTGGTTGCCATAAAATCTGGTCTGCGTGAGTTGCAAATCCAAACTAATATAATTGAGGCCAATGCAAGACAGAGCAGTGCAACATCAACCAGTTTGGCACCGGGGACCACTCAAGTAGCAGAGTTAGTTCAAACAATGGATCTCTAGGCAGTCACGTTGCATGATGGAGCTTTGAACACGGAGGCAACCGCTGACGAGGAGATTGTCATCACTTTGAAGAATGTGGGCATCAACTTGGCCACACTCCCTAGTCAGTTCCTTCACACCTTGCAGGCAGGTGTGATCGCAGAGCTTAAGGCCCAAGAGTAGCGCGCACTGAGCATGATTAACAAATATAAGTTTAAAAACTAATAGATGTTTGTTGAGAAGAAAAATATGCTTGAGGCATGGAAGAAAGTGTAGGAACAGAACGAGAAGACTGCAGCCGGGGTGGCTGAGGCATGTAGGACAGTCCCTGAACTGCATATCCCAGAGGAAATGTCGATGGACGCTAAGATTATAAAATTGGCTGCAGGTGTGCGCAAAGCAAAAATAGAAGTGGCCAAGGTTCAGTTTGAACTGAACCTAAAGATTATAGAGCTCAAGTTGAAGTCACAACCTTCAAATCCACTAGAGGTCAGAGAACAACATGAGGCAACTGTAAAGGATGGAGTCATGACAGTAGATGCCGCAGTGGTGGATTGTACCGTGCTCTTTGAACAATCCATGGAGGTAGTCACGACGCTCCAAGAGGATCCTAACCTGCAGAGGTTGAATACGGAAGCTCGTGAATTGCAAAAGTAGTATGATGAATCAAGAGAGATGACGTGCATCATTGTTATATTACAGTGATTAGCTAAGCTACATGATGCAAAGAAGTTGCTCGAACAGGTGGAGGTAGCGTAATGGAAAGAGGTGATCCTCAAGGCCTGATTGGGGCCTTGGCTGAATGAGGCCTATGTTATCTCTACCACCATTGAGGAGAAGCTGGAAAGCCTATAAGGAACACAATAGAAGATAAAGGAAGATAATTCAGGACGAACAATAGAGCTGTTGGTGGAGAAGATCAAGCAGGCAACGGTCAGGACAACACAAACGTTCCCATGTCAGATGAATGTCAGACAGAGAGTGCAGGTACAAGGATAGCACAAATGTTCCCATGTCAGATGAATGTCAGACAGAAAGCGCAGGTACAGAGAGCGAAAACATTCCCATGTCAGATGAATGTCAGACAGAGAGTGCAGGTACAGAGAGCACAAACGTTCCCATGTCAGATGAATGTCAGACAGAGAGCGCAGGTACAGAGAGCGTAGGGATGGCAAATAGAACGCAGGTAATCAGTTATTGAATTATATGGGGAGCAGTGGAGCAGACCAGGAGAGTTACAAAGACATAAAGGCTAAAAAAAGGAGCTGGCTCTGATACCATGTCAGGCCATGTAGTAACTCCATTGGGCAGAAAAACTGATTCATATTATTCCATTAGGTAGGTCTTTGTTATATACAATAGGGAGTGACTGTTCAGTTCATCTCCCGATGACTGTTCACATTCCTGATTTAATTATTTACATAAATTCACACAATCATGAAGATTAAGTGTCAACAACAACCACACAGAGCGCGATTGAGGTAGCAGTGGTGCAAGTTGAGTTCGGAGGTCTTTGCAGTAATATCTCCATGCCAGCAGAGTGACTTGAGGGGGAGTCATGATATTTGTGTTGGGGGCTTGTTTGAACAGGGTCCCCTGTGGTCAATTTTGGGGAAAAAGCCCAAGTTTTTGTTACGTAAAGTGTAAAGTCTCCACAAGTTGTGGTCGCAGAGCGCGTAGATGGTAAAGTGTCATAAAGGGTTTTACCCTTCTGTTATGTAAGTTGTGTCGGCTTGTATAGATCTATCCATGGTCCAGAGACCATGGGATTGTATGAAAAGGAGAGTCTTAGAGAGTCTAAGGTATGTAACTAAGGAAGAATGAATGTAATGGGTCAATAGAATAAAGGGCGAAGAAGTCTTGGAGTAGAAGAGAGGCCCTGTAGCTATGTGCGCAGAGACCTAGAATAGAGTCTGCAGTTGAGTGCACAGACCCCTGTAGCTGAGTGCGTAGGGAAGTCTTGAGTCTGTAAGAAGAACTGAAGTATCAATAAAGAGATTATTCTGAAAATATCTATGGTTTGTCTATTTATTTTTGTTATGAATGAGTGCGCTATTATGTTATGACGAATGATGGGTTTATGAATTAATAATATATTGATGCCGGTTTTACATGAATTACATTGTCATATAAACACAAGTTATAATAACTATTTACACGAAGAATATCTTGTTGCATGTTAATGTTATCAAACACTTACGTCGATCTGGGTAAATACAAAAATAAGGGTAATTACAGGGGCATGTAGGTGGTTGATTCACCTATTTAGGGTCCACGAAATACAATCGTAGACCTTCGCAGAGGTATAGAATATGATTAAGAGAATTTATATTGGTAAGCCCTCGGGGCTTATAGATTTGTGCAAAGGCAAGTTTAGGGCATAAAAAGACATCATGCTCATCTTTGGGTGCAGAAAGTTGTTTCCAGCATCCCCCCATACTACATCAGGTGCGATTTCCATCCGCGCTTCGCGGGTTGATGCCGAAAGGGCCAGTGGTGTAGGGATTTGTTTGGAAAACTTAACACTGAACTTGGGTCTGGTACGTTTGATGTGAGAGTTAGAAAGAAAAGAATCTCAATTCTCTTACAACCATAGGGATATATGTATTCAAGAATGTTTATATTTCCAAGGGTTTCCATTGACATGGTTAATTTACTAAAACAATACAAATAAATTTATCTAAGCTTTGATGAAATTATCAAATAAATTTGACAACATCTCAAAATTGTGGAAAGAACATACATAAATGTATTCAAGGTTTGTTAAATTCCTAAATGACTCTGCAAGCGACTTCACTACTATGCACCTTAACTCATTCCATCATCCTTCTAGACTAGTGACACCAATCCATTTAAGATGCTTCAGTTGCCCTATGGAATCTGGGATATTCTAGAGGGGACAACGAATCTCCAACTCTCATAACTACAAAGATTCCTGCAATATGTTCACATGTAGATATACGAAGGGTTCTTATAATTTGTTTGATACCTTGGGGTACCATATTAATACCAAATGAACACACAAATTTAATGAATTTCTATTCATCTCCGACTAGCTTTATCACAATGCTTCCCTTTTTGGTCCTCTCGCAACTCAAACCCTTGGATTGTCATTGAAATCCAAGATATATACTTTACATTTTGTAGCATGGAAAATATATGTACTTGTTATCATAATCTTGATATTCAACAGGAATAAATGAGTTATTGGTACCTTTATTTTCACTCCAAATCATCGTAATTCCAAGATTTTTTTCTATTACCTATTCATTTGTGAAAAACAATGAAATAAATAAAAATCTGTACGCAACAAGGTCATGTAGTAGAACAAATAGTCAAGCCACTCACTACTTCACAAAAATGTAACCGTGAGTAAGAAAGATATACGAGTGTGTGTAAATTAGAATTGGTTTTACACTTAGTTTGTTATAGCATTTACTATTACTGTATAAGTATTTTTATATTCAAACTTATTTGATAGGGATTATGCTACAAAACAACATTTGTTAATATTTTTTCAATAAAAAGCAATACTTATTAATATTTTTTTCAATGAAACCAAGCACCAAATTTTCATTGAAGACTTCAAGATCCTAGCTAGGGTAGATCACTATCATCATAGGAAGTTCATAAAAGCAATCAAGATTGAAAAATGCTCGGGCAATTTGAAGGGATATGATGGTTGGAAGATTAGTAGGAATTGGATTCCTGCCCTTTCCTCTAGTTTTGCTTCCTCCTGAATTTTTTTCTTCCCCTTCTTTTTTTGCTTTTGCTTTTAGTTATTCTTCATTTTCTTATATTTTTGGAGTAAATTTATCATTATAGTTATGGTTACTAACATTGATTTCTATTTTTCTCTCACACACACACCAATTTTACATATATTATAATATATTTTTGCTCAATATTTTTATATGGTCAAAGTATATATATATATATATATATATATAATATTCATTTTTTCTTTTATATTATGTTTCATTAATCTCTTTTCCTTTTAATAGTTATTTCTATTTTTGAATTATTTAGTTAATATTGATGGGCCTTAGTTTGTTTTTATTATTTAACTATTATTTATTTTATATTTTTCCTTAGCATTTAAAATCATTTGATTTCTTTTTTCACTCCCCTCCTTGTGTTCATACTCTCATTAATTATTTTGATTGTTTCAATATTTTTTATTCCCCTTTTTAATTTTTTCATAGTTGATCTCTTGACGTTAAGCTAACCTAACGTCTCTTCTCCTCCCATCTGTCACCTATTGATCTCTCAACGTTGGATCAAATTTCAAATATCTGTATTGAGGATTAGCCGCATTTGATGGCTCAAAACATCGACCTTAAAAAATTCATTGTATGTAATCCATAAATTATAGAATATAATTCCTCTTCTCACAAGCCTCCACTATGAAAATATCAAGTAGTTAGATCAAATAAACAATATCACTATTTTATGTATATATTATAAGGAAATGTACATGATCTACTAAATAACTTTATTTTTAATAAAACTATATTTTAAAGTTTTATTTTTTATTATTTAATATGATATTGGAGTAATATTTAAATTTATAAAATTTGAAAATAATTTTTGAAATTATATAATGAAGAAAATGAAAAGAATTGAAATTTAATATTTAAATTCATTTATCTTATTTATAGTGAATACATAAATAATATTTTCAAATTATTCGATTAGTGGGAGAGGGAGAAGGTGATTATCACCACAAATTAGCCATGAATAAGATCCAATCCTAACATTGTTACCACTTCCAACTCTCCAAGCCAGATTATTCCCAATAAGATCAAAAGGGTGGAGGATCCCTTACCAAATTGAAGATATATTAGACCTTTCTTTGTTCATTCTTCTAATCTGGTCCTCTGGTAAACTTGGTTCGATATACTTTTGAGTCACCACCATGGTCTAGAGACATTGAGTAGACAACAATCTCCAACCACACTTTGATGCCAGATCATTTTTGAGGGACCAAGGAATTTCTCTAAATTGTAAATATCAACTATATGGAGAAAAGAATGGAAATCAACTCTAGAGCTAGGCATTGATGAAAAATTTATAGAAGTATGGAACAAATAACTATATGCACTGAATGCTAGACATATCAAAATCACCGAAAGAGAGAATGAATTGGTCTGGATCGACTCCCCCTCAGGGTCCTACTCCCCCAAACAAGGTTATATTGTTTTGTTAGCCAATAAGGTACCTAATGAGATGAAGTAGTGGTGGAAGGTGGTATGGAAAGCTGAATATATTACCAAAGGAAAAAAATCATGCGGTGCTTGATGGAGTGCAAAGTCCCCACATGGGATGTGATTCAACATCACTTCTAAATCAAGCTAGGATGGTGACCCCTCTGTAAGAATGAGAATGAATGCATCAATCATATTTTCATGCAATGTATCCTTTTAAAACAAGTTTGGTCAATATATTCAATGACATATGGTCTAAACACAAGTTGGGATGGGATCTCTCTGGAAGATGCATGGAAATCTTGGAATTCTTACCCATCTATTCGTTCTATTAAAGTCCAACCCCTCATTATATGTTGCAGTGTATGGATTTGATCCAGGTGGATATTGGTGGCCACCCTCCTATTCCACTTGGACCCCCACCATTGTTTCTTTCATTTTTTCATTTTCTTAATGTAGCACAATTTCCTATTTTTGGTAGTTTTTCGGGTCCTGAACTTCCAGAGTCGTTTTGAGGCACTAAATGACATTTTTTTGGAAAATAAGCAAATGCATATCATTAAATAAATTTTGTAGACAAAATTTATAGTATTCAAATAAATATTTTTAACGAGGTATCGTGTGCATAAAACAAAGATCGTATGCCAAAGTTATGACCTCGAGAAGTTGATGTACTAATTTACCCCAACGGGGGCCATAATTTTGGCGCTTCATCTCCTAGGGTTAGGTTTTTTGATTTTTAGGGTTTTCCATTATTTATAAAAAATAAATAGGCCTTCGAGCCTCATTGTAACACAGTTCAGAGGCATGTAGCCACCAAATCTCTTCTCAGAGATAAGCTACCATCGCCCGAGTTAGTTTATTTCCATTTCTGTATGTAATCATATTTCAGTTCTTTGAAATTAATGAAATGAAGTTTTATTTATATTGCAACTCTGTGTTTATGTGTATATTTGTATTTTGTTGCATTCATTCATAAGTACTTTTCAATGGTATTAGAGTGGTTTGATCTTTCTTTGTTTTTTTTTCATGTCCCCAATGAGGTCGAGGTATAAGGATTTAGGGCTCGGACTGGTTGAACCTTTGCCAGAGTAGCCTCACAAACCTTGATGACCTCCCATGGCGAAAGAAAAAAAAGATGAGGGGTTAGGAGATCCTTTCAAAATATTGCTCGAGGAAGCCCTCATGCGACAAAGGAACACGGTGATGGATAAATTTACCCAAATCCTTTGGAGGCTACCCACATGCGACACATATTCATCCAACAACCACTCTCGAGGCACCACTCCTTTTAAGGTACAAGTTAACTTAGACATTCCCATATTTGAAGGCCAGATAGATGCAGTCATCGTAGATAGATCGTTAAATCTATAAGAAGGACATTTTTCAGTTCATGACTTTTCCAATTGGGAAAAAAATTACTTTTGCACTCCTCAAAGTTGCCACACATGTCAAGGATTGATGGGAAACCTATTTTGAATAAAAGGACGTGAGGGAATCCTCACTATTTTCAGTAACAACCACTTGGAATTATTTTCGAGATGCCATGAAGGAAAAATATTACCCTGTCGGGAGATATGAATATAAGTACATAAAGTAGACCCTGCTATGGTAGGGAAGGAACCAAGATGTGCCAAAGTTCACAAATTTTTTCCATACCCTTTGCACAAAGATGAGTATCAAGGATTTTGAGCGGAATTTGGTACTTAACTACCAGGGTTGTCTACATAAGTATGTCTAGGACGAGATGGAGTTCCTTGAAATCTCCTCACTTGGCACTACCTATCAATACGCTGTCAAGATCGAACACAAATTTAAGTAGAAGAAGTGAGGCTTTGGATCTATGAATCCAAAGTAGGGGAAAGGCAACCCCAAGTTGTTGAACAAGGACAAAGCCAAGGCGGGGTGATGCACGACAACCCGTCGAAACCACAAACAAAGAACAACACTGTTGGGTGTGGAATCCCCCCAAGACATGTTTTGGGTCTTGTTATCACTCCACGAAACTCTCTTAGGTTGCAGCTCAGAGATGCTTGGTAACATATAATATTCAATATTATTCTCGGAACTATTGGAATGGATGAAGGTTGGATCAAGCCAGATAACCGTTTCAACTCTATTTTTACTCAAGACATGCATGGACACCCTCAACTTTACACGACTTTAGACCACTAATGCTCAATAGTTTGTAGATTCAATGGATAGATGGAGAATACTGACTATACCGGAAAATGCATATATAAACACATATGAATGGCTAGATACAGGCAGTAAATGAAACTTTTAAATCTAATTTATCAACACAGAGATAAGATGACAGTTATCTGGCATTAGACACAAAAGAAAACATGAAAAACTTGTTTAAGTGCAAGCTTAGAACATAAGAGAAAATGGAAATTGAACATATAACAACAAAAGAAGCTTATATTGGTAGAATGAAGATGAGAAGATTGAGTAGCAAAGTCTCCACAGCGTCCAAAAGTTGAACCCTTCATACCTTTAACTTTCAGCCTTTTATAAGCCTTTTACAATGCTCCTAAGCTCTCAAAGGCTCGGCGTGTCTTAATCTATCCTCTTTGTCCTTTAACTATTTAATGCCCTGACTAGGCAAGTGTGGGCTCATAGGTTTCTTCTTCTCACAGCAGAGTAACTGCATTCCGTTAGTTTGTTGCGCTGTCTTGGAGCACGCTTGTGCAAGCGATGCTCCATGATCATTTGTTATTTTTGGATGAGATGTGCTATCACCTTTCCCATTTCAACCTTCTGTCTCACGGAAACTATTTCCTGGCCTCTGCTTTGTGATAGAATGGGTATCGGGCTTATGAAATCCTTGCAATGACCCTTTGAAATCCCTTCAAATACTAATCAATGATTTTTTTTTTTTTTTTTTTCTCTGTTCTATACAGAAAACGATGCAAAAATGAGAAATCCCGCCCATCTCTGTTCATTTTGGACTTAAAAAGTCCTTAAACATGGCCTATTCCTCTATTGGGACCACCCTCTGGGTCACTATCACAAGTCACTAGTGGTCTATTCCCTTGCTTCCCTTTGTATTTTGGATATGTTAAAAGACACTGAAAATCATGAGAAATTTGCTTTGGCAGACCTGAAAAATTATATATTTTCATTCCCGAACCCTTTTGGGTCCAGGTCTTATCACATCGTCGCTACCCCTTTGTATTTCGTTAAATAATGAAAATACACAAAATGCATATGAAAATTCCTTTTGGCGGACCTGAAATCTTATGAAATAATACTTATAATACCATCGGGTCCGGTTCATCAGGTCGCACATATACCTGTGTGTAGTCCCCCCCCCGCGGTGCTACTCCGCTACAATATAGCGATGCGATCTGATTGCAATCGCATATCGCTCATGCCCAGGTCCATTGCTAGCGCTCCTTGTAATCCCTGATAGAGATCGTGCGATGCGATGTGGGCTATCGATCTGCGCGCTTAATCGACAGTCCATGTTGCATCGCTGATCGTTGTCGCAAGTTCCATACTATCTGTGCTGATACCCACCGATATGATCTGGACCATTGATCGACCAGATCTGATGGCTGCTGTGCGTTTCTATGTTTATGCTTGCGATACATGTTTTTTCATGGTTTTCTTTGGAATTTTCCTCCCGATAGTGCTTTTCCACCCTTCCAAGGGCTCTTCTCCTACACTGGTTTTCATCTTTGGCAGGACTTTGTTGTATTTTGAAGGCTTAAAGAGCATATTTGGATTCATTTTTGGGCCAAATGCCAACAAGGCTAACACTGGCTCCTTCTGGGGATGAAAGCCTCCCTGTGAGGTTTCAAGAACTGCAGAACAATGCCTTTCATGTAAAAACAAAATCAAATCTTCCTCCTAGTGTTTCATTAGACATGAAGTCTATTTTGCAATGAAAATAAAAACTAAAAAAAACATATTTACGATACCAAGGCTTTAAAGCCTTAAATGGAATAAAGTTTCAAGAACCGCCCATCGACTAGGCTACCAAAAACATCTCCTCCTTTCAGACTGTGCAAAATAAAAGTATTGTTCTACTGAGTTTGAGCGATGACAAACGAACCTGTCCATAAGGAGTCAAACTTACCATGGTTGCCCTTATTTTCCTTCAATGCATCCGATTTGAGAACCCAGTCACCAACTTGGAAATTGTCCACTTTTGCCTTCCTATCAAAGGTTTCTTTGATTTTCTTTTGATGAGATTTCGACTTCTCAACCAGCTGCTCTCTGATCTGCTGTAGTTAAACTAGGTTATTCATTCTCCTTACCATGTCATTCTCTTCATATTGTTCTTCTTGCAAGAATTTGGCCATAGGGAGAATCAAATGGATAGGGAAAATAACATCAGCACCATAAACCATCTTAAATGGAGAATTTCCGATGGACTTTTTGATGATAACTCTGTTAGCCCACAATGCAAACTTCAACTTGGAATCCCAACTCTTTTTGTTGTCCTCTAAAAGTTTTTTGATTACCCTTACCAGAATCTTGTTAGATGATTCTACCAGGCCATTTTCTTGAGGATAATATGAGGTAGAATGCACCAACCGAATGCCCATGGATTCAGTTATGTCCACCAATTATTTTGCCTTGAAAGCTGCTTCATTATCAGTGACTAGTTTGGTTGGGCAACCAAATCTAGTGAAAATATTCTCATTAAAGAACTTTATGACAACTTGATGATTGGCATTCTTATTGGGTATGGCCTCAATCCACTTGGTGAAATAATTAGTGGCTACCAAGATCCATTTGTGTTGGCCACTGGAATGTGGGTTGATCTCACCTATAAAGTCCAAGCCCCACTGCTGGAAGGGACCATTGACATGTACTAGCTTCAAGGGCAGAGATTTTAGCTACTATCTTCCTGCAAACCTTTGACATTTGTCACAAGATTTCAGAAAAGAAAACACATCAGAGAATAGAGTAGGACAATAATACCCAACCCTCAGGATTTTGTGGGTTGTGGTTTTCCAATAATGATGCCCTCCACAGATGCTAGAATGGAACTGGTGCATGAATTCCATAGATTGTCCTTTATCTAGACATATCAAGAGGATTCTTGATGGGTCTTTCCAATAAAGCAGATTTTTATTAATGTAGAATTTGGCTGATCTGAGTTTAATGGCCCGGGCTTGACTTGAGCCAAGCCTCGGGGGGACTTCTAGCTTCTGCAAAAAATGAACTATACTAGAATACCATTCATAGGTGGCTAGATTTTCAGCCAAAGATTGATTCTGCTTTTTCCCTTCTGCTGCTTCCTCTGTCTGCTCATCATCTAAATTTGGACCCATGCAATTTATGTCTAACAAACTACAATTTTCCCCAGCCATAAGTTTAGCCAAGGCCTGGCCTTTGACAAGCTTAGTGGGCTTCACCTCTATGTTAGACTCTATGAATTTTGCAATCCATTTAGCTCTCTTTCCATCAATATCTGGCTGAGTTAATACATCTTTTACTGAGGCTGAAGGTACATATGCAACCACTTTGGAATGTAGAATATAAATTCTGAATGCCTTTAAATATTTTATGAGAGCATAAGCTTGTTTTTCAATAAGGTCATACCTTAGTTCAACATCCCTTAAAGTTTTGCTGAAAAAGGCCATGGGGTGCTCTATGCCTTCATCATTTTTTTGCAACAGAATTGATGCAAGTGTATCATAAGAGGAAAAAGAGAAGATACAAAACTCCTTAGTGTAATTTGGGCTTATTAGAGTGGGAGCCTCCATGATAGCTTGTTTGATGGCTTCAAAAGAGCTTCTTGCAGCATTTGTCCATTTTATTTCTGATCCTTTCTTTGGCATGGTAGTGATGTGCTTCACTAGCTCTGCAAAGTTTGGAATGAACCTCCTTACAAAGTTATTCTTACCCAGGAAGGATTGAATGTCCCTTTTTGACCTTGGGATGGATAATGTCTGAATTGCTTGAACTCTTGTTAGATCAATATTCACACCTTCAACAGAAACAATATGTCCCAGAAGTTTGCCTTCTTCTAGAACAAACTATGAATTCATTGGGTTCACCGAAATTCCAAACTATCTTCACTTTAGAAAAACCTTCTTCAAATGCTACAAATGGTCCTTGTGACTGCTGGAGAAGATTGTTATGTCATCAAGGTAAATAAGGACAAACTTGTCCTTCTCTCCCACAAAGGCTATGTCCATGGCCCTATGAAAAGTAGCCCCAACATTCATTAGTCCAAAAGGCATCTTAGAGTACATGAAAGTGCCCCAAGGAGTAGTGAAGGTGGTCTTTTCCTGATCTTCTGGATGTACAACGATTTGATTGTACCCTATAAATCCATCTAAGAAAGACATGACTCTAGCCCTTGAAACTTTTTGCAGCAAGTGTTCCATCTTAGGCAGGGGGTAGTTATCTTTTTTAGAGCATTTGTTCATATTTCTAAAGTCAACATGTAGAGCTATAAAAAGGGTCTCTTTCACCTCTAATTACCTCACATTAATATGTCAATCTGGGAGCGTTTTGTTATTTCAAAGAGTGTCTCAGTCTAAGGCTACCATTTGTCAGAGTAATGCTAGTAGTACAACGTTCAAAAATACAAGAGTAAACAGATGCTTGTCTATAACTAAGTTACTTTAAAGGAATAAATCACACACTCAGAAACTGGGCAACTTATCAGTCAAGGGTTCGGCAGCGATAACCCATCCCTTTGGAAACTGATGGAAAGAAAATTAGAGCATGGACCACGGGTCTAGGAGCTAGACAGTAAATGCCGAGGCTCACTACAACCACAGATCGTCTCTCACACAAAAACAACAAATGCGAGTAAATGAAATGGCAAATAGAAAAATGGAACAGCAAATAAGAAATCGAACAACAAATCTGGAATGGGACAGCAATGCTAAAATGGAACGACAATTCTGAAATGGAACAACAATCAAACAACTAAGTCTCACGAGTAGTAATCAAACTTAATCTACTAACTCAAATGCACTCATCGTAATCAAACAACAATCTTTCATTCTTAAGGCAAATCAAGCAGCACACACTAATGGAACAACACTAATTACTGATAAGTTATGGAATAGCGCTTGGAAATCATATACACGCACAACACGCTTGAAGAGTAATCTGATCTAGCATCAATCTTAATTAATAGAAATACGACTGCTTTTCAAAATGGAACAGCATTACTCCTGAATCGTAAAGAACACAACTTTCGGATAAATTCTATAACATGAATGTAAAACATAAAAGCTATGTAACAGAACAGTAATAATATTCGGTCAAGACTAATAACATTCAATCAACTCTGAAAGGATTAGTACTATAATGCAGAGTCAATGCAACAGTTCTGTCTGTAAAAACCTTAATGGATTAATCTTAATAGAGCATGTGATGTCAACGTATAAAGCATATTAGATTACCAAATAACGACGATAAGCAAACCACGCAGAAATCAAATCGTAGTGATACAGAAGCAAGTGTCCTCCGGGGCCGGGCCCTTAGGCTCCAAGGGTACACCGCTTTAAGTTAATCCAGATGCAGAGATAAGATAATCACCAAGTTTATATTAATTCATAAAACAAAAGTACAATGAACCAGTTCTCAACGAGACTCGATGATCAAAGTTTGATCTTTAACAGAAAATTATATAAAATCATAATCCCAAAGCTAACAGTGCTATCCCTTTATATAAGGGTGATGGCAGAGATGTCTAAGTCACAAGATAGATAAAGCAACGATCCCTTAGGATCAAAGATCCTGAGGGATTCGCCAAACTATTAATCCTTAATCACTTCTTTTCTCCTCCGCCGAGCTGGTGTCTTCTCCTCCTTTTCTGGGCCGGTTTGCTTCGATTTGCTTAGCCTTGTTTGCACTCGGTCCCCCGTCAAAGGGACATTAGTTACCCTGTTCTTATCTTTTTCTTTGGAACAACAGCTCCTTATTTTCACCCTTTCCTGCACAGGAGAATGACAACTATCAGCGGTTAAGTCTTGCATATTAATCCCACATGTTTTGTTATAATTCTTTATTGTTTTCCAAGTTCATGATGCAAAAAGGTTCACAAGTTCCACTGAAAAGCCACTGAAATGATCATCAAAAACATACCTTTTTAGTACTCCACACACCCCCCTGCTTACCCTGTTTCATGCCCTCATGAAAACGTTGTAGTTGACATGCAAGGCAGTGAGAGAATAGGCCGGATAAGGAATCTCATGCGGAGGCCTACAGCCATGGTGAGTGACTAGGTAGTCAAAGAACTGGCCTTTTTGACCCTCAGGCATCTCATACAGGGCTTGATATCCGGGTGCAGGGTGCCAGATAATTGGACTGCGGAATCTATATCCTAACCAGGATGGCCCTGCTCTCAAAATGCTTTCGCCATAGAGGTTCAAATGGTTGGCAGCTAATTCAAAATTCTCATACTTAAACGGTTCCCTGAGCTGGATATTTGGATTAGAGATTCGGTACCGAAATTTGGCTGCATCAATGGTGAGGTCTTTGATAGAAAGAAAATATTCTAAACTTTGTCGAATGAGTGCCTCATGCATGGGTCCTAATGTTTCAATGACACCCGGAGTCCTCATGAGGTTTCTATGTGCTTTCCACAACTGCACTGGGTCCCTAGGCTCAGCCCTTACCCACAAGTCTAGGCCATTTTCTTGCCTCTGGAAAGTATTATAGGCTTTGAGCCATTTAATCTGATTAACCCCGAATGAGATGAATGCTTGCAATTGGATGTCTCCAACAAAAGGGCCAGGGTTCAGCTCAGTCTCCTGATCTAGCACGAGGTTATGCAAATAGAATTCACATAGTAATCTCTGGAACTTCACCCCATAATGTTTACAGCAACCTATAAAGTCATTGACAGTGTTAATTTGTATAGGGGCGCCTGCTTTAACAACTTTTATTTTTCATTGTAAATACCGTTCCAGTAAAAATAGAGCATAGTTTTTGGCAGGGGCCCTACATGCTAAAACGTCATTGTATAAAGAACACAAGGTATCCATCTGCTTGATAATAGTATCTAGCCTACGAGTTACCTTTGCAACCTTCTCTTGTTCCTTTCGCCATCCTTCAAAGGACTGGCTTTTGGATTGATTGACGTTCCTTAGTTGCTGTTGTAGTTCTTCATATTTCTCGCGAGGGACCGTTTGCTCTCTAAGCCTTTCTGCTTCTTGCTGAGCCTGTTTTAATCCCTTGCGCAAGGTCACTGTCTTTGGATCTCTCCTGCATGCAGCAGTGGAGGCCGGGAGTTTTACCTGAACTTTCTTATTGCGTTGTTTTGAGTTCAGAACCCTTATCATCCCTGAGGGTGGTGCCTCCGTCTGGATTTCCTTGTCACGAGTCATCATATCATCCATTTCTATTTTAACATGAATATCAGTTTGTTGCTGTTCTTTTTCAAATGGAACAACAGTCTGTTCTTCAGCATCGTTTGGAACAACAGCTGGATTTTCAGCAGGGTTTTAAACAGTAGGGCGATTTTTGGTCCTCTGCCTTTTTGCCCTGCGGAGTTTTACTAGAATGGTCACCTTTTTCTTCCCTGCGGTCTTCCTTACCCTCTGCCTTGCTTTCAGGATCCTGATCTGCTGGTGGAGTTGGGTTATTATGCTCAATAATCTCGGCTGTTCCTTTCACAATTCCTTAATTTCCAGTGTTTCATTAGAAGGAACAGCAGGTTGTCTGCTGCGGTTTGGACCGTGACTAGTCCCTGGAACTTTCTCTGGGGTGTTTCTTCGCTGTTCTGCTCTGGCTGTTCTGGGGTAGGAACCTTAACTGGTTCCGTCACTTCCTGGGAAACTTCTTTTCCTACTCCTACTTCCTCTGGAATTTCGTCTGGTGCCTTGGGAACGGATTGTTCCCGTTCAGTATCTCTTATCTCCTCTTCATCATGAATAGGCAGATTTACTTCTTCTGCCTCTTCTGCATGTGGTTTTTCAGATGCAGTTTCCTCTTGGGGTTTGTCGTGGAGATCTGTTGGACTGGAAGGTTGGCCATACTCACCCATATTGGCCAAAACTGCGACCAATTCATCTTCTCCCACTGGGTCCTGTGGTGGGCTACCTTCCTGCTGTCCCATTTCCTCCTCCTGCTTGGATTATTCAGCTTTTGCCTCAGAATGCTCAGCTTCTGTTTCAGAATGCTCAGATTCTTCCTCATTTTCCTCTTCAGATTGCTCGGCCTCCTCTTCAGATTGCTCGGCCTCTTCTTTCTCTTCTCCTTCAGCTTGCTCTACTTCTACTTCTAGCCGTGAGGATTGTTCGTCCTCAATTTATACTGGCTGGATGGTGCTTTCTTGGAGCTTTTACAGCCTTCCTCGTATCCGAGCTAACCGGACTGATTTTCTGCGTTTCTCTGGATGTTCGGGTGTACCGGTGGCATGCTTACGCTTTGCCGATTCCTGGCGTGTTTCTGGATGTTCAGATGTACTAGCAACATGTTTTTGTTTTACTAATTCTCTGCGTTTTTCCGAATGTTCTGGTGTGCTGGTAGTATGTTTACGTTTGGGGATGGTGCTTTCGCCCTTCCCTCAATTATTGCAATTAGCTCTTCACAGCTGCTTTGCTGCTGGGTGAGGCTATGACTAACAATTAATCGAATTAACCGGTGGTGACTGACAACTGACTCTACATGTTGTGCCTTTTTTAAGCTTCATGCAACGTCATGAAGTAATGAATTCAAAAGTGCAGGCAGATTTACAGAGCATTTCTGCTTTAGAATAGCTAAGAGTTTAAGATGTCGTGGTCTTACCACGTCTTTTCTCCCCTCGCAGGTGATGTAGCTTTGCACGGTTCTTGCTAATTCTGCCCAGGGTTCTCCTAGCGTTGCTGGCAGAACTCCCTTCCCTTTAATCATCAAGCTCTGGCCTTTGTCCTGGAAGATTTCTATAATCTTCTGTAGTCTTTCCTTCTTTAGTGTCCATACAGGTCTAGTGGCTGGTAGTCCCGAGACTTCTGTGATTATATCATCGGTGACTGCTATCTATCTCCCCCTTACTATGGAGTAATCCTCCTGCAGATTCTGTAGGAATTCAATTGCCACTGTTTCGTTAGACTCCTGCAAGTGGTTGAGATAAGTTAGCCACCCTGCTCTTTCCAGGATCTCCCGGGCAGCAGCGGAGACTGTCAACACCTGAGGTTCCCTTCGAATTGCCCTTCCTCCCATGGTTTCACTGTGGATTCTCAATGGAACAACAACTGCTTGTGCTGTTTGAAACACAGAGAGGGTAATAATCGCAAGATTTCGAAAAAACATAGAGTATGCAACAGAAATGGCTTATGAACAACAACTTGTGTAAAAAATAGAAATATCATGCCATTAAGCCGTGCCATACCCTAGTACACTATCTTTCCCGAATAGTGAGCTGACACATAATCCGGGGAATAATGAGGTTAACCTCCCCCCCACAATGTGATAGGCTGTCCCAGCCGTCAAAGAAAGGAGCAGCACTCAATCTGCAACAGAGTCATAAAGGAACAACGTATGAAAATATGCCATGTTTAGAAAAACAACGAATTACCGAAATCGAGGCATAAAGTTGGATCGCGTATTACGTAAGAGGCTGCTGTGATATGATGTGAGGCTGGGGGATAGGACGTCTATCGTACTTGCCAAATCTCAAGTGATCATTGCCACCTCCTTTGCCATGATTGGTGGTAATAAATGTTCATGCGATATATAAGTCGGGAAATAATGTATGATTAGTTCCTAGGATATAAGAAACAAAAGAGTATTAGTATCTTACCTATTGGTGTAACCAATGTGACTTCAATACCATTAACAGTGCTCTGCTACCGACAGGTGTCCATAACCTTGGCAGAGTTGTTTATTTCACCCCTGGAACCATGATCCTTTATGTGCATATTAAGGAATGTAATGTCAAAGTGTAGGCCATTATGCTGGCTTGGTAACTAGTTAGCCATAATTCCATTCACGAGGAAGGAGCGAAAAGTGGGCAGGCTGGCTCGTGATGAGACCTCCTGTTCCAAGGTTTGTTTATTTGATATACCTTTTGGAAGATATCACTGGTGTGGTGGCCATAGTGGGAATGCCACTTCACTTCCATCCTCATGATCATGGTAGGCTGGCTCTTGATGAGACCCCCTATCCTGCATTTGACAATTCATCTTTTTACTTTTTTTCTTTTTCATAAAACACTTTTCCTTATTTATACACAAAGGGTGGTTCAACACTCCTTAAGAGTAGGAATGGTGGAAGAAGTCTTATTATCTCAATAGGAAGATATAAACCCTTTGCTCTTATTCCTAAATAATAATCAGAGAGGATTAAAGGGAATGTCATGATAAAGATAACCAATCAAAGCAAAATTAGTAAGACAATGACAACAAAAGATGATGAATAAGTGTGTCCTTCCTTTTGTCCTCTTACCAATACAGAGCCTTATAAAGATAGCGATTTATAATTTGCGGATTTCAGTATGTTGTGATTTTGTGTTCATTGCATAAGTGCATAGCTGTATCTTAAAGACTTTGAAAGAACAGGAGCAAGGAGCATCCTCAATTTAGGTTAGCAAAAGGAATGAGCTGTTTCACAAGGAGAGAAAAAGTATGCTAATGGTGTTCCAACAAAGGAGCATAGATAGAAGTGCAAATGTCGTTCCTTTTGAAAAAGGAACAGCAGAACACACTAATGCTGTTCCTTTGAAAAAGGAACAACAAAAATAAAAAAAAAATGCTATTTTCTTGGAAAAGGACAACAAAACACTCGAAATGACGTTCCTTTTGAAAAAGGAACAACAGTTAATAAAAATGCTGTTCCTTTGAAAAAGGAACAGCAAAAGACGCAAAAATGCCGTTCCTTTGAAAAAGGAACAACAGAAATAAAAAATATGTTGCGCCTTTGGAAAAGGGACAGAAAACACACGGCAGTGCCATTCCTTTTGGAAAAGGAACATCAAAAATCAAAATGCTGTTCCTTTTAGAAAAGGAACAATAGAACAAACAAATGCCGTTCCTTTGAAAAGGGAACAACAAAAAAATCAAGAATACTGTTCCTTTTAAAAAGGAACAACAGAAAATCAAGAATGCTGTTCCTTTTGAAAAGGAACAACAAAAAATCAAGAATGTTGTTCCTTTTGAAAAGGAACAACAGAAAATCACGAATGTTGTTCCTTTTGAAAAGGAACAACAGAAAATCAAGAATGCTGTTCCTTTTGAAAAGGAACAACAGAAAATCAAGAATGCTGTTCCTTTAGAAAAGGAACAACAAAAATCAAGAATGCTGTTCCTTTAGAAAAGGAACAACAAAAATCAAGAATGCTGTTCCTTTTGAAAAGGAACAGCAGAAACACACAAATGCCATTCTTTTAGAAACGGAACGGAAAAAATCGAAATGTTGTTCTTTTGAGAAAGAAAAGGAACAGCAAAAATGACAGGAAAACATTAGTTCAAACATATGTACAAGAACGACTCAAAGAAAAAAACTTATGTACAAATTGTAAAAAGAAATGAATTCCTTAATGAATGACAGGCGAGGAAGACTTCTCTTCCTCTCCTAAAATCTCCATATCAGTGTCTCGGCGTAGCTGCTGGTAGAAGGATTCCTGAGTGAGTGGTTTACGATAGAGACGAACTCGGTGGCCATTTACTTTGAAGGCATATCCAGAACCGTCAATGGTGATTAAAGTAAGGGTCCCATTGTCATGTACCTTCTGGATTTCGTATGGTCCCAACCAACGAGTTTGGAGTTTCCCAGGGAAGTCCTGAAACCGAGAGTCGTACAACAGAGCCTAGTCTCCCTCATGGAAGACTTTGTTTTTAATGAGCGCATCATGCCATTTAGCTCGCTGTTGTTGAATCAGTGCTGTATTTTGAAGTGCAGAGAGCCTAATTTCATCCAACTCATTGATCTGCTGTAGTCGATTAATCTGTGCCTCCCTTAGATCTAAGCCAACTTCCTATGCTGTTCGTAATGTTTGGATTTCAAATTCTATGGGAAAAATGGGTTGTTTTCCAAACACTAATTGATAAGGTGAGTAACCAGTGGTGCTTCTCCATGTTGTTCTATAGGCCCAGAGTGCTTCAGGTAGTCTGGCAGCCCAATCACGCCTATGTGATGCAATGGTTTTCGTTAGGATTGATTCTATTACCTTATTGCTGCTTTCTACTTGTCCATTCGCCTGTGGGTGGTATGGAGTAGTGATTTTATGCTGGACGTGATAATTATTGAGTGTTGCAGCTAATCTATTCCCAGCAAATTGTGGTCCTCCGTTTGTAATTATTTCCCTTGGAAGGCCATAACGTACAAATAGATGGAACATGAACTGTATGACAGAGTCCTCTGTGGCTCTTGGCAATGCTTCTACTTCAACCCATTTGGTGACATATTCTGTTGCCACCAAGATATATGTTTTCTGATTTGATGATGGGTTGATGGGTCCAACGAAATCAAGAGCCCATCGCTCAAATGGTTCAATGACTAACTATGGTTTCATAGGCATCTCGTCAGCTTGACCAGGACATCCTGCTCGCTGGCAGCTGTCACAGGCTTGGACAAATTTCTTTGCATCTCTGAAAATCGTGGGCCAATAATATCCTGTCTGCAATACTTTATGTCCAATTCTACGCTCAGCGAAGTGTCCACCACATGGTCCATCATGATAGGCTTTTAGGATGTCAAAGATTTCATCTTCTCGAACACATCTCCTGATATGCATGTATGCCCTTGTGTGAAACAAATAGCCCCCAATCCACGAGAATTGAGTACTCTTCTGAACAATCTGTTTGCGTTCATTAGGGGTTAGGTGTTTTGGTAGTTTACCTACTACGAGGTAATTGGCAACATCTGCATACTAGGGTGTTTGAACGGCAACAACAAACAGATGTTCGTCCGGAAATTGATCTTCAACTGCTGCTGCATCGATTGGCTTTGGTATTCTTGAGAGAAAATCGGCTACAGGGTTTTCTTTGCCAGGCCAATCCTTGATTGTGATATCGAATTCCTGCAATAAAATCAACCATCTAGTTATTCTGGCATTTGTGACAGGCTTATTTTCTAAATATTTTATGGAAGAATGATCTGTATACAAGATAACAGGATAGCCTGTAATATAATGTCTAAACTTATTGACAGCATGTATTACAGCTAGGAATTCTTTTTCAGTAACAATGTAATTTAATTCAGCAGGGGATAAATTTTTGCTGATGTAATAGATAGCATATGGTTTTTTATCCTCTTCCTGCCCAAGGACTGCACCAATGGCTGTATCTGAGGCATCAGATGATATCTAAAATGGCAAATCCCAGTTTGGTCCTTGAAGGACTGGGGCTGTGGATACGAGCTTCTTTAAATCCTTGAAAGCACGCTCACATTTTTCTGTCCAAAGAAAATCAACGTTACTAGTTAGTGCATATAAAGGTGCAACAATGTGCGAATAATGTTCTATAAACCGTCTATAATAACCAGAAAATCCAAGAAAGCTGCGTACCTCTATTTGAGTAGTAGGAGTGGGGATAAGTAAAAGTATTTGGATTTTGGCCGGGTCTACCTGAATGCCGGCTGCTGAAACATAGTGTCCTAGGATAAGTCCTTCAGTCATCATCATGTAACATTTTTCGTGACTTAAGCAAAGCCTGGTAGCTATGCAGCGTTGTAGGAATTTTTCTAGGGTGTCTAGTGCTGGATCAAAATCATCTTCATATGGTGTAAAGTCATCCATGTATACTTCAAGTCCATCATTTATTAAATCTGCAAAAATGCTAAGGATATCCCTTTGGAATGTGGCAGGATCATTACATAAGCCAAAAGGTAGAACTCGATAGGAAAATGTTCCCCAAGGACAAGTAAAAATAGTTTTGTTCTGGTCTTCAGGGGCAATCTGAATCTGATTGTATCCACTGAAGCCATCCAAGAAAGAAAATAATTTCTTTCCTGCTAAAGTATCTAATACTTGGTCTATGAATGGGAGAGGAAAGTGGTCTTTTTGTGTTGCTTTATTTAGTTCCCTGTAATCCACACAAATTCTCCATTTCCCATTCTTTTTTGGTACCACCACAAGCGGAGAGACCCATTTACTATCAGAAATAGGATAGATAAAATTGACATCTAAAAGTTTCTAAAGTTCAGCTTTTACCACATCCTTTAAATGAGGATTAAGTCTCCTTTGCGGTTGACGAACAGGTCTGGCATCTTTTTCTATATAAATGTGGTGTGTACACAATTGGGGGTTGATTCCTTTCATATCAGGGTAATCCCATGCGAATGCTTCTTGATATTTTCTTAACAAATGGATGAGCTTCGTTTCTTGTTCAGGTGTGAGGTTGGCATTGATATTTAAATTTTTTCCCAGTTCAATTTCCACAATTTTAATATTTGCAACAGAAGTAACGGGTATTGTTTGGTCATGCGTATCTTTCAGAGGATCTTCTTCTAATTCATTATCAAATGCTGCTTCTATCATGTGACACTGTGTGTAGGATCCGGATTCAGTTTGACTAATGAAGTTGTTAATGGCATCATCTTCTGTTTGATCTTTAAAATCAAGTGCCTCTTGTATAGTTAATGGAGATCTAATGTTATCAGTAAGGTATGATATAGGGTTTTTGTTAGTTTTAATTATTGTGACACTTGGCTGCGCTGGAGGGTATAGAACTAAATTCTTGATATTTGGTCCTTTGGTTATGGTCATATTTCCTTGCTGGCAACTAATGTAAGCAACAGCAGTGGCAAGCCAAGGTCTACCTAGGATTAACGGGTGTCCGTCAAGTCGGGTTTTTGGATTAATTATCAGGAAATCGGTTGGATATTCCCAGGAATCTACAGAGACCATGACATCATGTAAAGTACCCTCTGGTCTAACCATAGATCGATCAGCCAATTCTAACAAAGTAGAGGTGGGTTCTACAGATGTAATGCCGAGCTTTTGGCAAGTAGTGGTTGTTAAAATATTAATTGCAGCTCCTAGATCAACTAAGGCATTAGACAGGGTCTGACCATAAATTTGAACAGTTACAATTGGATTTCCTGGGTCTTCATATTTAATGGGTGTTTCTTTCCCAGATAGCAAATCAGATAAAGTACCGACTACATGGACTCTTGGATTAGTTGTTATATTCCTCCTTGGTTTCTTTATGCACAATTATTTGATAGTTTTTGCGTATATAGGAATGTCTTGAATGGCTTGGAGGAATGGGATTTTTATGTATAGATTTTGTAATTCTCCCAGAATGTCGAAGTCAGGATACTGTAAAGGTCGAGGTATGACTAATCATTCTGGGAACGGAGGAGAGGATGTGGTTGCTTGATTATGAGTCTGCTGCTTATTTACATCCTCTTGTTGCAACTGATGTTCTCTTGGTAACTGATCTTCGATATGAACTGTTTTATCTCCCTCAGTTTCAATAATACGTCCAGATCGTAACTGAAGATCATTACACTCCCTCAGGTCAGGTCCTATTTCTGGTGATTCTACAATTTGAAGAGATTGGACCGGTCTATTATTTGGATTGGGGTTGGGTTGGGCTGGGAGTTGCGGTCTCAGATTAGACTGGGGATTTTGTTGTAAGGCTGACAGAGTAGGTTGAGGGAGCGGAATAGTTCCTACTGGCTGGTGCATCGGTCTTTGCTAGTTTGTCTGCCAGGGTGAACTTTGTGAAGTAGGGGGAGTCCATTGTGGAGGATATGGGCTATTTTACCAATATGGTGGAGTGTAAGGGAAATTCGGCCAACCAGATTGGCTTGCCTGATTCAGCCACGGGTTTGAAGAAGGAAACGACTGTGGTGACCAGTTTGAAAATGGGGGTTGGGACTGACTTTGCCACATACTATATTGTTGAGCATTATACTATGGAGGTTGAGAAGAAGAATTTGGGTCTGGAAACATACCAGATTGTCTCGGCTGCCACTGGCGGCGCTGGTTGATCAAGTACACCGATTCTGGTTCTTCTTCTGCTTCCTTATATATTGCTTTCAATCCAGGAAGTGAGGGGCAGCTTTCCGTAAGGTGGTCTTTTGTACAGATGGCGCATGTTTGGACTGTATCCAGTGGACATTCCTTGTGACTATGCTTTTTCCTGCATCGGGGATAGAAGATCGCCAAATTCTGTTCTGCCTCCATCTGCTTCCTTTTAGCCTTCATAATATCAAGTTGTGTAGTTAGTGTCCCCAGAATATCAGTTTTAAAAATTTCCAATAAATTCCCAATCTCTACATGTGTTACTCCTGCTGTTGGTATTTTATTATCTCTTACAAACCGATCATATTCTGCCGGTTTTACTCTTGTGCTGCCTCTCGAACTCCTGATACATAAATCAATGATGTCAGCAAAATTCTCTTGATAAATATCCCCTTTTCCCATGATGTTTAATGTTTCAATCCATTGTTCCTTCATGCCCCTTATCAATGCTGTTTTTAACACATTATCAGGTAAAGGTAGTGATGCATAAGGAGATCTTTGTAGATTGTACTGAAAACGTTCCACATACTCCTCTAATGTTTCATTCGGTTTGGCTATCATTTGGAATATTTCATCCTTTAATTCTCTAGACCTACAATAGTCCTGATATTTTTTTAAGAAATATTCTTTCATTTGATCCCAATTGTTGATGACCCCACCACCTAGTCCCATAAACCATCTTAAAGCAACCCCTTTTAATGTAGAGGGGAATAATTTCAATTTCTGGGGATCGGTGGTGTAATCATATCCCCTGCACAACACATCAAATTCGAATAAAAATGCATTTGGATCTTCTGATGTGAGACCATGAAATGTAGGGATATGTTGAAGAGGGATGGCTTTCATGGGCCAATTTGCTGCAGAATCCACTATAGGGTATTGTAATGTAGAGGTTTGAGTGTTTGGCTGGTTCTGAGCCATAGGATTGAATATATGCCAATAACCTTCTGGGATATCTAGGAGGGTATTCCTAGGTTGAGAGGGAATGGCTTTGATAGGGATAGTTTTAATAGCACTTCCTTTATCTGGGATGATGAGAATACCTGATGTCTGAGGAGATTGGGTTCCTTCAACAATGATTTTTGTAGCGCTCCCCTTATCTGGACTATTTAATGGCTGATTTGTTCCAATAGGAGATTTTGGTTCCTTGGTTTCCCCTGTCTCTCCTTCTCCTTCACAAAAGTTGCTGAAATTCCCTTCCTGCAATAGTTCTGGAGTAGAATTTTCAATTTCTTGAAAGTCCTGCTCTTCAGTTTGACTATGCACCTCAGCAAAGGCTACAGATGGTGATCCTGTGGCCTGAAGGGAACTAGTAGGTTGTTTAGAAATGATTTTCCTGGGGCCTAATGATGGCTGAGATTCTGTTTTCTTATAGATTTCGTCTATGAAGGTCGTTCAGCCAAGGGTCACCGACCCCTTAGTCTTTTCAGGTTTGGGTGGAGGTTTGATATTCTTTTTTGGTTTTTTCTGCTTAGTCATGCACTCAATTGAACTACTAAATTCTATTCAAACAAAGCAACAACAAATCTGTTAGGAAAGTGGACAGTGGAGCAGGGCTTTTACATGCTCCGCACGCAGGTTCTTACCTTCCGTTTTTAAGATCCAACTCTTCCCTAGCAGGTTCGTACACTACTCTGAAAAAGACAAATGGCTACACTCTTTCCCCGGAAACGGCGCCAAAATGTAGAGCTATAAAAAGGGTCTCTTTTACCTCTAATTACCTCACATTAATATGTCAGTCCGGGAGCGTTTTGTTATTTCAAGGAGTGTCTCAGTCTGAGGCTACCATTTGTCAGAGTAATGCTAGTAGTACAACGTTCAAAAATACAAGAGTAAACGGATGCTTGTCTATAACTAAGTTACTTTAAAGGAATAAATCACACACTCAGAAACTGGGCAACTTATCAGTCAAGGGTTCGGCAGCGATAGCCCATCCCTTTGGAAACTGATGGAAAGAAAATTAGAGCATGGACCACAGGTCTGGGAGCTAGACAGTAAATGCCGAGGCTCACTACAGCCACAGATCGTCTCTCACACCAAAACAACAAATGCGAGTAAATGAAACGACAGATAGAAAAATGGAACAACAAATAAGAAATCGAACAGCAAATCTGGAATGGAACAACAATGCTAAAATGGAACAACAATTCTGAAATGGAACAACAATCAAACAACTAAGTCTCGCGAGTAGTAATCAAACTTAATCTACTAACTCAAATGCACTCATCGTAATCAAAAATCAATCTTTCATTCTTAAGGCAAATCAAGCAACACACACTAATGGAACAACACTAATTTTTGATAAGTTATGGAACAGCGCTTGGAAATCATATACAAGCACAACACGCTTGAAGAGTAATCTGATCTAGCATCAATCTTAATTAACAGAAATACGACTGCTTTTCAAAATGGAACATCATTACTCCTGAATCGTAATGAACACAACTTTCGGATAAATTCTATAACATGAATGTATAGCATAAAAGCTCTGTAACAGAACATTAATAATATTCGGTCAAGACTAATAACATTCAATCAACTCTGAAAGGATCAGTACTATAATGCAGAGTCAATGCAATGGTTCCGTCTGTAAAAACCTTAATGGATTAATCTTAATAGAGCATGTGATATCAACGTATAAAGCATATCAGATTACTAAATAACGACGATAAGCAAACCACGCAGAAATCAAATCGTAGTGATACAGAAGCAAGTGTCTTCCGTGGCCGGGCCCTTAGCCTCCAAGGGTACACCGCTTTAAGTTAATCCAGACGCAGAGATAATATAATCACCAAGTTTATATTAATGCATAAAACAAAAGTACAATGAACTAGTTCTCAACGAGACTCGATGATCAAAGTTTGATCTTTAACAGAAAATTACATAAAAGCATAATCCCCAAAGCTAACAGTGTTGTCCCTTTATATAAGGGTGACGACAGAGATGTCTAAGTAACAAGATAGATAAAGCAGCGATCCCTCAGGATCAAATATCCTGAGGGATTCGCCAAACTGTTAATCCTTAATCACTTCTTTTCTCCTTCGCCGAGCTGGTGTCTTCTCCTGCTTTTCCGGGCTGGTTTGCTTCGATCTGCTTAGCCTTGTTTGCACTCGGTCCCCCGTCAAAGGGACAGCAGTTACCCTATTCTTGTCTTTTTCTTTGGAATAGCAGCTCCTCGTTTTCACCCTTTCCTGCACAGGAGAATGAAAACTATCAGTGGTTAAGTCTTGCATATTAATCCCACATGTTTTGTTATAATTCTTTATTGTTTTCCAAGTTCATGATGCAAAAAGGTTCACAAGTTCCACTGAAAAGCCACTGAAATGATCATCAAAAACATACCTTTTTAGTACTCCACACAACACAAAGCCTGATTTCTCCATTTTTCTTTCTTACTACAACAAGGTTAGCTAACCACTTTGAATACCTTAGGGGAACTATGATTTTGGCATCCAACAACTTCTTGATTTCTTTCTCAATCAAAGGCAATAAGAGAGGGCTGATAGGTCTTAATTTCTGCTTAAAAGGGATGGTGTTCTTTTCCAGTGGAATCTTATGCTGAATGATGTTTGTGTCATAGGTTTTAATATCATTGTATTCCCAAGAAAAAATATTAGTGAATTGCTTCATGAGGGTGCAATACTCGGAATTCTGGGCAAAAGACAAATGAGTGGATAGATTTATGTATTTCAGATGGGCTGGGCTCCCTATATTATGTTTACGAACAACAGACTCATTTTCTTTTTTGGTAGGCTTATAAGGTACATCGTTATGATTGAACAACTTCTCCAGAGGCACCAATCCTTTGGGTACATGGTTACTAGGTAGCTAGACAATGCTTCTCGACCAATCTCATCCTTTAGCTTGGACTGGCCACATTCTTCCATGGTTTCATTTTCTTGGTCGGAAAATTCCTCAACGAATTGCAAAAACGTATTAATTTCATCATTGTCTTCAAAAAATTTCCAGTATTTGACATTGTCAGGCAGAGATGGTCTATATTTGACTTGAAATTCATACGTCAATTTAGGAGGTGAAGGAGGAATAAACGTGCTAGCAGACAAAACAAGGGAATCAAAAGCTAGTTCTTCATTCTCGGGATGTCAAAAATGCTGAAATTATTAAAAGAACCCTTGAGCTTCCAAACCTCATCTCTATATGCTTTAAGCCTTGGATTCTTTTCTTGGAAAGTTTTATTGACCTATTGAATGATGAGGTCTACGTCTCCAAACACTTTCAGACCTTTGATGCCAATTTCTTTAGCAGCGTTTAAGCCCAATATCAAGGCTTCATACTTTGATATATTATTTGTGACCTGAAAAGTTAATTTGAAAGATAAATGAATGTATTCATGTGTGGGGGACACATGGAATACACTTGCACCTGTAGCTTCCTTAGAGCAAGCTCCATCAAAGAACATGTCCCAAATTTGTGGGCCTTCTTCTTCTATGATTTGGCAAACTGGTTTCTTAAGCTATGTGGAGGCCAACTGAGATTCTTCAATCTGAAGAATACAAGCTCCAAAATCAGTATCAACAACATAGATGGGATGGTTAGTGGGATTCCTTTCATCGTTGATGATATAAGCCAACTGAGCTTCTCTGTATAATCTCCTACTCTCACCTCCAAAAACTGGGACAATAGCATAGGACGGATCATTTTGTAATGATCCACCTAATCTCTTGATCCAACCTCTGGAAAGTAACATGCCAAACTTCAGGGGTACATCTTCTACCACAATATCCATCATCATGCTCTTCATGGGTAGTTGAGACAAAGTGATGGCTATGTCCTTGATTAATCCTAGGCATTTCACTTTTCGAGAGTCAAAATAAAACAGGTCAAATTCGTAATGTCAAGACCCAACTCATCCATGACAGCCTTGGGCATTAGATTATGGTTGGCTCTAGTGTCCAGAAGGCAATTATGAAGGATTTTATCATGAATAGTCAGAAAGACATAGAATGATGGGGAGATGTGCTCATAATTTTCAATCATTGGGCTGAGAACAACCGTTGGTTTTTCATCTTGCAGATTTACATAGTCGGTGGAGGCTTGGATGGCATTATGCTCAAGGGCCTTGAGGATAGATTTCTTGAAGGACTCATTCTTCACTAGTTCAATCAGATGTATAGGTATTCTTCGCTTCTAAATTTCTAATTGAAAACTGAAAGGGGAAGGAGACTTGTCAAGGCCTCTTACCTCGTGAGCTAGAGCTTTGAGGATGATGGGATCAACTGCCGATCACCTCTGCTTATTAGCTTGTTGTATTGTAGGGACAACAACTTTTTGAACAAGAGTTTCCTTGGCATTATTCATCTTAGACCTCAGATTATATTTGTACTATTCTTCAGTTTGCAGAACAACTTCTCCATCCCATTCTTGGTTAATCTGGTCATTGAATAATGGATTTTCATAGGTAGCCGAGGTTAAAAAGGAGGCACTACCTTTGTCTTCAAGACAATGGATCTCATCATCTTCTTCAAATTTCTCTTCCTCCATGATTGCGTTCTGAAAAGGGGTCTTTACCCTTTGGTCTTCATTGGCATCTTTGCTTCTTTGCAGAATCTGCAACTGCTAATTTTCTCTTATATATGGATTTGGATTTCTAGGAGCAAAGGTATTAGGAACTCTCCCTTTCCCAGAGTTCCGCTCAACTTTTAATTTGGAGATTTCAGAGGCTAATGACTCTATCATCTTAGTCATTTTATCTATCTTGGGATCTGAAGATGATTAAGACTCGCCCCTCTGTCTCCTTCTATCAACATTTCCCTTGAGATTCTCTGCAGCCATGATGTTTGATTCTACTTCTAGGGCTGCATCCTGCATATTAGCCAAAGTAGCACATTGCCTCTCCCTCAATAGTAGGCAGAAGTTAGAATCAAAAGCACTGGCATAGGTGAGTTTAGAATAGGTAGTGGTGGGTTTTACTTCAGCTGGTATCTTGATGTACATGCGGTTAAACCTCTTATTAAAATCATACAACAACTCACCATTTTCCCTCTTTAAGTTCCCAAACATGGTGTGGTAGTAGAGCAGATCTTTCTTATCCCCCAATGATTTAGGAATGCATCATCTAAAGCCTCAATATCTACTATAGATCTTGGGGTCAGTTCTCTGAACCATTTTCTAGCCTCTCCATCTAGGCTTTGGACAAAGACTCTCATCCAGACAACATCTTCACTAATGTCCAGGTTATCAGCATAGCTATAGAATGTTTCAAGATGTTCTTCAGCTGTAACACCTTCAGTCCCAGTGAACTTAGGCCTATACTTTTGATATTCTCCAGCAGGCATGGCATTCAAAGGAGTGGGCAGTACTAGAGGTCCATACCTAGTAGTTATGATTCTTTCCATTTTGGTAGGTGCTTGTGGACCTGCCATAGCCGTGGTGGCTATAAGGGTACTAGAAGTCTAAATGACAGAAGGTTGAGGAGTGATTGATAGGACTAAAGGAGTATGAAGGATAGGAGGTGAGGTTTCCTTTGGGCTTACAATGAAAGGAGAACCCAAAGAATAAGGAGATTTATGAATTTTTGAGATTTTTTCTTCACTACTAGTATTAGAAGCTATACTCTCAACATGTATTTGTTATATTACAAGATTTTCTTGAAGAGATATAGAATATTGTTTAGATGTACCTGAACCTGATGCTTCTTTTTGCAATACTTTTCTTTCATTGATGATTTTTTAGGATCAAATATTGGGTTAGCTTGTGGCTTTTGAGGATTTCTCTGAGTATGCCTCACAAACTGAGCCAGAACTATGAAGTGGAGTCGCCAAGAGGTTCGTCCTTCAGTAGAGTCACCAGATAGATGATTACAACTGAAAAAAGTGCCCAGAATTTGTCTATCATCAAAGTTGGATATGTGTTGTCTCCTAGGGAAGCTGAGCTTCAGTCTTCTCTCCTAGGCAATGGCACCAATTATGCTATCACTCCAGGAAACTCTCCTAGGTTGCAGCTCGGAGATTCCTGGTAACATATAGTCTTCAATATTGTTCTTGGAACTATTGGAATGGATGAAGGTTGGATCAAGCCAAATAACCATTTCAACTCTGTTTTTACTCAAGACATGCATGAACACCCTCAAATTTACAAGGCTTTAGACCACTGATGCTTAATAGTTTGTAGATTCAATGGATAGATGGAGAATACTGACTGTACCGACAGATGCATATATAAACACATATGAATGGATAGCTACAGGAAGTAAATGAAACTTGCAAATATAATTTATCAACGCAGAGATAAGATGATAGTTATCTGGCATTAGACACAAAATAAAACATGAACAACTTGTTTAAGTGCAAGCTTAGAATAGAAGAGAAAATAGAAATTGAACATATAACAACAAAAGAAGCTTATATTTTATGTATTCAAGCTTCTGTGATCCATAATGAAGCTTATATTGCTAGAATGAAGATGAGAAGCTTGAGTAGAAAAGTCTCCATAGTCTCCAGAAGTTGAACCCTTCATACCTTTAACTTTCAGCCATTTATAGGCCTTTTACAATGCTCCTGAGCTCTCAAAGGCTCAGTGTGTCTTAATCTATCCTCTCTGTCCTTTAACTGTTTGATGCCTTGACTAGGCAAGCATGGGCTCATAGGTTTCTTCTTCTGACAACAGAGTAACTGCATTCTATTAGTTTGTTGCGCTGTTTGGGAGCTCGCTTGTGCAGGTGATGCTCCATGATCGTTTGTTAGTTTTGGATGAGATGTGCTGTCACCTTTCCCATTTCAACCTTCTGTCTCATGGAAACTGTTTCCCGGCCTCTGTTTTGTGATAGAATGGGTATCGGTCTTATGAAATCCTTGAAATGGCCCTTTGAAATCCATTCAAATACTAATCGATGACTGTTTTTCTATTCTATACAGAAAACGCTGCAACAATGAGAAATCCCACCCATCTCTGTTCATTTAGGACTTAAAAAGTCCTTAAACATGGCCTATTCCTCTATCGGGTCCACCCTATAGGTCACTATCGCAAGTCACTAGTGGCTTGTTCCCTTGCTTCCCTTTGTATTTTGGATATGTTAAAAAACACTGAAAATCATGAGAAATTTTCTTTGGCGGGCCTGAAAAAATATATATTTTCATTCCCGAACCCTTTCGGGTCCGGGTCTTATCACATCATCGCTGCCCCTTTGTATTTCGTTAAATAATGAAAATACACAAAATACATATGAAAATGCCTTTTGACAGACCTGAAATCTTATGAAATAATACTTATAATACCATCGGGTTTGGTTCTTCGGGTCGCACATATACCTGTGCATAGGCCCCGCCCCATGGTGCTGCTTCATTGTGATATAGCGATGTGATCTGATCGCAATCACATATCACTCATGCCCAGGGCCATTGCTAGTGCTCCTTGTAATCCCCGATAGCGATCCTGTGATGCGATGTGGGCTGTCGATCTGCGCACTTGATTGACGGTCCATGTTGCATCACCGATCGCTGTCGCAAGTTCCATACTGTCTGCGCTGATACCCGCTGATTGCCTCTGCCAATTGCGACCCGTTGATCTGATCTGGACTGTTGATTAGCCAGATCTGACGGCTGCTGTGTGTTTCTATGTTTATGCCTGCAATACATGTTTTTTCACGATTTTCTTTGGCATTTTCCCCCCAATAGTGCTTTTCTGCCCTTCCAAGGGCTCTTCTCCTACGCTGGTTTTCATCTTTCACAGGATTTTGCTGTGTTTTGAAGGCTTAAAGAGAATATTTGGATTCATTTTTGGGCCAAATGCCAACAAGGCTAACAGGCTTAAAGCCCAAGTTTTGATCAGGTCTTTTATAAAAGCTCCATGAAATTATGATAGAGTCACAGGGTTGTCTACCCTCGTTTTGTAATGTAATTTCGGCTTAATAGACCTACCAATAGAGCGAGGCTCTAAGTGTATAAGAAAAGGAATAGAGAATAGGACATGGGCATGAGAAGTCTAAGTGATTGAGAAACAATGTAAAGTGTGTCTTTGGGTCGTAGAGTAGGGGAAGGCTCTGCAATTGAGTGCACAGAGGCCTAGTAGTCTACAGTTGAGTGCATGGACCCCTGTAGTTGAGTGCACAGGGTAGGTCGAGTCTGTAACTGTTGAAAGAATCAATAAAGTGAAGTTTACCATATTTCTGTGCGTCTTTTCCTATTTTAATATATGTGCTTGGGTATAATTTGCAAGTATACTAGTTAATTCCTACGCAAACTTATATGAATGTTTTGTATAACTAATTATAACGGAAGACATCCAAGTACGTGAAGGTTATCAATTGGTATAGGAATATAATTAACATCTTAGCTAATAGCACAGAGTGCTGCTCTAGCAGCGTGGAAGCTCCGCAACCCCTGGTTAGGGCTGCGCGAGGTAGTGTAGTAGGCTGTGAGGAACAGGAAGTGCGCGGAGTGACCTACACGCAGGGGCAAACAATGGGACTAGTCAAACCTCTCAGACATCTCAAGGGTGCGGAAACCTGGTTCTAGCACCCTCCAATACTACTTTAGGTGAGACCTCAGTCCATGCTCTGTGGACTATTGCTGAAAGGGCCAGTAGTACAAGGATTTGTTTGGCTAATTAACTCTGAACCTGGGTCAGGACCCAACAAGCCAACAAATGGTTCCATTGTCGGGACCAGGATTTGCATAGAGATGTATGATGTTGTATCATTGGAATCCGATAAAAAAAGGAATTGAATATTGGTTGGATAGGAAGATTCACGAGTTCACTATGCAGGAAAACAAGAATCCATGACTATCAAAGGAAGACTGGTTAGATTGCTACTTATATACAAAGATCCAAAATTTTTTCTTTGCATCCTTCCCTACTGAGTTGTATGAGTGGATCATGAAGCTAGCAGATAGCCAAGGAAGGTGTAAACTTGACAAACCTACTGTGTGGACTCCAGAATTGGTGCGCAGACTGGAAGCATTGGAAGATAAGATAGTGTGCGTTGTCAATCACTAGCTCGATCGAGTTATAGGAGGATTCATCACCAAATTTGCGGTAGATACTTCAGTCAGTTACAACAAGGTAGAATGAAACTTTCTCAAAGGACTGCGAGGTAAGTACGTTAAATCTTTGAACACATAGATTAAAATGCCACTGTGTGAAAAACGGGTTATGCAAATAAATTGATGTTTGGGGCTACGCGAAGTGGGAGGATCTACTAAAACGAAGTTAGCACAGAGCTAGAAACTAGACCCTTGATTTCACCTCCGCGAGGGGGTGAATAAGAGCTTATGAAGGTCTCACGAGGAAGTGTGATCAATATGATAAGACAGAGAATTCCGCGCATACCACCCAAACCCATACCATCGCTAGTTTCCCCATCTTCACCCCCGTCTTCACCCATACCACCTCCGCCACCACTGCGAAGCAGTATGGCAAGCATGATAAAGCTACCAATGTTCAAGGGAGTAGGGAATGAAGATCTGGACCAATTTTGGTTCGTGATAAAGTTGTATGGGAAGCATAGGGAGTCACGAATGATAATATAAAGAAGGCGACATTGGTCAACGCTCTGCAAGATCGTGCGCTGACCTAGTACATTAAGCATTCCAATGACAATCCGAATGCAGGGATCACGAATATCCAAGATGCGCTAAACAAAGAATTTAGCTGGCCAAAGTCAGAGGCACAGTCGATCATTGGATTCAAGGAAATCACAATGCTACTAGGTGAGACCCCATGGGAGTTGGATCAAAGATTGAAGTGCACAATTCGCGAAGTGAACATGACATTAATAGATGGGAAACACCGCGAATGGTTTGTAGCATCGTTAATGCCACATCTACGGAACGCGTTGTCACAACAGAGGCTAACCACTTAGGATGAGGCCTTGGAGGTCGCGATGAGATTGCACGAGACCATGATACAAGATCCATACCTGGGAGTTCAGCAGATTCACGCATAGTTGAAAAAATTATGCCTTGAGATGAAGAGTCTGAAACAAGACAGGACAACCCGCCTAGAGATGTGCGAGACGGTATGGTGCATAAAAGGCAAGGGTTAGGGGCATGACAAGGACCACTTCTCGGTGTTTGAAAACTACCTTAAGGGAGGAGGGCCAATGCCACTAAGACCAGAGGCACAAGAAGGACCAAGCGCGGCACCTGTACTATGGTGCGTGATTTATCAGATAGGAGGAAAGCATGCTACAGATAACTGCCATCTATTACAGAAGTATACACAGAATTCACGACAGTTGTTTTGTAATTTCTGGAGGTTAGTGGGACATGATGAGTGCACCTGTAGAAGTTATGAGCTAATGATGGATCGAACTCCTACCTACAGAGTTTAGGCCGAAACATGACCCCTCGATCAACACGTAGGAATGACGCGCACCGTATTTTAGGGGTGCAGATGAGGCCGAGGTGGAGGGGGACCAGGAAGAGGTCGTGGACAACTGATATGTTACAATTGCAGAGGGCCAAGGCATTATGACCACGATTGTATGAATCCAATGCGACCATCATGCTTGTATTGCATGTTGTTTGATCATGAGACGGAGGATTGTCCCACACTGATAGAGAGGTTACGCGATAAAGGAGCACTCCAACCTCCCCTGACTCAGAACCTGCAAATGATGAGGTATGAGCTGCTTGAGGAAGATCCTAATGTAAATATCATGCTCCGGAGTGGAATTATGACAGGGGATGAAAAAGGAAAGTAGCCTGAAGAAAGTACCATTGTTCGCAAGGCTCCAACAAAAGAACCAGAATTTGATTTGGAGCGTGCTAAGGAGACATTCATGGAGGCTAAGAGGAGCTTCCCTGATGCCTCCACTTCAGGAACTAAAGATAGAATGGAGTCGGAAATGGACCCATCGATGCTCACTACATTCTTGGAGACATGCATGAAGTTGTTGCATGACTAAAAGGTTGTAAAAGGGCTGCAAGAACTCATAACTAGATGCGCTGGGACTGCAATAGGAGAACCGTGCTTAGTCTGGAAGCTCGAGAAGAACATGACGTGAACAGGAAGGGAGATGAGATTGACTGCATAGATTGGGGAATATGAGATGGACCAAGTGATTCTAGATTTAGGATCGGATGTGAATGTCTTGCCAAAGAAAACATGGGAGTGCATCAGCAGGCCTGCATTGCAATGGTCTCCTATCCAGTTGCGAATGGCGAACTAGAAAAAGATGCTACCTATGGGGAGATTGCAGGGAATCACAGTAGATATTGAATGAGAAAGTGCACTAGAATATTTCAAAGTAATAGAGATTTTTGATGACAACAACCCCTACCCCGTGCTATTGGGAATAGATTGGGTCATTAACATGAATGGAGTGATAAATCTAAAGAAGCGCAAGATGATCTTTGAGAAAACGTCTCTGTGAGTAATGGTAACTTAGACCCTGCAGAAGGATCGTGCTACATGGAGCCAATGCACGACTACAACAACGACGATGATCTATACTACATCTACAAGATAACCGCGCGGGAGAAAGACTGGGTAAATCCAACCTCGGATGGCCAAATCTCATGGGAGCGCGAAAGACCCCACACATCAGATTCGAATGAGGAGATAGAACAATGGAAAAATCGGTTACACAAGGTAACCACACTCAACTGCAACATGATGATGAGGTCACTGCACTACATGGCAACAAAGGTAAGAGATATGCCTACGTATGACGGGTTAAGCGAGGTGGATGACTTCCTGAACAGATTTGAAAGAGAAGTGCCAGAGCAGTGACGCTTCGACGCTCTGAAATGGGTACTGTGTACTACACCTGCAAGATGGTGGGGTAAGCACCAAAGAAGTTTTGAGGACTGGCGTGAATGCAGAAGGATGATGTGCATGTGGTTCGGGAAGCCTAAAATGCGGTTAAAAGACAAGTACGATGGACAGGATAATCCATGTGCACACCTCGCGAAATGGACAAAGGTCTATGGGGAAGAGCCACAACTTGAGTGGGTGCACTTGTTCTATCATACCTTGGATATTATACCCATGAATTGGTATATAGAGATGGAGCTCCACCATGGAACGAATGAATGGGATATCTTGCGTGAGGGATTCCTGTTAACCTTCATGTTTGAGGATCGTTGGTGGCACACTATTGATGATGCGCTACAAGTAGTAAAAGAAGCTATCTTTAAAATACCATAGGAGACAATGGAAGTGCTTCAACCTGAATGGGCGACACAGATGAGCTGCACGCTTGTTACACAGTAATTTGTCACTGACCTCATCTTAGTCCCTCTGCTGTGTCATACATCAGATAAACATGTTTATATCTTCCCACTCATGCAATAAAATTAAGCAAGTGCTCTCTAATGTTGAAGATTGACCCTGTTTGCCTAAGTTTCTGCATCGTCACTAGTAAACCCTTAAAAAATGCGATAGTTCCTTGTCATGAATTGTGTCGTTGTGACTTCATCACAGGTGTACACGTGTTTCCTGTGACGATCGAATTTTAGGGCTTGGCACAAGTCTTCCAAGGTTTATTACGACGATTGGTCCAAACGCATTGCTCCCTTGCGATGTCATCTCTAAGCCCTAGTTCATGACTTGCGACGGTCCAGATTTGGCGAATTAGTTCAAACAGTCAGCTTTCTGGGTGATTCTAGAGCTAGTTGTTGGGTCAGATTGGTTTTCCTTTCCTCCTCTGGGATGGTAGTTTTGCCTTTTATGAAACCTACCTTGAGGATAAGCTCCCTCTCCCTCATTTCATGGAGGATCCTCCTCCTATAAAAGCACTCACCATTGCTATGATCAGCTAGTTCCTAATTACTGGTTGCTAGTTAGATTGAAGTAGATTATATAGCTTTGGTGTGAGTTTGACAAGTGTGGAATTGCTGGTAGTTTGGTAAAAGGTTGTGGAGTGCCTTAACCTTGCATTAGAAGTTTGTGAGTGAGAGAGAGATATTATCCATTGGGGAGACCCATTCTTGAGAGTGAATGCTTGAAGGAACATACCAACTGGACCCTCTGAGAAGGCTTGTAATGTCAAGGCTTGGTTGTAAGCTTTGCTCTTGATTTATTTTAATACAATCAATAATGATTTCCTTTATCTTGTGTATAATTTACTTGATAACTTATGACTCCTTGACTTTATAAGTAAATAGATCATTGTTGTTCTCGGTTACGTGCTCTGTTGTTTTCTTGTGGTGTTTTAGGTCAATTACTCATTAAGGAGAAAGAAACAGAAGCTGGAGCAGCACAAAAAAAGCTTCACCAAACACAAGTTTTGAGGTAGGCCTCCAACGATGATTATTTAAGGAAATCGATTATTGTTTTGTTTTGCTGTGACTAGAACCACTCTAGGGCTAGAGGGGTTGCCTCTGTCCATAGAGGGAACACTTTCCTACTTCACAAGTTGGCGACTCCATTGGGGATCCTTTATATGTTTTGACTCTTGTTTGCTTTTGTTTGGTTTTGATATAGTGTCTCTTGATTTTGGGGTTAAACCATCAGTTTTCTGGGTTACTTAGGTCAATCTAGGAGTCCTTCTGACTGTTTGGAAGATCAATTTGGTGTCATTTAGGTGATTTTACTTTGTCTTTTGATTTAAGTAAGATTGTTGTTAAAGATAGCCTAACAACTACGATGATGTCGCTGATGTTCTAGCTTTGTGCTTGCTACGATTTGGCTTTCGTCTCAGGTTGCTAGTTTAATCCCTGCGATGATTCCTAAAATCTAACTGTCTCTAAAAATAGGTGTATTCTTGAGTCTAATCTTAGGTTTTCAGTGTAACACCTGCGATGATGTCTTTGAAAACAGGTGTACTCTTGTGACTAGTCTCAGGTTTTGAGTGTAACACCTGCGACGATTCCTGTAAATTTGTTTTTACAACTTTACCTCCTGAATCCATCAGTCTTGTTTATCCCCTGCTGTTTCTTATCTCTTATTAGCTTGTTTTGATTGCTTTTGGTTAAGGTACTATCTCTTTGGTTTCATTGAGTGAGTCTTGTGTTTTTAGACCATGTGACCTAGCTCTTTAAAGGTTTCACTGAGAAGTCATTTGCTTGGGTTACTTGTCTATCCAAGGTTCATCTGCAACTATCTTATTGATTTACTTGAGGCTTTTTTGCTGCTTGTTTTCTTGCTGATTCATTTTTAGTGTTGGTTATTGAACCGGTTATTCACATTGATTTGATTTCCTCACTATAAACATAGATCACAATTGTTTGGATTAGTTAGGTTTACACTTGCTTGTTTTTCATTTAAATTTGAAAAAAAAAATCAGACTATTGCATTCATTTAGTATACGAAAGTGGAAAAGCATTTACATTACGAATTTTCATGTTTTGAGAAATTGGAAAGCGAACTTTAAATATTTCACTAGTAGTATTGATGCATTGTGTTTCTTAGCGCTTGCATTAGCTTGTATTCGTTTTGTGTTTGCTTGGGAATGAACTCTCTACCTCTCTTTAAGTAGGTGCTCATCGAAACGATTGATGCTTTACTCATTCTAGTTGCATCCTAGGGATTTTTGACATACATATGGTAGGGCCTGTAAACCAAAACCTAATTCGATATCAACTCTAAAATTAACTGAATGAACTTAACAATGCATTGGAACTTAACGCACATTATTTAGAGGTCTAGGCTAGAGACGTGCTCCAGCGTCGTTAAACCTAGTCACTATTGTTTTCGCTTGAGGTTGGGTGATTCCTCCTTCTGTGGCTCAATAGCTGCTAGTACAAACTCGTGCTTCCTATATTGTCGAGTATATATTGGGAGACCCCACTAGTTTATCATCCTACATCCATAGGAAGCCATGTTTGCCACCTTATGAACCGTAACACACCGAAAACAACACTCGGGAAGATTGATTGCCATACAGAAAGTCCTTGGTCATTTCTCTTTCATTTGATCGCCAAGGTGTATATGCAATTTTATGGTTTGTCTGGTAAACCTTTTACCTAGTTCTCCAGAGTAGTCACTTTCATTCCTTTTCGACTCCTTAAAAGAAAAGGATCATATGAGCACTTGTCCTTTCAGGTTCATTAAACCTCGAAAGAGATAGAGTCACCTTTTCGTCCTTTTCTCGACTCTTGAAACATGAAAAGGTCAAGTTTTGTTCCTATGTCATAAAATTTACTGCCCATGAAATATTCCTGGTAATAGTTAGAGTTCCTTTCAAGGTTGATCCCAATGGCAACATTCCCCGAGTCTACTAGTCAAGGTCTCCCCTTAGATGGGAATCCCAGTCCTTTTCCTTCTTTTGGAAATGCTGGTGCTCCATATATGGCAACATTGTCCTTGCTTGGGTTAGCCATCGGTTTGCTCATTTGGTTGTTTTCAACTTCGGTGGTCCCGAGCGTCATGGCTCCTGTTCCAATGTCTCCTTCATTTGAATCACGACATGATGATTCCAAGGTTGAGCCTGCGCCTTCTTCCCCTATTTCTTCATCCTCCTCTCCTCCTTCGCCTGGTGAAAGTTCCACATCTAGTAACCAGGAGGCTAAGAAGAAGAAGAAGAAGAAGATGAAGAAGAAGAAGATAGATTAGCGTGAGGCCACCTGTGCAACTATTGCTCTGAGTACATCTTAGGTTGGAACACCTTCTGCTCCTCCGTGGAAGGTTAAGTTTCCTTGTAAATTGTGCAAGGGTGACCATCTTCTTTGTGATTGTCTTGGCATTCCTAGGATCTTAAAAGTATGGTCTCATGATATGGCTCATCCCTCATTGTCCTCTGAAGCTCATATCGATGTTCAATCCTCAATTGGTAGTGGTAAGAAGAAAGGAAAGATTCGATTCCCCTGTAGGCTATGTGAAGGAAACCATCCCCTTCACCTTTGTCCGCTCATGGATAAAGCTTCCGCTGTTTTGGAAAGTCTTACAACTTTTTCACCTCCACTTCTAGTTGGTTATCAAAGGCTCTCTTCAGACCCTCTCCTGGTTGACAAAGAGATTAACTTAAATTCTTCACTTGTCCATCCTCCTTTTCCTGAACCTGGCTGTCCTTAGCCTGTTCTTGACCAACCATTGGTCGGAAAGAGTGTCGACTTGGATTCACCACCAGCGGTCCACTTTGTTCTCGAAGAGCATCATGATCACCCTGCTCATGTCTTCTCGTCTTGTTAGATACTCCTGAGTTCGAGAACAACCCTCCTATCCCAACTGATTTAGAGAGTCCTTCTTCAGTTCCTGTCGAGCAGGGGGGCACTCATACGATACCCCTGCTAAGTAGTTCAGTTGTTTCTTTTGACTGGAGCCATTTGACCGCATTCCGCCTGCCATCCTATGTGCCTTTCTAGATTACCATACTCGCCTATGACAAGGTCGTATTAGGCACTCTCTTGGATGAAGGTGCATCTGTCAGTCTTATGCCTTCCACTACTTGGCAAGCTTTGGGCTCCCCACAGCTTGTGCCTGTCAGTCAGAATCTGTTGGCCTTTGACGGAGGAACTCGTAAACCTTTTGGGATCCTTCCAAAGCTCCTTGTGACTTTGGGAGGCAAAACTGTCTATATAGACGTGATGGTTGTCCAAGGTGCTTTAGATTTTAGTCTTCTCCTTGGCCATGATTATATTTATGCCATGGGAGCTCTTGTTTCTTAACTTTTCCATGTGGTTTGTTTTCCGCACGATGGAATAATGGTGACTATTAATCAATTGTCATTCTTTAGTCACTCGGTGCCTCCTGTACTACCATTATGTGGCTACCCATTCCCCCTCCGCATCTGTTGATGATTACGTAGATGGTATCGTACATCATGTACTAGGGGCATTGGAACCTAATCTGTCATTGGTGTCTAATGACATGTGTTCCTCCTGGAGCATGCTTCTTTCATCCGGTGAAGATCTCTTGGGAGCCATGTTTTCGTACGGCCTATGAACAGGAGTTCTGAGGATAGTTATGATCTTGTGTCGACCTCGTTAAAAAATGAATCAAGGTAGCTGGAGCATAGTTCCTTTTCTTGTGTTAAGCTCATTAAAAAAATGAAACAAGGGTTTTGAGGAAAGTTCTTGATCTTGTGTCAACCTCGTTAAAAAATGAAATAGATGTCATGAGGATAGTTCTTTTAATGTGTTAACCTCATTAAAAAATGAAACCACTCCCTTTCCAAATCGAGTCTTTGCTTAAGATCTCGTAAAATCCAAGTCGAGTCTTTCCAATATCTTGAAAGTGAACCTTCATTCCATCCACTCCATTAGATGCAATGAAGCTTGGGGGGCATGTACCTCGATTTGTGTTATTATGCTAGGGGCATGCAAACTTATAACAAGCATAGTTTTTCATTTTAAGCTTGTGTAAACATGAAACCGAATCCAAGCAGAGTTCTCCATGGTTCAAGCTTGTGTAAAAAATGAACCCATACCCAATTTACACCTCACGATTACCATTTTTATCTGCTAAATTTTGCTAGGTGAGCCTTGGTTGCTTCGTTCCATCATCATCATCTCTTTTGCCGATCATATGCTTTCACTTGGTTGTTTTTTCTTTCCTGAGGGACCGCAATGATGAGTGGTTTTATTAGCCAACCTCTTGACCATTACATGTTTTGAGCAGTTCCACCATTGCCAGAACTAGTTGCTACCCTTTATATCGCTCGTTCCTCCAAGACAAGTCTCCTTTAAGCTCTTTTCTGACTCGTAAAAGATGAAAAGATTGCTGATTTTTCCTTTTTAACTCATTAAACGGAATAAAATGGCGGTCCACTTTCAGCTCTTTTCCGACCATATAAATGCGAAAAGATGGCTGAGCTTTTGTCGTTTCAAGTTCGATTTTGGTTATGAAACATCATGTCTCCGATCGCTTTTTTACTTTTTCAGATCAGGAACACTAGTTACAAAAATTACTCCTTGAATGTAATTGTCAAGCGGTTCTCTCGAGTATTATTTTCTACTTTTTCGGGCTCAAGGGACACAAATTTACAAAAAAGGCAACCCCTCTAGCCCTAGAGTGGGTCTAGTCATAGCAAAAAAAACAACAATCGATTTCCTTAAATAATTATCGTTGGAGGCCTACCTCAAAACTGGTGTTTGGTGAAGCTTCCGTTGCGCTGCTTCAGCTTCCATTTCTTTCTCCTTAATGAGTAATTGACCTGAAACACGACAAGAAAACAATAGAGCATGTAACCAAGAACAACAATGATCTATTTACTTATAAAGTCAAGGAGTCATAAGCTATCAAGTAAATTATACACAAGATATAGGAAATCATTATTGATTGTATTAAAATAAATCAAGAGAAAAGCTTACAACCAAGCCTTGATGTCACAAGCCTTCTTAGAGGGTCCAGTCAGTATGTTCCTTCAAGCATTCACTCTCAAGAATGGGTCTCCCCAATGGATAATATCTCTCTCTCACTCACAAACTTCTAATGCAAGGTTAAGGCACTCGACAACCTCTTACCAAACTATCAGCAATTCCACACTTGTTAAACTCACACCAAAGCTATCTACTCTACTTCAATCCAACTAGCAACCAGTAACTAGGAACTATTTGATCATAGCAATGGTGAGTGATTTTATAGGAGGAGGAGCCTCCATGAAGTGAGGGAGAGGGAGCTTATCCTCAAGGGAGGTTTCATAAAAGGTAGAACTACTATCCCAGAGGAGGAAAGGTGAACCAATCTTACCCAACAAACAGCTCTAGAATCACCTAGAAGGCCATCTGTTTGAACTAATTCGCAAAATCTAGACTGTCGTAGGTCATGAACTAGGGCTTAGCGATGACATTGCAAGGGAGCAATGTGTTCGAAACAATCGTCGCAATAAACATTGGAAGACTTGTGCCAAGCCCTAAAATTCGGCTATCGCAGGAAACATGTGTACACCTGCGATGACGTCACAACAACATAGTTCATGACAAGGAACCGTCGCATTTTTTAAGGGTTTACTAGCGACGATGTAGAAACTTAGGCAAACAAGGTCAATCTTCAGCATTAGAGAGCACTTGCTTAATCTTCTTGCATGAGTGGGAAGATATAGACATGTTTATCTACTATATGACATAGTGGAGGAACTGAGATGAGGTCAGTGACAAATTATTGTGTAACAGATGCCCCCTAAAGTACGAAGCTTGAGAGAGTGGGTGGGGTGAAATGCTTTACAAAATCATAATCGAACCAGAACACCACCACAAAGAACCTACAGGTGCAAGTACAACTGATATCTCTGATAGTGAAATACATGTAGTCTAGGCATGGGCGCAACCATCCAAAAGACATATGAAATGTGGCCTATGGTATGGATGTAGCCACCTAGTTGATAAGACCATATATAATGATAAAGGTATGGTCGTAGCGATCCATGAAGACTTAGATATGGTCGCAACCATCCAATCAAAGAGTCACACATATAATCACAAACCAATCCACACAACCCGAACAGGTGTAATCTTTGTCCGGGGTCTTGAAACCCTAACTGATCATAGTACAAGTTCTAGCATGCGAACAGATGTGCTGAAGTCGAGCATGATAGAAAGTTGCTTGATTACCGGTCAATGATGAAAACCATTAACAAGTGCAAGAGAGACTATCAATGATGTGAATGGTTCTCAAGGTACTGCCAGTACAATCCACTAAGTGTGAAAAATGATCTGAAGTCGAACACTCATGAATCACCCAATCAAAGACCAATGATGAAAGTCTATTGTTAGGTGAGAAGAACTTGCCATTGAGGCATGCAAGCTCCAAGGTATTGAAAGGGATCTCTAGATCAACTTCCTGGATAATAAGCTGGTGTCAACAAGAGGTTATCTGTCGCAGGAGGGCCATAATGTTTCCCCCATCAACAATGTGAGACAAGGAACAAGTGGTAGATGGTGAATCAGTGAATCAGAGGAGGAGGTAAGGGTGCAAACTGCAGAAGGATTATACTCTTGAACATATCGGCGACATGACTCCAAAATGCGACAACATTTTGGGACCTAAGGATTGGAAGTTTAGTGAAGACAACATGTGTTGTGGAGGTAAATCCTCTCTGCGGACAGAGACGATCCCTACTAGCCCAGACCGGGTCTAGCAACAATCACACAATGCTATCACACAAGTCCCTAATTGCAAATGAAAGGTGGATGACGAGAACCTACTTGGATTCCAACGCTAATATTCGTAGAAGAGACGTCGCTCTCGTTCCTTTGCTTCGGCCGGTCACGATCCCCACGATCTCCGTGATTGGACACCTGCACATGCAAAGAACAACACAAGTACAAGCATAAAATCCAATAGATGCAATTATATATCAGTCAGAAAAGATATAACTCAACATCAAACATAGGACAATGAGAGTGGAACCATAATGATAGTCATCTATTATTAATAAATAACAAAGAAGAATACAACCATTGTTCTGACGTCAAATCCTCCTTTGGCTGGGTAGTCAGCTACACAAGTCTTGCAAAGCTTGTTGGGATGAGGAACAAGCCTCTCTCTCTTTGGGTGACAAGAATCTCCTTACTTAGATTTGGCCTTATGGGTGCAAAGAAGGCTCTTGTAGCTTCAAACTCTCTATCACTATGCTAGAACTGGAACTATTGTAACTATGACTAGCTTGCTCAAGGCATAGAGGCAAGCTTTTATAGATAGAGAGGAAAGAGATAGGATCAACCACATTATTCATGGGATTGGCTTTATCTCTTGGAAACTTCCATGAAAGGTGGCAAACCACTTTCCCTTCTATGGAGATTCGAAGCCAAACCATCCTAGCTCAACATAGATTCAGTTGGTGAATGGGTTGAAGAGAACCTTCGGGAGCTTGTTGGTTAAAAACTTTACTCAATTCGGTTGGTGCGAGTGCGACTCTGAGACAGAGCGCCAATGGCGCGCCCTTTTTAGAGGATTTCCCTCATTGGCGCGGGCAGTGAACTGTGGACCCGTGCTAATGCAAAAATATCTGTTTTCATGGGTATTCTGTAGGAGATGTCTTCAGGGCATATGAAGCTCATACTTAGAGGAATATGATGCAAGTGGTTTCAGGTCATGTCACTTCTCACAGGTCCCGGAATGAGTCCTCCAGTGTGTGGGAGAGGGGTAACAGGGACGGTGACAAACGGTGACAAATTGTTGTGTAACAACATGGATCAGATGGAATGAGGAAAAATGACAACCCAAAACCCTGGAAGGCCAATGACGATATGAGGATATCCCAACCCGACGAGAAGCAAGAGTGTCAATGTTCAAGAGTGACTAGCTGCCGTAGGTAACCAATAATGAATTCCAAATTTCCCCCCACCATTGCTAGCGAGTACCTCAATTATTTTTGAAAAACAAGCTTGAAGGGGATAGCATATGCTTGTCATATAAGTTAGACCTTCGGATGAATCCAACCTAGTGATAGCTTAACGAGCACTAGGGAGGAGAAGCCCGAGTCCCATCATGGCAATGAGTCCCATGTCATCAAGGTTTAACAAGTCTGACATAGGTAAAACTTGAAGTCTTTTTCATGTTTAGAGAGTTTGAAAAAGACACAGAAAAGAAAACTCTAGGGGGGTCCTTTTTCATAAGTTTGTGTCCCTCAAGCCTGAAAAGGTAGAAGATAATACTTAAGAGAACCACTTAACCATTACGATCAAGCTGTACTTTTCGTAATTAGTGTTCCCAATCTGAAAAAGTAAAAAAGTGATCGGAGACACGACGTTTCATAACCAAAATCGAACTTGAAACGACAAAAGCCCAGCCATCTTTTCGCATTTATACGGTTGGAAAAGAGCTGAAAGTGGACCGCCCTTTTATTCTGTTTAACGTGTTAAAAAGGAAAACTCGGAAATCTTTTCATATTTTACGAGTCAGAAAAGATCTTAAAGGAGACTCGTCCTGGAGGAAGGAGCGGTATAAAGGGTAGCAACTAGTTTTGACAATGGTGGAACTGCTCAAAACATGTAATGGTCAAGAGGCTGGCTACTAAAACCACTCATCGTTGTGGTTCCTCAGGAAAGGAAAAAATGATCAAGTGAAAGCATATGATCGACCAAAGAGATGGCGATGATGGAATGAAGCAACCAAGGCTCATCTAGCAGAATTTAGTGGATAAAAACGGCAATCACGGGACCCTCTGAGAAGGTTTGCAACGTCAAGGCTTGGTTGTAAGCTTTGCTCTTGATTTATTTTAATACAATCAATAACGATTTCCTATATCTTGTGTATAATTTACTTGATAGCTTTTGAATCCTTGAATTTATAAGTAAATATATCATTGTTGTTCTCGGTTACATGCTTTGTTGTTTTCTTGTGGTGTTTCAGGTCAATTACTCATTAAGGAGAAAGAAACGGAAGCTGGAGCAGCGCAACGGAAGCTTCACCAAAGACCAGTTTTGAGGTAGGCCTCCAATGATGATTATTTAAGGAAATCAATTGTTCTTTTGTTTTGCTGTGACTAGACCCACTCTAGGGCTAGAGGGGTTGCCTCTGTTTGCAGAGGGAACGCCTTCCTACTTCAAAACGCTAGAGTGTTACAATGTAAATATTGAAGAAGATGACAAAGATCCGTGAAACGTTAACATTCCAGAAACTGTAGGCTGTACAAGGTTCAAGGGCCATTAATTGAAGACCCTGACATAACTGCGTTGGTAAAGGCAAAGCAGGTAAACATTGGTATGGAGGTCGAACTGAAGTATGAAACGTTCGGCGACGACTGGGATGACGCCACGATGGATAAGGTCACTGAGTTACTCCGTGAGTACCAGGACTTATTCCCAACCAAGATCACAGACTCAAAGGGGATTGTTGGCAATTTAGGGATGATGAAGATCACCCTAAAACCCAACGCGAAGCCGGTTAAGAAGAGGCCTTACCACTTGAATCCGAAGTACAAGGAAAAGGTCCATGTAGAACTAGATAAAATGATCGCAGCTAGAATCATTAAGCCAGTGGAAGAATCCGACTGGGTAATTCCTTTAGTAGTGCAGGAGAAGAAGCAGAAGGACGAGATAAGAATATGCGTGGACCTCAAGAAATTGAATGATGCCTGTGTACATGACCCATTCTCAACTCCATTCACAGATGAAGTATTAGAAAATGTCGGCGGGAAAGAAGCATATTCTTTTACTGATGGGTTCTCAGGGTACCACCAGATCAAAATCACGCTGGAAGACAGGAGCAATACCACCTTCATGAATGAGTGGAGCTGCTTTCAATATAATGTTATGCCGTTTGGGTTGAAGAACGCGCTGACCATCTTTTCGTGCATAGTTGTTGCAACATTCAAAGAGTATATCCACAAATTCCTAGAGGTCTATCTGGATGATTGGACTGTATTTGGATTGGTTAAGCACCATATAGTGAGCTTATGGTTGATGCTAGATACTTGTCAATGACACCAAATTGCGCTGAACCTAAAAAAGTGTACGTTCCTCGTTCCCTTTGGGAACCTGTTGGGACATGTGGTCTGCAAACAGGGACTAATGGTAGACCCACAAAGATTGCAGTAATTATGAATTTGGAAGCACCTCGAAGTGTTAAACAATTGCGTGCTACCCTGGGACATATGGGGTACTACAGGAAGTTCATCAAAAGCTATGCCTAGATCACCACGCTCATGGAGAAGCTGTTGAAAAAGGATGTCACGTTCTGCTGGAATGATGATTTCATGAAGAGCCTGGATGTACTAAAATAGAAATTGACCTTCGCCCCAATCCTGGTCTTCCCAAAACGGGATGTGGAGTTTCATGTCCATGTTGACGCATCATGTATAGCGCTGGGGGCAGTGCTAACACAAAAAGGTGGAGAGAGCTTGGATCACCCTATAGCATTCACAAGTCACAGGTTGTCTAAAGCAGAAAAAAACTATTCCACAACCAAATGTGAGGGGTTGGCTATGGTGTACGTGCTCCAATAATACCAACACTATTTGCTAGGAGGACATTTCAAGATGTATACAGACCATTCCGTGCTAAAATACTTGGTCAACAAGCCTGTGTTGGGGGGGTGAATATGCATGTGGCTCCTATTGTTCCAAGAATATGACTTTGAGGTCGTGGTGAAACCTAGATGTTTGAATGCGGGACCGGATCACTTTTCGTGTATTGAGACAGGAGAGGAACGTACTAGTTTGGAGGAAGGATTACCTAACACACAACTATTTTCTGTGTGCGTAGCAGATGAACAATTTGAAGATATAATCCACTTTCTGACAATGGGAATTGCACCAGAGCTGTGCGCGTAGCAGACAGACACTTTGAAAATATGATCCACTTTTTGACAATGGGAACTGCACTGAAGGAATGCTCTGTCCAGCAGAAGAAGGAACTAGTTGTGCGCGCGCCTGATTTTTTTGTCATCGCAGGGCACCTATACAAAATGGGCAATGATGAGATACTGTAAAGATACATACCTGAATTTGAACGAAGTCAGATCCTTGTGGAAGCGCATGGGGGCCCTATAGGAGGACACTATGCAGGGCGCGAAACAACACAAAAGATTCTCCGTATAGGGTTGTGGTGGCCAACCCTTCATCAAGATTCAAAAGAACATTGTAAGGCCTGTGATATATGTCAAAGGATAGGTAAACCATCGCGGAGGAATGAGATGCCTTTGAATCCACAAGTAACACTACAACCCTTCGAAATGTGGGGAATCAAAATTGTAGGACCTACCAACCTCAGGGAAAAATGAGCGCACGATACATTATCACCATGACAGAGTACTTGACTCGTTGGGTGGAAACACAGCCGGTCAAAGACTGCACAGCTGCCACGACTGCGAAGTTTTTGTTTGAACACATGTTGAATCAATTTGGATGTCCGAAAATCTTAATGAGTGATCACGGTACACATTTCCTAAATGAAACCATCGGCGCGCTAACAGAAGAGTTCCAGGTGTATCATGAGAAAATCACACGATATCACCCACAAGCCAATGGGATAGTAAAAGAATTTAAAAAAATACTAGAGACTGTGCTAACCAAAGTCTACAATGCGTAGTGGAGTGATTGGGACCTGCGTGTGCCGGCAGTACTATGGTCTTATAGGAAAACGCGCAAGAAACTGATAGGACAGACACCTTTTAGGTTGGTTTATGGCATGGAAGTTGTCATGCCAATGGAATATATTGTACCTAGTCTGCGCATAGTAGCGCTCATAGGTATGATAGACTGTGAAGCCCTGGAAGAAAGGCTCGCGCAGTTGGAAGAACTTGAGGAGGAATGGTTCTTGACTGGCTTTCATCAGCAGGTGCAAAAGCAGCGAGAGAAGGCCTGGCATGATTTCCATATTAAGATGCACACCTTCAAGATAAATGATTTAGTGCTTCTGTATGACAGTAAGTTTGAGAAATTCCTGGGAAATTTCAAAATGCATTGGTTGGGACCATACGTTGTTAAGGAGGTCACAGAAGGAGGCACAGTACAACTAGTCAAACTAAATGGAGAGCCTTTCCCAGGCAAAGTGAATGGGAGCCGATTAAAGACCTACATGGGTGGACCAATTATTTGACTAGCCGACAGAAGCATAGTCTTCGTGCTCCAAGGATCTAGATGAAGGCACGGGACTATAAAAACATGCAGGGGATACAGGCACAGATGCAGAGAAGCACTTCCGACACCATGGTCTAAGAACAACGGATGCAACAGATCCAACAAGCGGCAGCTCAGTGTGCTGCCGACCTTGCAGTAGTTCAAGTAGAGTTGGAAGGACTCTACACCGACAGAGTGACTCGAGGGTGAGTCATGATGTGTGTGTTGGGGTCTTGCTGGGCATGGAATCCCCCCAAGACATGTTTTTTGGCTTAAATCCCAAGTTTTGACCAAGTCTTTTGTAAAAGCTCTGCGAATTACGGATGCGGAAAGCGAAATTATGATAGAGTCACAGGGTTGTTCACCCTCATTTTGTAATGTAATGTTGGATTAATAGACCTACCCATGGTCCACGGACCATGGGATTATATAAATAGAGCGAGGCTCTAAGTGTATAAGAAAAGGAATAGAGAATAGGACAAGGGCATGGGAAGTCTAAGTGATTGAGAAATAATGTAAAGTGTGTCTTTGAGTCGTAGAGTATGGGAAGGCTCTGCAGCTGAGTGCACAGAGGCCTAGTAGTCCACAGCTGAGTGCGCGGACCCCTACAGCTAAGTGTGCAAGGCAGGTCGAGTCTGTAACCGTTGAAAGAATCAATAAAGAGAAGTTTACCATATTTCTATGCATCTTTTCCTGTTTTAATACATGTGCTTGGGTGTAATTTGCAAGTATACTGGTTAATTGCTACGCAAACTTATATGAATGTTTTGTATAACTAATTATAATGTAAGACATCCAAGTACGCGAAGGTAATCAACTAGTATAGGAAGATAAGTAAGATCTCGGGTAATAGTGCAGAGCGCGACTCTAGTAGCATGGAAGCTCCACAACCCCTGGTTAGGGCTACGCAGAGGCAGTGTAGCAGGCCGTGAGGAACAGGGAAGTGCGCAGAGTGACCTGTTTGTAGGGGAAAATAGTGGGACCAGTTGACCCTCTCAAAAATCTCAAGGCTGCGGAAACCTGGTTCTAGCACCCTCCCATACTACTTCGGGCGAGACCTCAGTTCACACTTCACGGATTGTTGCCAAAAGGGCTAGTAGTACATGGATTTGTTTGGCTAATTAACTCTGAACCTGGGTCAGGCCCCAACAAGCCAACAAACACCATGAAGGAAAAGAAGGACACAAGGAAATGGTGTGAGTTCCATAAAAGCCCCACTCACAACATAGGTAAATGTTCAGCCAAGCAGTAACTGGTGGTTGAGCTGAAGGTTTCCGAATCAGATTCATGTTCTGACTCTGAGTAAACAAATGACAAGGGGGATGACAAAGGGAAGAATATTATCGATGTAGAGCCTAGTGCCACTATTTCCACCACCAAGATCTAAAAGGATGAGATTAAAGATCCAGAGGAGGGGGAGTGACTCTTCTACTCATAGATGTGGGTGAAGGGTTCTATGCTATAGTTCACTATCAACATCGGAAGAAAAAATAACCAAGTCATTTTAGTAGAGGTCATGAAGCAGTTAGGATTACCGACCAAACCAGTCTTGCATCCATACACCATCGGGTGGCTTCACCAACGGAGAGATCTTTGTGTCAACCAATAGTGTCGCCCTACCTACAACATCAAGCCCTTCATAGATGAGATACTGTGTGATGATGATCCTCTTAAAGTTTGTGATGTATTATTAGGCCAACCATACTTGTGGAAGCAACATGTTGTGTATGAGTCTAGGCCTCACACTGTTATTATTACTTTGGGAAATAAGTCGTACAGGATACCGGAGGTAGCACCACCTATCACCATTTATTTGATCATAGTGAAGCAATGCATTAATTTCATTTACTAGAGTGGGAAATTTGTTCTCCTTATGATTTACCCACAGAGAAAGAAGAAGATTGTTCCCATGACTTCTAGATAGAGATCCTGCGAACAAGAGAAGCATATGGACAAGGTTGTGCAGGAGTACATCAAAATCCTCACCTCACCCACAGGGGTACCTCTACACTGTCATTTCAAGCACTCCATTGACCTGACCCCGACGCCTCTACCCAATGGAATGATTTATCAATGCTCTGTTCTAGAGAACAATGAAATCAAGAGGAAGATTTAGGAGTTGTTGTAGAAGGGGCACATCAGGCCAAGTTCATCACCCTGTGGTAGCCCAACCATGTTGGTATAGAAGAAGGAAGAGACATGGAGACTCTGTATTGGCTATTAGGTGCTGAACAAGATCATTGTCTGTAATAGGTATCCAATCCCACAGATTGATGACCTTATGTACCAGCTCAAGTGTTGGGAAAAATGCTGAGAGGGGGGTGAATCAGTATTTTAACTTTCACTATTATGATTTTCCTTTTCAAACAATGTACACTACATTATTGAAACCAACCAGTGTATGTCTGTGAATATAAAGAATTAAACCATCGTATATGTAATAAACAACTAATTCATTGTCTTAAATCATAGTGTGATGCATTAAGAAGTAAGCATATGCAGTGAGAAAAAAATAAATCAACACACATAAGAAACACACTTGAACACTAGGAGTTTTCAAGTGGAAACCCAATGTGGGAAAAAACCACCACTTCTTTCGTCTCAGTGTTTAATCTTCTTATAATAAAAAGTGTTTACAAATTTTGTACTGATGCAAAATTTTCTAGTATGCAAGCATCTACCTGCTAAAGGCTACAACCTTCTCTCATTTTCCAGCTTCTACTGGAAGGGATCTCCAACCTCCTAGCTCTTGCACTGGCTGATATGTTTACCAGTACGTAGGGTCTAGCCTATAGAAGTTTACTACCTTCACTCTTCCTCCAGGGACCATGTTTCATAATTTTTCAGACTAGATATTCCTGGTATATGACAACACAATATGAAGACCACATGTCATCAAATTTTCATACTAGACCCATCAATAACATTGAAGCTCAAAATTAATCACCACTGTAAATACTGTATCTACCGATAATCAGTCAATATGAATAGTCAGATCCCTGTCACTAGAACATATAGTTGAATCTAGAACACTGAATCAACAACTAGAACCAACTGCAACCTCAAAAATCATATGTCAGAATGTATATGCTACTTCAGTGAAGCCAACCTGCGTGTATATGCTACTTCCTTTAACCAAACCTGTGTATACCTCTAAAAATACTAAATCATAAAAACCTCTAAATCAAAACTATACCAACCAGAATATTCTGAAGATCTACTGTCAAATTATAGAGTTCTAAACATATAGTAGAAAAGTTCACCCTTCTTACTCAATCAATTAATCAATCAAACTGAATTTCCTTATACAATCAGTTCTACTTTCAGATCTAATGATTACATCATTGACAGACAATAATAAAACATCAACACTGATCAGATACACCAGTCATCTATGAACAACAAGATTTTATTCTGCATACACTACTTGGAGGTGATGAACCAACGTGTATATGCGCCTTCACCAAGGTGAACCAACATATAGATCTACAAATAATAAATTATAACTTCACAGCTGTTCCAAACTTTAGTCATACCCAGATCATAACATTTACAGGATAAAACATGCGTTGGCATTCAGATCTAGCCCAACAATTATCAAATCATATAATGATAAGTCATTTCAAGTCTCATGATCCTGATCCAACATTGTATCCAAGGTGCACAAGATATTTCAAATCATATCATAACCATAGCCCTTAAAAACATAAAGTATACTTCAGATAGAAGTATTCATGAAAAACCCTTTCACTTGCACACTTAGCCCTTTGATCTTCTCCTCCTTATATATTTTTAGCCTCTCTCAATACCTCGTACCAAAACAAGCTTTAGAAATTGTGGTATTCTTAGATGGGATCAAGTAACCATTAGTCCGCTCAATATTGTGGGCTAATACCATGGTATTGACCTTTGGTATTCTTTAACCTTAATTTTCCTTGATTTTCCATCCCATATGTGCTTTTCCTCTTGTGAAAGTGCATGCATACGTATGTTCTCTTTTTGTTCTGTGAACCTGCTTGTATACACTACTTGGACTAGGTGAACCCGCATATACAACTTAAAATAACTTAAAACATTCTTTTTCTTCAATTTCTTGATTCTGATTTGTAATCCTTTGTCCCATCATCCTATTCTTTTATACCATTACCCTGTTAGTTACAATGTGAGTTTCCCTTTATCAAATTTGAACTGTCTTGTGAGTGGGTTTCCATCAAGGACAATGCATATACCATAATGCCAACAATCTCCCCCTTTGGACTTGATGGAAACCATGTTGGCATTGATTACTTCAAGATGTAGAACTTGTTAGATATATCAAGCAACACCAAGATACTCTCCCCCTTTGACATCAAGGGCAAAGGGCAGTCCAAGATATTCTCCCCCTTTGAGATATACTATGCTATCCATGCTCCCCCTGACTACATGCAGCGTTTGCAGAGATATTTTTCAAAAGAATAACATGACCCTATAACTGAACTATGTGAGTATGACCTTCGTATCAATGACTCATACTACTTCAATCACCCAACCAAGTGGGGATATACCAAATGTTCACAAATGACTGAAAAATTGCAATTATTACATCATCCTTCCCATGCATAGTGGGGGTACAAATTACATCAAATGCCCAAAAGGACTCATTAATAGATTATGACAGAAAGAGTCATATTATTACACCATATGTCTTTACATGACCTTTACAACAAATGATATGAATATCTGAGACCATAGATGAACTCGACAACTATGATGCCAACAATGCATAATGTTTTTGAAGGCTAATGCTCCCCCTAAACCTGTGCTACCCCCACATTGTGAACAAGTCATTCATCAAGGCATCTTCATCAATCAAATAAATAATAATGAACAAAGTATATCAACAGACTATAAACATTAATATCAAATTGAAAACCCATGTCAGAAACTGATTTTGAGTTTGACCCACTGTTTTTCTATCAGGAAAACACATACACAACTGAAACCACAGAAACTCACGTATATACACGACTCTGCTTCATGAAACCTGTTAGGTTCCTATACCAATAGGTGTCATATTTCATGATTGACTAGAAAATGCCAAATATGTTCATCCTTTTCCATGCTGCAAAGGTTCCATATTTTCAAAAAATCAAAAAATTAAAAAATGAAAAGAGGGTATGCCCTAAAAGAAAAATCAAAGGGAAAAAAGAGTGAATTGGTCAAAAAGAAAGAAAATGAATCCCAAAGAAAAGACCAAGAAAGTGTGCTAGTCCAAAATGGCACTGCTATCCTATTTTTGCAAAGAAGTCCAAAATGTGCAATCAGTCACTTCTGTCACAGTTGATGGATGGCCAAATAGCTTAATCTTGGCCAGTCCTTGTTTAAATTTCTTGTTTAGAGATAGAGAGTGAATTTTGTCCAAACAGTTCAAGCTTGGCAGGCAAGTAGTTAGGCAGAGAAGCAAAGGAGCTCAACAGTTAAATCTGAGCCCCTGGAAGAAATAAGGGCAGACTTAGATAGGAGGGCAGTTAAAAGAAAACAAGAGAGTTAGGGTTTGCTAGTTCAAATGCACCCAAGGAAAAGGAAGAAAAAATGTTAGGTTGATAGGCTGGGTAGGCAGTTGTGATGTTGTAGAAGCAGGTTTATGAGCAGTTTTGTCTTTTTGAATATGATTTATCTCATGGATATCATAAGTTCCATGGAAAGGTGGCTACCAAACAGGTGAAGCATGACTAACTTCCCTCCTCGTTTCTCCGAAAAATACTCACTAACCTCCCCAAAAGGACATTGGGATCTGCTCAGTGCTCCTAGTTCACTTCATTTCATGAAAAAGACTAAGTGAAACTCTGTTTCTACTTAGGATATCAAAGCCACATTTCTTGTGTAAAAATGTTTTCTTCCATTATGATAAGTCTCCAAAATTCATGACTTGGACCCCTTTTTACTCCCCTAAGCCTAAAGTTTCACTTTATAACTTAGCGCTTTGGTTAAAAAGCATATTCCTCATTTTAACATATTAACACTATTATATAGTTCCTACACTATGTTTTTCCCTCCCATATTATATAAAAAATGCATAAAACCCCAAAAAGTTAAATATCCCAACCCCCGGCAATTATAGCCATAAACCATAGTATTTCGGGAATTACGGGTTCCTTTGGAGCCACGTAATAGCCCTCCGCGCTTAAAAACATTAGGTTTATTTAACGTTTGGTTGAATAAATAACCATACCCAAACATTTAACTAAAGTTTGAATACACTGCCAAACGTTACAAAACGTTAAATGTTATGTGGGTCCCCGCACTAAAGCCTCCGCCGTTTCACAGTCGCCGCCAACCGTCAGATCATAGTCCACAAATCCAACGGCTCCGATGCATATCGCAAGCCCTTTTGTGCCGAACGATAGCATTCGGGGGATGGGCGGTATTGCCGCCATACAGAAGACAGGTGGCAGGCGCCCGGTATGATCGCTGCCCCACCCCCCAATACCACCATGGCCCAAAGGCGGTGCGGGGGCCAAACCGCTTACCACCTATGCCCCCTCCCCGCTCACGTCACCCTCGCATCACCCTCGCATCATCCGACACGTTATCCACGACCTCACCCCCGTATCATCTGCCGTGTCATTTGCCATGTCACTACCAAGTCAGTCTTCGTACCCCCGCTACATGACAAATGTTGCGTCATGATGATGTCACCCAACCGAAGTGCGCCAAAACCCGCCAAAATCAAATTTTTTGTCAAAATGTGTGAAAAGGTCATTTTTGTCCATTTCTATTCGTTTGCACTGTGCGACCTGTGCATACGATTTTCCAACCAAAACAACTGTTTGACTACACAGTCCGCCACCCAGCTAAATCAATCCCGCAAACCAGTCTTCAAGCTCGGCCTGCCACCTACATTTCGCACCAGGCGATCATTAAAACAGGTATTTACCCGAATTTTGCTCCCAAACCCTGTTTTTCTTTATTTTTCTGCAAAATTGCCCGGAGGACCCAAATTGGAATTAAAAACACAGTGCTGCCTTCAAACTACGCACTATAACCACTGTTTTGCCCATTTTTCCGAGAAATTTCTCAAACTCTGTCTCCCTCTGCAATTTCGCCCGCTAAGCTAAGTACGAATCGGTCTCGGCCTGCGAAATTCTTTGAGAAAAACCCCCAGAAACTGTCATTTTACCTGCTATTGCTGTAAATACCCAAGCTCCAAGTTGAAAAATCACCAGATAATTTGAAAAATGGAGGCTCTAGTGGCCCTCAATGTTGCTCCCCTTAATGCACCTCACAAAGAATTAGAATGGTTGCCCTTAGCTGATAGGGACTTCCAAATACAAGACTTAGTGGGTGACAAAAACCACCTTCAAGTATTTTGTGAAATCAGAAACAATTACCTAAACAAAACTGATCTCTATGAGATATGGGAATCCAATCTGCCCATATACTATCTCCCCTCAGTTCATGTATTTCCAGATATAATCTGCCTGTGTTGTGCCAACTATGAGCCCACTCAAAGAGCAGTCATGTCTCCAACTGGGACTGTCCTTTTTTATATAAATCCTGACTCAATCAATGAGATGTTGCACTTCAAACCTAGTTAGCCTCTCACTCCTCTTTCCATGAAATATTTGCTGGACCAGGGCTCTAAACTATCCACTGCAAAAATAGGCCGAATTGCCAAATCATTCATGAGCCCAGATTTCCAGCTCAGAGATTCACCTCCTTTTCACCATGTCTGGTTCAGTGAAGCTGGAATATCTGTTATTGATATGATATCCTATGTCCTGGGTTTTAAAAGAAGTGAGTATGTTGATGAGACCATTTTTGCTCTGATGTCCATATTTATTCCAGGACATCCTCCTGCTATCAAATTTGACTTTGCTACCTTCATTAGCAACAAAATCCATGAACAATTCATGAGTCTAAACAGAGAAGGAGTATTAAAGTACACATCATATATATATCATTTATTCTTGTACTATCAAACAATAGTTTTCAGTTCCCTATCAGGAAATTGGATGCAAAAGGAGAAAGGAGATTTGTGATATTTTGGACCTCAGTTTTCCATCGAGTCCATAACTCTCCTTATACTTATTGTGAGTTTATTGATCTATTTATATATCCAGTCTCATCTCTGCTGATGAGAACTCCTCCTCCCAGACTCTCAGGTGACATGTAGAAAATTTTACAGCTATCTAAAAGCTATAAAATAGGTGACTGGTACTTTTACCAGAATCACACTGAGATCAAGATATATGGCTGCAAGCTATGCCCCTATAAACTGCCAAAGTATGTGGCTATGAGACTGTTTGCTCTTGAATACTTTAGGCAATTTATCAGCTCAGATTTGAATCATTTTTATGCTGCGAAGAAAAAGGCTCAGCTGAAACTAAGAAACCAATTAGGCCCCTTCATCATCAACAAAAAGGAAGGATGGAAGGATGCTGAAAAGATATTAAGTGAGAAACTCAAACTAAAAAGGAGTTTTTGGTGGGTACCCTATGACCCAAATGGATTCCTCCATGATAGAAAGATAAAAAATAGGCTATCAGGCTATGATCATTGTCGAATCCCTAAATTAGAGCAGTATGCTAATCAAGATGAGTGGGTAGAGGTCACATTGGTAGAACAGATTACCGAGGAAGAAAAAATGGAACGGGAAATGAAAAATCTTGAAAAGACTCTTGACCTGGATTCTTTTGGACAAGTCTCTTTCAAATTGCCTCAACAAATCGGAGTGGGCACATCATCTGCTACAACTTCATAGTAACCAGCCCAAGAAAGCACTACACTAGCTGCAGGGACATCCAAAGGCAAAGAAGTGCTACATACAGAGCAACAATAAATGATAGATCAGCCAACGTCATCAAAGCAACAAGGCCAAGGGAAAATTCCTCCTGCCCAGATCAATGCACCAGAGATACCAGCATTGCAGACTCCTCTCAATGAGGAAAAGGGTAGAAAAAGGGATCGAGAAGAGGCCACACCTATAAGTGGGCCAACAGAGCAACTAGAAGCAAAGAGGCAGAGGGTGGATCCTCCACCTGAAGAGGAAGTTATGGAGGAGATCATTGAAAGTTCAAGAAGTGAGAGGGCAGCCTGCCCACTGACTTCCCCAGTTATGGAAACATCCACCAGTTCTCATGGGCAGCCATTCGGAAAACAACCTAGTGTGGAAATTTCCTCAGCATGGCCACAAAGCAAGCAGAGTTCTGATATTAAAAGAATATTCACAGACATCAAGGCACAGAATGAGCCAGTTAGACTGCAACTTTATGATCAATTTCTCAAAATGACCCCTGTCAAACAACAAAGGTTGATGTCTGCATATGATATTAAGGAAGGGAAAATGATCTTGAGCCACTTCAAGCCTAAAGTGCAGCAGCCACAGTCAGTTGCTGATTATATTAGAGCAAATCTGGAGGCTCTTGCCAAATACATTCACCCTTTGGACCAGATTGAGTTGCATAAACAAGCTGGTGAAATGGTCTACTCCACATTGGAAGACAAAGCCATACTAGCTCAACAATTGCAGAATTCATTAAACAATACATCTACCCAACTAGAGTTGGAAAAGGCATCCTCTTTGGCCAAGGACAACAAGATAAAGTCCTTGGAGGAAATTATCATTGAGCTGGGACATAATCCCAAGGATCCCAAGGGAATAAAAGAACTAATGAAGAAAAGAGAGGATGACATAGCCGCCTTCAGAAAACAATTGAAATTGCCAATTACTATGCATCCACAAACCACAGAGGTCGTGCAAGAAAAATAAGAAGAAGACATGATGGATTTGCTAATAAAAATGAATCAAAGACTAAGTGAAATGAAGCAGGCTTTGGAGAAACAATTGTAGGAAAAATAGGGAGTGTCAACCTCCCAGCCACCTCAAACAGCTCCAATAGTTACAACTGCTCCTCCTACAACAACAACAACAGTCCCTCCCACTGGCCCAGCATCAATAGCAGGTACTTCAACAACAACAACAGCAGGCAGAAGCACTACCATGACCACTGAGCAATTGATAAAGCCTATGGAGGATCTAAGACTCCAAGTATTGGAATTGAAGGATGCTAAAGAGAAATTGGAAAAATTAGAAGTGAGTTATGATAAATCCAAAATGACTGTGGCAGAAAAAATGAGAGAGGTGAAGGCATTGGAGAATAAAGTAAAGGCACTAGAGAAGGACCTCTCTTTAGATAAACCCTTGGCAGAAATCAAAACAATTATGTGGACCAACATTGGCCAATCCATCACTGATATATGGACATCAATACAGATAATTCATGAGCAGATTGATTTGGTGACAATAGCTCAAGAAGAAATTCAAAAGGCCAGGGGTTCATTGGGACACATGCCTGAGCAGGCCAATAGGCTAATACAGTTTTTGAACACACACACCAAGGAACAACTGGTAGAACTAGATATCAGTGATAGGATAGGCACTATCCTAACAATTAAAAAGGTTCTGACCATGAGAACCTTCATACAAAATCTAGAAAGGAAGTGTCAGGACATGCAAGTGGAGATAAATGCTTTCACACAAAAGTTTGCAGCTTTGGAGGAAAAGGGTCTGCCCAGTTTATTAACCAATGACTATAGACTAATGAAACATGCAGACTATACTCACAGATTGAATACATATGTGGATAATCAAGTCTCGGCATCATCAAGTTCTGCAAGAGAGAAGGCGCTCCCATCTGGACAGAGCCTGTATGACAATTTAGAAAATCTGTTTTTTTTTTAGCATGAAGTGAGACATCTTTTCACAGTCCAACCTACTTTCTTTAGGTACACGGATGCTGATGAAACTCTAATAAAAATGCGCAGACACCAATTACCAGATGACCAGTGGTGGCAGAGTATGCTCGAAATTTTATAGGCGAATTTCAAATTTTTGTTTATTTTTCCCAGAACACAACAAGATATCATGAAGTGCAGAACAAAGCAGATAAAAATCACGCTAGGAAATGGTCTATTAAAGCGTAATTAAAGCACGCAGGAAAGCAATTCCAGTAGCACAGAATGTCATTAAAGTATCCATTGGCCGACTCACTGAGCAAATAATCAATGCATCTCACCAACTGAGCGGCCAACATAGCATCTCTTACTTCTGCATTCATTTCTCTCTGTTCCCATTCTCCTGTAGAGTAGGTGAAAGAAGTTATTGCAAGATATTATCTCTTTGAGATATTTTTGTAAATATTTTTGTACAAATACCTCCCCAAGCTAAGTATTAGGGGTTGGTGATATCATTCTGGAACTGCGTTGTAACTTTGAGAACTCTTCTGAAAAAAAGGTGTTTGGAATGCTTTGCTAATGAACTCTCTGGCTATGGAATTGATGGCAGAAGCCCATGTTGTAGAATTTTCGAATTATTTCATGGATCAATAAGTCTTTTTAACTCATTTTTTACTGTTTCTGTGTTTTATATATCACTTATATATCATATTCTAAATTACAGGGAAAAAGAATAACCTAGAACTTGCTTAACTATACTCTGTGTTCAATCTTTGTTATTTTTTATGTTTTCTTCAGAATTAGCATAAGCAGGAACTCTTAACTGCTCCTGTTTCCCTGGTTCTTACACCTTGAATATAACTAAGGAATTCTTAACTGCTCCTTGGTAATATTCATCCACTTTCCCTCTGTTAGCATGATGAAGGATTCTTAATTTCCCTTCACCCCCTGACTCCATTTCACCTGATTCCAGCTTGAAAATTGTTCCATGGTCAATTACCTTGCTCTGTAATATCCCCTCTGTCAAAGAAACCATATCCAACAATTCATCTTCATTGACTCCATTAACCCAATGGTCTGAACTTCTCATACTTTTCACCCCTGTTCTATTGAATGTCACCATCCAAAAATCAAACAAACCTTTGCACTTCATAACTAGCCTAATATACCCCAAAACAAAGCTAAATTATAAAGGGAGAGCCCTCTTTGGCTGCAGATTGGCTAGAATCTGCATCTAAAAGATTGGTTAGTGGTTACCTCGGTCGTATTCCGCTTTCTTAAAACTTTTGGGGAACAACCTGAGTGATAACAAAACCCACGTATAGGAAACATTTCTTTGAAAACTACTTTTAACAGTCGGATTATGCAGAAACTACTCCTAGGTTTTTTCTGAGATATTCAAATGTTTCTATGGGAAGTGGTTTGGTAAATATTAGCAACCTGTTCTTTGGTGGGAACATACTCCAATTTAACTTTTTTTTTCAAGCACTTGTTCTCGTATAAAGTGGTACTTAATGGGTATGTGCATCGTCTTGGAGTGCATGACTATATTTTTCAAAATACTAATAGCACTTGTGTTATAACATAGAATAGAGATGGGTGGAGAACATGTGATTTGAATATATTGTAATGTTTGTATCCTCCAGAGTAGTTGTGTGCAACAAGATGCAACAACCACATATTTTGCTTCAGTTGTATATAAGGCAATTGAACTTTCTTTCGTGCTAAACCAGGACACCAATCGTGATCCCATATAGAATGCACCTCCACTAGTGCTTTTTCGATCATCAACAATTCTAGCCCAATCCGCATCTATATATGCATGAAGAGTGAGATTTGTATCTTTAGGATACCATAGACCAAAGCCTTGATTTCCTTGGAGATATTTGAATATCTTTTTACATCCCAAAGATGTGATTCCTTTGGATTGGATTGGAACCTTCCAACAATTCCTACTGCATGCATAATATCTAGCCTAGACCCGTTAAATAAAGTAGACTTCCAATCATAGATCTGTATGCTGGTTGATTCACTGTAGGAATTCCATCATTAGCACTGAGACTTCTTCTTGTTACCACTGGAGTGCATACTCGTTTGGAATATTCCATTCCGTACTTCTTCAAAATCTGCTTGAGATATTTAGTTTGTGAAAGAAAGATGCCATCTTTTGTTTGTTGTACTTGTAGACCAAGAAAATAAGTTATTTCTCCAAGTAAATACATTTCAAACTCTTGCTGCATAACAAAAGAAAAATTTTGACTCATAGATTCTTCATTACTGTCAAAGATGATATCATCAACATAAAAAACAATAATTAGTAGTTTATCATTCTCAATTTTTGTGTAGTTTATCATTCTCAATTTTTGTATATAAGTTGTTGTCTACAGATCCTTTTGTGAAACCTAGTTGTTGAAGATATTTGTCAAGATGATAATACCATGCCCTTGGAGCTTGTTTTAGTCCATATAGAGCCTTTTTGAGTTTTCATACAATCTTTGCATCATTTCCCAAAATGAATCCTTCTGGTTGTTCAACATATACTTCTTCTTCTAAATCTCCATTAAGAAATGCATATTTTACATCCATTGGATACACTTTGAATTTTCGAAAACTTGAAAGAACAAGAAACATTCTTACGGCTTCAAGTCTGGAAACATGTGCAAAATTTTCTTCAAATTCTATAACTTATTGTTGGCCATACCCTTTACAAACAAGTCTTTCTTTGTTTCTAATAGCCTCTCCATTTTCATTCAACTTATTCTTGAATATACATTTTGTTCCTATAACATTTTTATCATGAGGTCTAGGAACTAATTCCCAAGTATCCTTCTTTTCAATTTGGTCAATTTCTTCATCCATGGCCTTCACCCAACATTCATCTTTACTAGTTTCATTAACATTTTGTGTTTTTATGGAGGATAGTAATGCTAGATAACTAGAAGCTCCTACAAGAGTTCTTGTCTATACTCGAGACCCTTTTTCTCCTAGAATTTGAGATTCTGGATGATTCTTTTGAACATACCTGGATGGAGCCTTTTCCCTGTCAGTTGTATCTTTTTTTGATGCTTCATTAGTTTCTTCCTCTATATCATTTCGATTTGATATGGGAAATAATTCACCGTATTCATCATTATCATCTTCCTTTGCTGATTTCACCTGTTCCACCTTAATCGATTATAATATCAATGCATTCAACAATTTTTCGAAGTCTCTTATTATAACATTTTTATCCTTTACTTCTACGTGAATAACCTAGAAATATCTCTTCGTCTACTCTGGGTTCAAACTTACCAAGTTTTTCATCAGTCTTTTTGATGCAACATTTGCTTCAAAAAATTTTGAAGTGTTTTACAATAGGAGGCTTACCATACCAAAGTTCATATGGAGTTTGATCACTATTTACACGAACATGATCTTTGTTGAGAATATTTACTATAGTATCTGTAGATTCACCCCATAAGGTGTCAAGAATTCTAGATTCATCAAGCATAGCTGAAATCATTTGTTGAACTGTTCTATTAATTCTTTCCACCACGCCAATTTTGTTGAGGAGTTTTGGCAATAGAGAACTGCCTTTTTATTCCATGTTATTCAAAAAAATCATCTGATATGAATTCTCCTCCTCGATCAGATCTGAGACATTTTATTTTTAGATCTAATTCATTTTCAACTAAAGCTTTGAAGACTTTAAAATTTTCAAATGCTTCATCTTTATGCTTTATTAAACCAATCCAGCACATTCTAGAAAAATCATCAATGAATAAAATGTAGTATTCTTCTCCATGAGGTGACTTTTTTCCTTGTTGGCCCACACAAATTAGTATGAATGAGTTCAAGAGGATTACTTGCTGATCCTTCTTTGCTATTGAATTGAACTCTAGTTTTCTTACCGAATTGTCATGGTTTGTAGATGGTATTTTCTGGGATGATGATATCTGGAAGCTCACGAATCACCTTGAGCCTGCATGCTTTTATTATTTGAGAAAAGTTTAGATGCCCCAATCTTTGGTGCCATAACCAGTTCTATTCTATTTTGCATAGATAACATTGTTCTTGACCTCCTTTTAGTATATATAGACTTCTTGGAGTTCTTGTACCTTTGATTATGGTCTTTCCTGTGTCAAGCTCACGAGCCACACATTATTTTGATCAAAACACAACTTCATTTTCTTGATCACACATTTGACTAACACTCAAAAATTTATGCTTTAAACCATCAACATACATAACACTTCCAGCTTTAAAATTTTCTTTTAAATAAAAAGAACCCTTACCCTTAATCAAAATGGGTGTGTCATTCTCAAAAGAGACATTATTTTCCTTTTCTAAAGCTTTGTAAGAAAATATTTTATTTTTATCACCTATCATGTGTTTAGAGCATCTGCTATCAATGTACCAATGATTTTCTTGTCCTTCTACAAATAGAGCTATGCCACATCTTTCTGACTGAAATTCCTTCCTTTCCATAACTTGGAATTTGATGATGTTTGTTCCTTTTGAATTGTTGGCTGAAATTTTCTCCTGCATTTAGATTCTTCATGACCAAAGTTATTGCAAAATGAAAATTCCATTTCATTTTCAAGAGGAGAAAAGTTATTATAAGAGATTTTCTTGATTCCTATCATGCTCCTTTGTTTTCTTGCTTCTCTAGTCATGATAGTCTTGTAAGCAACACATTAAGCAACTTTATGACCAAAGTTATGGCATGAAAAACATTTTCCATTAAAGAAGAAGTTTCTGCAATCATAAAATCTTTTGGTGTTGTTCACCTTTTGCTTGGTGCTTCTATTGATGTTCACCCTTGGAGTAAAATGAGCATGATTTACCTTTGAATCTTCTGGAACCTCGATGAAGCTTCTTTACAAAGTTTACCTCATCTTCTTTTGAAATATATCATGATTCCTTGAGATATTCCTTTTCTTTTCCCTTTTCTAAAGATTTGAAAGAGGCTTCTCTAATATTTGATGGACCTCCTTTCCCCATTTCAAAGGCAGTTAAAATTCCGTGAATTTGAACAACAGTAATAGATTGAAGATCCTTATTCTCTTCTTTGGAAGATATTTTTGACTCAAATTTAGAAGACAAAGATCTCAAAATTTTCTCTACTAAAGTAGCCTCCTTTATTTCTTCACCTAGATTCTTCATACAATTTACAATCTCATCTACTTGTAAAAAGTAACTAGAAATACTTTCATCACTATGCATATTGAGAGTTTCATATTGAATTCTGAGAGTTTGGAGCTTGGCATGTTTTACCTGGGAGTATCCTTTGTAGCTTTGAATGATTTTGTCCCATATTGCTTTCTTTTTGCTGGATTTGTGGGGACTGCTGCTGGATATTGGTATCCTCCTTCCACAATTTCCCAAACATCAGCTCCAAGAGACTGAAGATAGGATCTAGTTATTAACTTCCAATATGCTAAGTTATTTCCGTTGAAGATTGGTGGTTTTATAGATCCCATGCCTTTGTTATTGTTCATCTTGAGAGATCTCCCTTCAAGCGATCAAGCTTCTTTTGAAGGACCTCCTTTGATACCAATTGTTGGGAAAAATGCTGGGGGGGGTGAATCAATATTTTAACTTTCACAATTATGATTTTCCTTTTCAAACAATATACGCTACTTTATTGAAACCAACCAACATATTTATGTGACTATAAAGAATGAAACCAGCGTATATTTAATAAACAACTAATTCATTGTCTTAAACCAAAGTGTGATGAATTAAGTAGTAAACAGATGTAGTACGAACAAAATAAATCAGCACACATAAGAAGCACACATGATCACCAGGATTTTTCAGGTGGAAACCAAATGTGGGAAAAAACCACCGCTACTGTCATCTCAGTCTTCAATCTTATTATAATAAAAAGTGTTTACAAATTTTGTACTGGTGCAGTATTTTCTAGTACGTGTTATATACCTAGGGGCGATAATATGGGGTACCAAGGGAGGTACCCAAGGTAATAATGTAATACTGGGATGGGCCATAGTAATAAATAAGGTGGTTAACCCATATCATGTAAGGGACCACAAGTAGTTAATAATAATGTAATGGGCCCATGGTATTAGTTGATGGTATGAGGGAACCGTGGTAATGACCCATGGTATTGTATGTATGAGGCCTATATAGAGGCTAGAGACTCCAAGTCAAGGAATATTGTCAAGGATTATTGTATGAACAGGTATATGGCTTGTGGAGTGTTCTCCTTCCTTAAGGAGTGAATGTATGGTGTTGCCCTACCTTAAGGTTTTGATCAATAAAGAAGCATTTCTATCTATTTCTATCTTGTTATTCTTGGGTTATTTCTATTATCATAATATCTTTGGGTTAGATCTATAACAAGTGGTATCAGAGCTATAACAAGTGGTATCAGAGCTACAACAAGTGGTATCAGAGCTACAACAAGTGGTATCAGATATCAGAGCTATAACTAGTGGTATCAGAGCACTTTCTTGGGCACAAGGGGAGAATTTTTTTTAATTTTTTGCAGGATTTCGGGGGCGGCGAGTTTGCAGATCATATCTATATTTTTTGGTGAAAGATCTACAAAATCTGATTGTAGATCTGTATTCTTTGTGAAAAAATAGCTGATTTAAAAAAAAATCGGTTGAATCGGAGTCCGGATGAAGGAGATATCGCTGATCTAAAAATCAGTGGTGTTGTAGACAATTTTTCGGGGCAGCGAGTTTGTGGCGCAGATCTAGAAGTCCTGGTGCAAGATTTGCAAAATCTAATTATATATATGGATTTTTTGAGAAAAATTACCCTATTTCAAAAAAAAATCAGTTGAATCGGAGTCCGGATGAGGGAGATATCGCTGATTTAAAATCAGCTCTTTTTTGCAGAAATTTTGGTGACGGCGGGAGAGTTGCAGTGCAGATTTGAAATTTCATTGCCTGGATCAAAATTTCTATCACATGGGCAGATGCAGAATGGTTGTTCCATTTCCAAAAACATGCCATAATAGGGATTCTGAGCAATATTGACTAAACTGTGACAATTTCAAATTTTCGCCAAGTAAGTGAATTGTTTTCTCAAACCCCCTTCATGGCGATTCTATATTTTACAGGAAAAGATGATGGTCCTACTATTGAAGAATTCATACAAAGATACAAGTCCACACATGGGACATATTGGAAGATTCCAATGATGCTTAATATGAGAGATGAGGCTCAAAAGTGGAATTTATCACTTGACTTAAAGCAGTTGCTCAAACTTTTAGATGCAGAATTTGAAAAAGTCTTTTTCGACAAATGGTCTTGAGCTAGAAAAAAGGAGAATGAGACACATAAGGGGTTAATTGCTACGGGTGTCTCCTTATTGCAGGTTCATGGATTGATTCAGAAGGAGAAAATCATTGTTTCTATAAATCCTAGTTGCAGGCATAATTTCATCAATGTTAATTTGGCAAACAAATTGCAAGTTCCAGCAAAACAAATTGAAAATACACAAGTTGATGATGAGGATGTTCAAATTTATAAGGATTTGAAGCTTTTTATGGATAAATATGTGATGCATGGTGATTTTTATACTTCAGAGATGGATAATATGGATGTTGTTTTGGGATATCCTTGGATGGAATCTGCGGGTACTATCAATATTAATGTGCAGAAGAAATTCCTGAAGCTCTGGTATAAAAAGAAGAAAATTACATTACAGGATATTTCCATTAATAAACAGGTAGAGTCCAAGGACGTTGAAGGAGAAGATGTTCCAGGGTCTGACATATTAGATGATGAGCCAGTGATGATAGACAATCAAACACAAACAGAGGCTGAAGCAGAAAAGGTTACAGGTGCTGATACATCAGAGGAGGGCTCAGTGGTTGAAGTCATATTGGAAAAGAAGACACCACAACAGGCACCACAACAGGGTGAATTAAATAAAAAGACATCGTGGGTTAAAACTTCAACATATCATCACCCACATCACCCCACAAGAAAACAACCAACAAGATGGCAACCAATTAGCCACAAGGACAACAACCCCCGTATGACGGATAGCGAGGAGCAAAGATCCACCTACTACACATCAACACAGAAGAGCTGCCATGGTCAACTTCCATCTCAAGCGAGCGAGGCACCAACGAGATCGAGGGTTCACCTTTCTCTTGGATGGCTAGATGCACGTGCATGGTACCAGTGGACTACTCTTTTGAGTAGATCTTATTATTTGTGTTCTTCCCATGTTTCGGGGACGAAACATGCTAAGGGGGGTGGAGTGTTATATACCTAGGGGGGATAATATGGGGTACCAAGGGGGGTACCCAAGGTAATAATGTAATAATGGGATGGGCCATAGTAATAAATAAGGTGGTTAACCCATATCATGTAAGGGACCACAAGTAGTTAATAATAAGGTAATGGGCCCATGGTATTAGTTGATGGTATGAGGGAACCATGGTAATGACCCATGGTATTGTATGTATGAGGCCTATATAGAGGCTAGAGACTCCAAGTCAAGGAATATTGTATGAACAAGCATATGGCTTGTGGAGTGTTCTCCTTCCTTAAGGAGTGAATGTATGGTGTTGCCCTACCTTAAGGGTTTGATCAATAAAGAATCATTTCTATCTATTTCTATCTTGTTATTCTTGGGTTATTTCTATTATCATAATATCTTTGGGTTAGATCTATAACAGTACGCAAGAATCTACCTACTGAAGGCTACAACCTTCTCTCGTTTTCCAACTTCTACTGGAAGGGAGCTCCAACCCCCTAGCTCTTGCACTAGCTGATATGTTTACTAGTACATAGGCGCCAACCTATAGAAGGCTACTACCTTCACTCTTCCTCCAGGGACAATGTTTCATAAATTTTCAGACTGGACACCCCTGGTATATAACAACACAATACGAAGGCCACGTTTCATCAAATTTTCATACTAGATCCATTCATAACATTAAAGCAAAAAATTAATCACCACTACAATAACTACATCTACCAATAATCAGTCAATCTGAACAATTAGATCACTATCACCAGAACACAGAGCTGAACCCAGAACATTGCATCAATAATTAGAACCAACTGCAACCTCAAAAATCATATGTTAGAATGTATTAGCTACTTCAGTGAAGCCAACCTACGTGTATACGCTACTTCCTTTAACCAAACTTGCGTATACCTCCAAAAATACTGAATCATAAAATCCTCTGAATCAAAACTGTACCAACCAAAATATTCTGAATATCTACTGTCAAATTACAGAGTTCTAAATAGATAGTAGAAAGTACCACACTTCTTAATCAATCAATCAATCAATCAATCTGATTCAATCTCCTTATACAGTCAGTTCTACTATAAGATCTAATGAAGACATCATTGACAAGCAATCGTAAAACAACTACACTGATCAGATACATCAACATCTCTGAAAAACAAGCTTTTCTTCTGCATACGCTACTTGGAGGTGCTGAACCAACGTGTATACGCGCCTTCACCAAGGTGAACCATCGTATAGATCTACAAATAATAACTTAAAACTTCACATGTATTCCAGAATTTAGTCATACCCAGATCATAACATTTACAGGATACAACATGCATTAACATTTAGATCTAGCCCAACAATTATCAGATCATACAATGATAAGTCATTTTAGGTCTCATGATCTTGATACAACATTGTATCCAAGGTGAACAATATATTTTAGATAATATCATAACCATAACCCTTTCAACATAAAATATACTTCAGATAGAAGTATTCATGAAAAACCCTTTCACTTGCACACTTATCCCTTTGATCTTCTCCTCCTTATATAGTTTTACCCTTTCTCAATACCTCAGGCCAAAACAACATTTAGAACTTGTGGTATTCTTAGACGGGATCAAGTAGCCGTTATTCCGCTCAATATTGTCGGTTAATACCATGGTATGGACCCTTGGTATTCTTTAACCTTAATTTTCCATCGCATACACGCTTTTCCTCTTGTGAAATTTCATGCATACATATACGCTCTTTTTGTTCTGTGAACCCGCTTGTATACACTACTTGGACTAGGTGAACCAAGTACACAACTTAAAATAACTTATAATATTCTTTTTCTTCAATTTCCTGATTTTGATCTGTAATCCTTTGTCCCATCATCCTATTCTTCTGTACCATTACCTTGCTACCTCTGAATTGACCTGTTACAATGTGAGTTCCCCTTTATCAAATCTAAACTAACTTGTGAGTGGGTTGCCATCAAGGATAACACATGTACCATAATTCCAACATCAAGGGGGCCAAGTATTCAACAAGATTGAATTGAAGTCCGGTTATCACCAGATATCGATCTAACCTCCGATGTGTGGAAGACTACCTCCAAATCCAAGGAGGGCCTTTTCAAATTGCTAGTCATCCCTTTCAGGTTGAAAAATGCCCCCACAACCTTCATGAGGCTCATGGATGAGATACTGTGACCATTCACCAACTCATTCATGGTGATGTATTTGGATGACATTCTGATCTTCAACTAGAGTTGGGAAGAGAATCTCCACCATATTCGACAGGTCCTCCAAACCTTGCGACAACACAAGTTGTGTGCCAATTTGGAGAAATGAACTTTTGGTATTCAATATCTGGGGTACATAATTGAAGAGTGGGGTGTGTATACGGACCCAGTCAAGATGAAAGTCATTCAGGATTAGCCAACCCTAACCACTCTAATAGAGCTCTGCATATTTCTGGGTCTTGCCAACTTCTACCATAGGTTTGTGTTGGGGTTCTCTCATATTACTTGGCCTTTGAGTCAAGTCACCAAGGGAGGAGCGAAGGCATTTGCTGACTTGAAGCATCACCTCTTCTCTACACCAATGCTCACATTACCAGACCTACAACAACCATTTGAGATCAAGACGGATGCCTCCGACTCTGCTATTGGTGTAGTTCTTACTCAACAGGGGCATCCAATGACATATCACAGTGAGACACATCCAGTGGAATATCATAGTTAGACACTTTCAGACACGGTTCGAAAGTATCCCACCTATGAGAAATAGATGTATTACATTGTGCAGGCTTGATGATAATGGAAGAATTACATTTCGGGGAAGGAAATGGTCATCCACAGACCATCGACCACTGTAATTCATACAGACACATGGGATTTGTAGAAAAATCACCATTAGAAATGGTCCATATACCTACAATAGTTCCATTTGAACATTGAATAAAAGAAGGGAAACACCAAAAAAGTTGTAGATTGCCTCAGCCGATCACTGGTCATGGCGCTGATCACTGTGCTTGACTCTTGTGGTCATGAGACTATGGGGTGGACACATCTTTATAAGAGTAATCAATAATTTAACAACAAATACCAGATGCTCCTGGAAGGTAAGAAAGTTCTAAATTTTCACCTCTAGGATGCACTGTTATACCACTTGAGACACCTTTGTGTTCCTTCAAGCGAGTGTGCAAAGATGATTTGGGAGGCGCATTGCAGTTGGGTCGCTTGACATTTTGGGGTAGAGAAAGAAGTGGTAGTGCCACACAATTATTTTTATTGGCCGAAGTTTTGACAAGATTTTGGGAAGTACATCAGATCCTGCACTGTCTATGCCATTGCCAAACCGACCATTAAAAATTAAGGCCTATATAATCCTCTGCCTACTCCTAGTCGACCTTAGGAATCCATATCCATGGATTTCATGTCAGTCCTTCCCTCTATTATGCATGGAAATGACTAAGTTTTCGTGGTCGTTGACAAATTCTCTAAGATGGCCATCCGACGGCCTGCAATAAGAGTATCATAACATTAGCCACTAATAATATCTTCTTTGAATGAGTGTGGGTGAACTTTGGGATCCCATAGTCCATTATCTTAGATCGAGACAATAGGTTCCTAAGTACATTTTTGGTCAAGTCTCTGGTCGATGTTGGATACCGAGCTTACCAAGTCAATGAATTTCCACCCCCAAACTAATGGCCAAACAAAGGTCATCAACAGGATGATTGTACATGTTATGTCCATGTATAACTCGAAGCATCCACACACATGGGATGAAAGCCTCCCTTATGTCCAAAAGAAACATGACAAAGCTCTCCATAGCTCAACTGGCCATAACCCCTTTCAGGTGGGATTGGGATTCCAGCCACTATGTCCCATTGATGTGGCCATACCATTTGCAGCTACTCAGGTAGATTCAACTCATGTCCAGTCCGAAGTTGATAGTGCTAATAACTTCATTGAGCGCATTCATCACATCCTCCAGTAGGTCCATGATATATTGGACAAAGGCAATGCTAAGTACAAGCAACAACATGATTAGCATCAGGTGCCACTCAAGTTCTAGGTGGGCGACAAATTTTGGCTACATTTGCAGAAGGAACGCCTCACTGGGCCCCACCACAAGCTTCACCCACTTTGATATGGTCCATACACCATCATAAAGGCTATAGGGGACAATGCCTTCGAGCTCAACATTCCACCATTCCTTGGCATACACCTAGTATTCAATGGGACCACCTTCGACCATACTTTCCACCGTTGCTAGACACATTCGACATTGCAGAGAAAATCAAACCAACGAAGTTAAACCCAGACTGCATGGAGCATGCCACAACTGATCAAATCATGGACACAAAGATCAAAAACACTTGCCAATAGAGGATCCAACTATATCGAGTTGCCAAAGCATGCCAACTCCTTCACCAGGGACCGAGTTCAACAGAAGTTTCCCCATCTCATGGAAGCACTCAACATAATGGGGACCATTGCTTCCTAAGGGGGGAGGACTAATCTAGGTGGATATTGGTGGCCACCCACATATTCCAATTGGACATCTACTATTATTTCTTTGAGTTTTTTAGTTTCCTTAATTATAGCACAATTTCCTATTTTTGCGGTAGTTTTTCGGGTCTTGAACTTCCGAAGCCGTTTTGAGGCCCTAAACGATGTTTTTTTGGAAAATGGATAAACATGAGTAAATGATTCGTGATTGAGTCAAAATTTATAGTCCTCATATAGATATTTCTAATAAGGTATCATGTGCATCAAACGAATATCGTATTTCAAAGTTATGACTTTGGGAAGTTGATTTACCAATTTACCCCAACGAGGCCCATAGTTTTGGCGTTTCATCTCCTAGGGTTAGGTTTTTGGATGTTTTGGGGTTTTCCATTATTTCTAAATAATAAATAGGCCTTCATTGTAACATATTTTAGAGGCATGTAGCCGACAAATCTCTTCTGAGAGATACGCTACCATTTCCTGAGCCAGTTTACTTCCATTTATGTATGTAAGCATATTTCAGTTCTTTGACATTAATGAAATAAAGTTTTATTTCTATTGCACCTCTATGTTTATGTGTATATTTGTAGTTTGTTGCATTCCTTCATAAGTTCAGATCAGGATTGCTAGAAACATGGTTGTTTTCCAGGACTCTCCCTCTTATCTTGCACATATTATTGCTGAAGCTTTAGATATACTTGCTTATTTTCCTGAAACAAAAGATTTCAACCCTCCTAGAATTATAGTGGATGAACAACTTGATCAGTCAATTCCATATGATTTTGTTGATGGAGCTTCTGATAATTTAGGAAATATAAGTTGTGGTAGCAATGCACTCTTCTTATTTGATTCACATTCTTTCTAGATCAAAATGGGTTTTGGACCTGAGTCCAACGACCAACTTGAATTATTGGCATGCAAAAACCTCATAGGTTTTGCAAAATAAAAATGATGTAATGAGCTTCAAGTTTTTGGAGATTCCATGTTAGTGATAATCTGGTTAAATATATCTCCAGTGTGCAGATACATTTTCTTAAGTCCCATCCTGCAAGACTCATGGAGGATAAAAGACTCATTCACATCCTTATTTTTCTCTCATGTTTACAGGGAACAAACAAGATAGATGACATGCTTTCCAAAGTATGCATATCATTGGATAAATATCTTTGGAGTATCTAAGAGAACAAAGACGGAACTTCTCATGAGTTCTACCATTGGCCATACACATAATAACCTTCTTTAGCTTCCGGGATGTAACTAGTGACAATATTTGGTTCATATGTACTATTTTTGTGCTTATGCTTTTTGCATGGTTATATCTCTTGATAGGCACAGGGTAAATACATGTTCTCTTCACTTTTTTTGCAACATCTTGGCTATTTTCCATGGAAATATTTGATGGATAGTTTATGGGAAAACAATATAGTTTTCTCATTTCCTTTTCGATTGTTACAAATTTTGTAGGCTTTTGAACTCAACTTTTCGATGGAAAACATGCTACTACATATTATTTGTACAAGAAAATACCTTTGTGCATAAACTAGAATGCATCCTTGATGCATATACAAAATATAATTTTGTCGATTTTTTAATGAATGAAAATCATGATTTCTTTCTCGATGGGAAAGATATTTTAAAATTCTTAAAAAATAATATATTTTAAAGCTTCAAATTTTATTTTAAAAATTTAATTTAATTTAAACACACAATACACACACATACGCAACCACCTTCTTTTATAAACCATAATGAAAACATTTATATTAATTGAAAATTTGTGATTGGAGTAGAGCTATTATGATAAGATACATTAAGGAAGTGCATAATTTGTTTGGAAAGTTTAACTCTAAAAGATATTCCAAACTCTCCAAATCTTCAAAATGTCAACCTATGACTATATCAAAACTAGAATACCCAGTTGTAAATACATTCCAAAATACCTCTAAAATTTTACATGTTTTAACAAACATACTACTTGGTTAGTGGAGGAGAAGTAAGATTATTATGGGTCGTACCCATCTACAAGTTTGGAACTAGTTCATTGAGGTCAAGAACAACAAGATTGATAAAAATGATAGTGTTGATGGAGGCTGAAGGATTAGAGTAACTTTGAACAATGGATATTTTCATATCTTCCAACTCTTAGAGAAAACTAAAAAGTTCATCCTCTGATCATTGGATAAAACTTCGATGATCAATGATAATATCTGTGGTTCATATAGTGCAACATACAAACTGATTGTTTTAACATGGAGGACAAGAATCTCTTACAATTTGTGAATATGCTCCTACAACTAAGGTTGGAAGTATTATGTGTTGCATGTCATGTAAATGTTATGAGATCCCTTGTCTATCAAATTCCTTTGAGCCCAAAAACACAAATTGGTTATTTAAGGATGCATAAAGTCAACTCTATCTCCTTTCCCATAAAGCAATTCCTTTGAAAGACTACATGAGTAAGTACTAACAATAGAAGAACAAGAAAATAAGTACTCTCATCAAACACACAAAATGACATTGATTTGGAAATAGAATGGAATTGAATTAAACATAGTGCCCTAGCATATTCTTTAATAGAACCTCAAGAATTGAGTTGCCAACCCATAAACAAGCCCTGTAGTCGTAATAATATCAAGTTTTGTGCATGCTACAAATTCTAACAGAAGGGGGATGAGTCTAATTTCCACAATTGGTTGGACATTCCATATAACACTTGAAACTTGCCTTCACTTCAAATAGAACCCTCCCCCCGAAATTTACTTGTAATGGGTGAAAAATAAAATAAAATTGAACTTGCGTCAATACAATGACTCTGAATGAAACTCATATTTATCAAACAAAGTGACATAATACAATTATATTGGTAAATTTCATCATCCTAGAATACACATACTAGGGATATCCCACTGCACAACCAACACACTCCAGAGACCCATGGCATGGGAAGACTATCATGCTTGACATGTAAGAGCCTTTGAGTAGCTTTCTAGAATGGAATTGAATAATAAGGTGGAGCCACCAAACTAGGCCTAAATATTGTCTGATTCAACCCCTTCACTTGTAATCAGAATGACCAAAACAAACTCTATATAATGGCGATATAAACCATGTATGCTTCCACCACAAATAAACTAGATAAAAATTAACAAAGCAAGAGACTAATCCATCCCCACACTGCCAAACTTTGGTTCCAAGAATAATCAATATGATGCACCAAACCATAAGCATGATGAGGCAAGAAAATGATAAACTATGAATTCTCCCCTTGCACATGTTATATAGATTAATGCATGCAATGATTTGGGAGAGGGAGTCACATTTCATGATATACTTAGATATGTATGGCCCAAAATAAAATGGGTATTTTCTTATTCAAGTGCATAAATTGACAAATTATGGTATTGGGCAGAAAGAACTTGACCATTTATATGAAGTTTACTTGGTTCTAGGTTTCTCCTTGGTTGGCCATATTATTTTGTTTTTTGATTGTTTATTTGGAGCATATGGTGCATAGTGTAGGATTGGAGAAGGGATAACAAAGTTTTGATTTTTTCCATAATATTTAGATTATTATCATGAGGCAAGCAACCAACAATCCTATGACGAAGGAGAATTTTAGAATCACCAATGATTATAAGCTCAATTATTAGCTAGTGCTCCATATATTCTTTGAAATAACACATAAGCTTCCATTTGATTAATGACCGATGAATATGAAATTTCTATATTTTGTTAGGGGCAAAGTATAACCCAACATCACCTATATAATCAAAATTCAACTAACAATAAAATAATTACTAATTTTTTTCATGTAAACTTAAGCTAGAACTTAAAATATTATAATATAAAATGAAGAAAAGTTTAAAAACTTTACAAATATTCAAAATACATATCCACGGTAAAGGGACAAATCATAAATTATAAATATCCAAATCATAAATTAGAAATATCCACTTGATTAGAAATTTTCACACATTTTAAAATAAACTAAAAAAAATCATAAATGACATAAATGTTAAGGTTTCGTTTGAGCATAAATATCTTAAAAATCTTAGAAGCATGTAAATGTCAATTATTAAATTTATAAAACTTATATTGGAAAGGTAAATTCATTTGTTTCATTTTTTAATGGTTTTTTTTGGCAAATAATAAATATAGTGTTAAATGTTTTGTGTGTGGAAGTGGTAGTCGTTGTTGGAGATATTAACTTATACTTGTATTGTCTTTTTATGTGATATTAATCATGTCTAATAATTGTTAATTAGTTTGATTTAGCTCCTAGTTTTAATGTATAGTTTAAATATTTTCTCAACTAACTAGATTAGCTAGTTAAGATAATCAATTTATCTTAAACCTAATTTTATGTATAAATATATGATATGGGTGTGATAATAATATATAAATAATGGATTTGTGCATAATATTTCCAATTTGGTATCAGAGTTAGTAGCTCTAGATGTTACTCCCTTGTGAGAGGGCCTCAATATATGTGATAGATGCTCATAGTAGGAAAGTATACTACTAATTTTTGTGAGTAACTAGTGGAGTAAGTTTTCGTGTATGAAAAGTGCTATAAATTTGAAATAGATTCACATTTATTTGTATATTAATTTAAATAATTTCTAGGGCTTGGATCTTAAGAAAATGGAGCTCAATAAATTGATTATGTTCCAACAACAATAAGTTCTTTGGAAGAGGTTGTAGGAGTTACATAAGGTGGAATTCATGTGTTTCTAAAAAAAGGAGTTTGACATGGCACAAATGTTCACAAAGCATTGGATCCTGAAGTCTCTGATATATTTATTGGAAGGCTTGTAGTTTTTTCTTTGGCTACAGAGGGAGAATAAAAAGTGAGATTTTTTTTGCAAATTTTGCAGGATGAGTTTGAACTAATTGCGGGGTTAGCCAGATGTTGTTCAGTAAAGGGGATGTTGTGTACATAACATGATTTCTAAGCCACAAAGAGCCAAGTCATTGCACACTGTTGAGAGGAAGCAAATTTGTTTTAGGTGTAATATCTATGAAAGAGATTCCATGCCAGTTGTTCCTACAAGTTTTGTTGGCCAATCTTGACGTGCACTCTTTCCCTATGCCATGCATTGATTTTGTGAGCAGGCTGATAATGATGATCTTACAATTCCTTGCATATGATTTTCAAATAATAGATCAAAGGAGGAAACAAGATTCTCCCCTATTTCATTTCCATGTTTTCATATTACATTAAGGGGCTAATTGATCACCTCCTCAAGCATACAATGACATTGAACATTTGTTCAGGGGAGTCGAGAGTAATGCTTGTTTTCAGTGCTTATGAACTAGGGTTGATAAGCGACTTGGAAAGAACAATAGAGGTGGAAGCTCTTATGGTAGGATTATTTGTGCTTGTGCTTTCCTTTCTATATTAGTTATCTATAACTCATTTCATAAGTGTATTTATCCTTTGTAGTAGAAATGATCATATACACTAAGAAATATGAATGGATTCTTTAATATGTTCACGGATATTTATATTGATAAAAAGAATGATGATGAATATGGATGAAGGTCATGTTGTAATATTGAATTTTGGTACATTCAGTATCTAGATTGCTTTCCTCGATAGCTAACAAGTACAACAAAGGGCCACATGTTTTGGTATATGGAAGTACATCAATAAAATGGCTAGTAGTTAAACCATTAAAAACAATTAATTGATAGTCTGAAGCAATTATGTATTCAAGGGATCAAGTGGAAGTATAACTCAATATGGATGGTTGTGATGGAGCTTAATCTATGAGATTTCAAAGTGGATAATAATGTTGATGAAGTTTTTACTAAATAAAGATAAGAGATCAAGACAAGTACTCGTTAAGTGAGAGTGTTGAAGATATTAACTTATACTTATATTGTGCTTATTGTGTGATATTCATCATTATAAAGTGATTTTTAATTACTTGTATTTAACTCCTACATTTAATGTGTAGTTGACATATTTTCTCAAATAATTAGATCGGTTGGATAAGATAGTCAATCTATCTTAAGCCTAATTTCATGTATAAATATCTGAGAGAAGTGTGATAATAATATATGAATAATAGATTTGTGTGAAATATTTCTAATCGTCGTCTAATGGGATTTTATTTTATTTTATTTATTTATTTTTCCCCTGGGAACATTTTTCAGTTAAATTGTACTCAAAATTTAAGAAAAAATGGGGAAATCATAGTTTTAAGTTTTTTAATATGCACAATACAAGTGCCTAGAAACTTTTGAGGGAATTTAATCCATTCCTACATTCAAAAATCTATTTTTAACATTGTGATATCACCAAGAATCATATCCTCATATTCCAATCATAAAATTCAATAATTAAATTATGCAATTGGAGTGTCTTGCTGAATCGATAATAACTTTGCATCTAACTACACACATCCAAATATATAAAATATTTAATGCTTTGTAGTCAAATATTCATTGCTCACCCTCTTGCTCGATGAAAAAAGGAAAAATAAATAAAATCACATTCTTTGAAGTAAACACATCATTTTTTGTGAGATGAGTATGAAAGATGAGGTATTTCATGAGTTCATTTCTATTTTGTAATTTCTCATGGTACTTGATTTTGGATATTCCTTATGATGGACAATGGTAAATAAAATAATTTTAAAAGACTAGTTAGCATCAATTATAGTATTTTCAAGAAGTGAACAATGATTAACACTAGGAAAAGTCATTAGACTCATCCATAGACATTTTGTATCATCTCACACATGCATACATCATAAACCATGTGTTGGGTACAATTTTGATGACCATTTGTGTCTTATCCTAAACCCCAAATTTGGCATAATAAACCTACCTTATGCCCCATTTACCCCACTTTATCTTTATTTTGGCATAAAAATACATAAAAAAGGTACCCAAGACTTCCTTTCCTAAATTATTATGTTTTGATAAAAAATTGTGCATTAAAGAAAACATTAAACCAAAAAATTACCACAAAGTCAATTTTTTTTGCAAATTCTCATTTGTTGAAATATATTCAAGATATATGGAAACTTTACTAAAACATGGTTTTTGTTCCTTGGGACCCACAAATGGACAAATACCTATTCGATTTCCAAAAACCAACACATAAGGCTCAATTAATGCTTGGTCAACATGACCACTTTTGAGGAAAATGCCTTGTTTTAGCCTTAAAATATGACTTGTTTTGTTCTTTTTAGGGATTTGATCAGATTTTGAGGGCCTTCAATGGAGGAGATCAACCCAATAAGCTCCCTAAATTAGTATTTTTATTTATGGCTTGAGATTTCATAGCATTTCAGTTTTATAATTGTGTATGTAAATGCCTAAGTGTGTGAATACTTTAGCAAGTTTGTATTTTTCATAACTCAATCCTGAAAATTTTAGTTTCATACTTTCATGAGTAGTGTCGTAGCTTTATTCATTCCTATTTCATCAATCTATGAAGCTTGTTATTTTTTCCTAGTTGGTAGTCTCAAAAGGTGTGCATGCTAAGGAGTCGATTCCCCCCACAACTTTGCTTGTGCACTCAGTTTTCTTGTTGTCATCATCTATACTTTTGGTATGTATTTTCATATTATTTTGATGCTAGCATACTTTCCTTTTCATATACTTTCATATTTATCCTGTATATACTTTAGGTTCTATACTTTATATGCTCATAACTAGTTCTAAAAACTTGTTGTCCATACTTATTTTGTTGACTCTTCATACTTAATTTTAATTGTTTTCCATGTTTGTAATTGTCCATAATTATTTTATTTTCTGTCCATACTCTAATAAGTTTTCACGAATAAAGAATATAATAGGATTAGTTGTTACTGACTTAAGTACAATATTAGGGGAGGCCATATTTTCATCCCTCTAAAGAGAAAATACCCTAATGCATTCATAATTCAACCAGCTAGTATTGTTCAAGGAATATTAGTTCATGTTTTTATAGATAGATTATGGTTTCATAGATTAGACAATGATTGGATAAACAAGCCTATTGTTGGATGGTGAAAAACAATAAGAGTGGTCACCTAAATATATCCATGTTTTATAAAGGCCTTAGTGCATCTAAGTTCCTTATACTATACTTACTCCAACATTGATTTCATTTATTATTAATTCCATTTCCAAAGAATTTGATTTTAGTGTGATACTCTAAAATCAATGGGAGTCAATTATTGGAACCTTGGGAAACCAAGAACGCTACAAAATTTAGGACACTAGTGCTTTCCCAATAATTCAATCGAATTGGGTATATGTGTGTTTGCTTTTCCAAGAAAAGTGATTGAATTGATTTGTTTTTAAATTTTTGTTTCATTCTTTCTTATCTTAGTCCTCTACTTTTTGCTAAAATTAGAACTCTATACATCTTCTAGATGACTTTATTACTTAGCCTTAGACATAACAACCAATCTGGCCTAACTCGCTACATATTGTAATGTGTTTCTAAGTTTATAAACACCTAGATTGATATAAATATTATGTCCTGATTTGTGCCCATAGATTGGCCTAGAATTTTTGGTGTTGTTATCATGGAAACACATTTTGAGTTAGAACTAGATTTAGGAGACTTTTAGAAGTCTTTCAATTTTATTTTTCAAATATAAAAATTCACAATTTCGAGGAGGGAAGGTAGTAATATGAGAGGTAAGAACCTACATATTCATTTTAGCCAAGTCTTGACAAGCCCAAGTCATGTTTATATTTGTATGCTTATATTATATTTAGTTTAATTATGCATTCTTACACTAGACCTAGGGATTAGAGAGGTATATAAAAATACCCCAACCATTAAACAAAAAAACCCCCAACCACTAATACATTTTCAAAACAAGAACTATCAACTAACAAAGGAGGATGCTAAATAATTTATTCAATAAAGGAAGATATGCTACCACAAGGATCTTCTCAAATCCTTGTCCACAATTCATAATTGTCACTAGAGATGAATCTTCATTTCAAAAGTTAGAAGAGAAGAAAAACATCCATGGAGAGTGTCCACATGAGGAAAACCTAGAAGTTTCATCTAGTTATCCTTTTAAGGAGGATAGAGAGTCATGGGCCACATTTCATAAAGAGAAGATACAAGAACCCTTATGAATGCAAGAATGTAATGAAAAACTTTCAAAAAAAAATTATGGTATGATAATTAAGGACAACCAAGGAGTAAAATATCACATCAAAACTTGGTTCCAAACAGTCATCAGGTCACAATACCATTCCATTTCTTGACATCTCTTGCCATCAAATCTATATAAGTAGATGATCTATGATGTCTAGGCATTCATTGAGGTATATTTTTCAAACTTGGATATGATTTTACTTATCATATTGTTATCCAAGCAGATGCATTGGAAATTCTCTTATAATTGAGGGAATGATTTATTTTTCCAAAATAGAATTGGATAATATAGTGGAATAAATCAAATAATAATAATATTAAAAAATTCTACATAATAATGTTGGATCATTCATTCATGAATAATTATTCAAGTCATTGTTTAATAACTTATTTTGAGAGGATTTTATGGTAAAACACAACCAAAAAAATCTTTTTTTGGGGGCCCATATGCACTCATAATTAAATGTGTTTCCATACAAAGTATCCCTTGAAATATAATTTCTAATCCATTTTTAAATCTTTCAATTTGGATCTCAAATGCAAGATATAGCCAAAATAGTTAGTAGTTTTCAAGTAGAGAATTCAAGGACAAAGTAGTATAGTCATTATTTGAGGGATTCAATGGACATGTTTTTACAATATTTTTGTAGGAGATATCTCTTTCAAACTAATTTACAACCCAAATTGAATCACCTCAATTTGACATCATGTGAAAATGTTATTCTCAAATTACTAACTTCTTTTCATAAAATTTGCATTGTGACAATTCTATATCTGGATTGTTCATTAGAATATTTCATATATAAAATATTTCAAAAAATATTTCTAATGTGAATATAATTTAAGTCTAGTTTAGGCCACAATATTAATCATCTCATTTGGAGGCCAGGTAAATTTTTTATGACACATTTAGTGACTGCACGTCTTAAAACCAACATAGTGAAAACTCTGCCTCCTAGGTACGATTATCAACATTTTTGTGATATCAAATTAAGGGATATTAAAAACATGTTTCTGGTGGAGATACAAAAATAAATGTACTTTAACCTGCAAGTGGAATCACATTGATCCAACCTTTAATGAAAAATTTATGCTCCAAATAATGACTGTTGGTTTGGAAAAAACTTAAGAAACAATTCCATCAAACATGATTCTCTTCAACATGATTAGCACATCATTATAATTCACTTTGAAAATATTTTTATGCTAGAAACAACCATATGAATCCACATCAATTAGGCTTTGAAATCACTGCAATCATACATAAAACAAATATTTTTCGAACAAAATATCGTCAAGAAATCTAGGTGGCCACCACTTTGTCAACTGGTAAACAAATGTATTTTTCTTTTTCTATATTCTTTGGATTTTTTTCCTATGCATTGTCTGTAATTATTTTTCATATTTATTAGATGAAGAGAGACTATACACCTCTCTTTCTCCATCATTTCACATTTTATTGCATGCAAGTGCTAAGTTTTTGCAGGTCCTAGAAGGATCCAAGGGGTCAAATCTATGGATGAAGGATATATTAAAAGTCAATTTGTAGAAATTAATTCATGAGAGCATGAAATATAAATGATTAGGTCAATCAAAGTGGAATACTATTTGTTGTTGAGTTCATCAAGAAAGTTCAAAAATCCTTGGAGCTTGCTTTCAATTGTTTCCAACAACACCAACAACCCTACAGTGCTTAAACATGGATTGAAATTAAGGAAAATGACATGAAGTCAATCATTAGAAGAATAAATCAAGATATATATCATGTCAAATCACATTTACCACCAACTAAGCCTCTTAGAAGCCATACTGTTGACGATGTCATTCATCAACCCTATTGTATGGTAAGCTTCAAAATCATATACGTTGAAGTCCAGACCTTTATCTATTCATCCACGTTATTATTACAACCAAATCATGAGTTCAACCTATTTTATTTTCACAATATTACCGTACTTCCTTACTCTATCCAACCCTCTTCTTGCATTTTAGAATTACTTAAAAGAAAAAATAACTTGCACAATCTAAACTCAAATTTTGATTGGAAAACCAAGCAATTGGCCAATGAAAATTCCCAATAAAAGTTATATCTAGTGATCCAAAATATAAAATTAATAGTTCACAAAGTTAGGATAGAATATTTAATTATATTAGAGAAACTTAGAAATAGAATGTTGTTGTAAAAGATATGACTTCTAGAATAATGTCGTATCTTAGGCTCCAATTTAGGAGTAGAGTTAGTTGATTGGTTATAATGACATTTATTTAAATGGACACTTGTTAATTTAATAAGTAGTCCATAACTAGAATAGGTTAGAAAATTAAGCTTATATATAGCTCATTCTCTTGATTGCAATTGAGTTGGAGTGTGTGTGTAAGATCTTGCAAAATTAATATGTAATTTATTTTGTGTGTCTGAGGACACTTCTGCCATTATTGTGGTATTGGAGCTTCAATAATGCAGCTGATGTGAGGAGGAGATTCCAACACTATAAGTTTTTGGAAAACTCCATTGAATTGATCAGTAGATGGTTGGTATGAAAATTGTCCAGTTTTTGTTCAAAAGAAAAGAAATTTTATTATTTTATTGATTTTAGATTTTTAAATATGAAAATCAATTTATGTATTATTATAAAAAATTGTTGTGCGTCTTGAATTTCTATTATCAAAATTTGTTGTAAGCAATATAAACATCCTTCTCTATTTTTATCTTGACAAAATGCACGAAACGTTACACACATATTCATTATTTTTCGCACTCCTATACTTGAGCTACTACCCTTGAATTGGTGCACACAGCCATCAACTTGTTAGGACTCCATATTGTCTACTTTTGACCTTGTATTTTGTCATTTTGTTACCCTCTTTAGCCCATAATTTGAAAGCCTTGATAACATTTTGACCTAATTATTCCAAAGGTATGAAGTAACTCTCCTCATTGCTATATGTTTAATTATTCAACACATATTCATGTTACCTTTATAATTAATCTTTGGAAGTTGACTAAGTTGCTGACAATTGATGAAACTGTTTAAAGTCTGCAGAATTATAATTCATAGTTGCTGGAACACCAGAAACAACAATTGTGCAGTTGCTGCAATACCAGAAACAACAATTGACTAAAGTGGGTAAAACCTCATTTTGCAATGGCTGAAACATCTGGAATAGCAATTGCTTAGAAGAAGCAGTAACCGTCTGAAGTTGCCAGAACTATACGTTGCAGATGCTGACATAGCATGATCAACCACTATCCAAAATTGGCAAAACACAGTCGCAGATATTGGAACACCAGGAGCAGCACGAGAACTTCAAGGGAACAATTGAGATTTACCAAATCGGCAACAATGGTGGAACAACCAAGGACAGTACGAGGATTTCAAAGAGACGGTTGAGGTTTACCAGCTTTGCAACAGCAAAAGGATCCGATTAACAAAGGATGATAAAATTACACACTGTTGTAACAGCATGCTGTAACAGGAATTGATTTCCTATTTTTGTACAAAAGGGTCAACTAAATGAGTAATGACAATCTATTGTAATATATGTCTCCTCTATAAAGAGGAGACATCTACATTAGAAAGGGGGGAGAACAAGTTGTAACAAGGGTATTGTAGTGCAGAACGAGTCTGAATCCTTATTGTAATTTGACATTTTGGCAGATGAATAAAGCACTGTTCTGAGCATTTTAACTTAGCATCTATGTCCTGGGGAATCTTGTGAGAGGGATAGGGCCCACCTTCTTCACAAGATTCACCCATTTCTTTTCTGTTGAGTGTGTGTGTGATTTCTCAGTATTGCTTTTGATATTTTTCCTTTGCTGATACTCTGTTTTCTTAATCAATTAGCGCTGTAAAAGAGTGTGTCACCGGTAATTAGGATTTGCAGTGTGCATTGGCAAATTGGTCACAGGGGCAGGTGCTGAACATCCTTACCCTGAGGATAGGGTCCTGATCCTCTGTTACAAGACAACCATCACTTCTTTTTACAGATTTGTTACCTTTAGTTAACTGTTTTCATTTCATTTCTGCAATAGATCATAACTGCTGTAACACGGAGTAAGGGTTTGATAGAAAGTAGATTTGTTTATACTACAGCCTTCAATGCTTTTAGAATTAAGTGCATACAGTATGAGGTCACCTTTGAAACAAAAGGACTTTCCTGGGTTGACAATTTAATGTGGTACTCGACTGTTTAATTAATAAAAAATTCGAGCAGCCAACATTTTGGCGCCGTTGCCGGGGAAGGCGACTGAAGATTTTAAAGGTATTAACATGTTTTTCTTTCTTTAGAAAGGCAGGATGCATGAGAGGACGCAAGAAGGTTAACCATTCAGGCGGCAAAGGCAAAGGAGGAGGAAGAAAAACTTTTATTGACGATATTATTTCAAAAGCTGAGACATCCCAGAGGTTAAGCTCTTGGAGGCCACAGACCCAACACTCTTCCCAGACAGATTTTCAGACAGAGGAAGTAGTGGGGCCAGAGAGGGTTCTAGAACCATCAGAATATACTGAGGAACCGGTGGAAGAAGACGAACGACCAGTAGAAGAACCAATAGAGGAAGTTAAGGTGGAGGAACCAGTGCAGGACATCGAAATCCCAACAGAAAACTCCGAAGACCGGGCAAGCGCATCAGGGAAACAACCAATGGAGGATAACAATGAAGGAATTTTCAGTGGAGGACGCAGAATAGAGGGAAGGGGAGAAAATTCTCTCTCCACCCTGGAATTCCCCATTGGAGATCTCCCCAGAGGAGCAACTCCTATGAAGAATATCCCACTTTCAGCATTACCCAACTTCCATGGGCTATTCACAGAAGATACTGATGAATTTCTTTTTGAATTTGATATACTGTGTAGAAGCTATGACTATATTAATTCTGCTCAGAAATTAAAATTGTTTCTAGATACATTAAAAGGGAATGCATTAAGATGGTTCATGAGCCTGGGAGCTCATGTGATTACAACATGGGACTAGATGAAGGAGAAATTTTTGGCTAAATACCAAGATTATTGTCGAACAAGAGAAAGAAAGGAGGAATTATTCAAGATGACTCAGAAAGAGGACGAGAGCCTAGAAGACTTCGTGGAAAGGCTACAATATAATTTACAGCGATCTGATCATCCTGATATGAGTAAGGATATTCTCAAGTCAATACTGCTAAGAGGGGTACGAGATGACTATTTAGATATGTTAAACATGCTTGGAAAAGGAGACATATCTAAGGAATCCTATGATGAGATTATCGATCTCTGTAAAAGATGTTCAAGAGGAGCAGCAGGCAGACCAAAGAGCAAAGACAGTACATACTCAAGAGTCCAGAAATCAGCAAGTGGAGGAGCAACACGGGCCGAAATAGGTAACTTACTTGAAGAATTTAAAACTGAAATGTTAAGCTCTTTTGCTTCACAAATTGATACCTTGCAGGTTAAAAAGAAGCAGGCAGAAGCAGAGGCCGCTCTGGCTATTTTCTGCTCTAGATGCAGGGAAAAACACCCACTAAGGGAATGTCCCCTGGACAAGGTACCAATTTGCACTATCTGTGAAAAGGACCATGAGACCCAACAATGCCCTTCTCTACCAGGAATAAAAGTAGCACTGCAACCAACTGAAGAAGAAGCTGAAGCAGTGTACCTCCTCACACAGAGAAGGCAATGGCAACCACAAGGACAAGGTATGAATTCTAATATGCCATTTAATCGTTGGAATAATCATCCTCCTTTTTAAGCAAATTACCCAACCTTCAATCAAATGCAGTACCCACCCTTTAATCAAATGAATTTCCCACCCATGCAGCAACCGAATCCTCCTTTTGTTTATCCTACAATGTGGAATCCCTGGGCTTTACAACAACCCTATCAATGGAACTCGAATTGGACAGCTCCACAGATCCCATTTCCAAAACAATTACCTCAGTATCAGCAATCTCTCTCCTTACCATCAAATGCCCCACCTAATAATCAGACAATAAGACCTTAGCTGCCTGTACAACCTAACCCCAACCCGAATAATAATAAAGCTCTGCAAGTAATTGATGTTCAAAACCAACTAGTTTCCCCTCTGCAATGCAATGACATTCATTTACGCTCAGGAAGAATACTTGAGCCCATTATTGATGAGATCACTTCTGATTTTGATACAAAAGAAATCGGAAAAGAAAAATCATCTAATGCTGAAACAGTTGGATCATCCTCTAATAATAATGCTGAAACAGTTGAAACATCTTCTAAAAAGACTGCTAAAGCAGCAGAGCCACCATTCCCTGAACGTTTGGCTCTTACCAAAACACTTGAGCCACCTGCTTTTAATTTGTTAGGAGAACTGCAGAATTTATATGTTAAAATTCCACTTTTACAAGCACTAAGAGATGTACCGATTTATGCTAGAACTGTTAGAGATATTGTTGAGATTGCAACAAGATGATGGAGCTTAGTGAAAAGAGTCGCCTTCACTAAGTGGGCCCACAGGCTATTTTTGGCGCAAGTCTATTTTTAGACTATGTCTATTTTTAGACATATGGATCATGTCTATGGATTGCAGGTTGCTGTTTATGGATGATTGATCAAGTTGGGAAAAATAGATGGACTTCTATTTTTGATGAAAGTGTGAGTGATCACAGTGTGAGTGATCAAAGTCTATTTTTAGACTGGCTGTCAAAAATAGAAAAGTCAAATATTATTATCTCACAATAATATTTGGACTATAAACTTAATCTTGTTCTCTTGGAGCACTTCAGTTTGAGCTACAGAGGTGGCACATGCAGCTGTCAGAAGGAAATACGCTTTTCTTATGAGTCAGTTGAGTTGTTGCATGCATGACTTCAGTTAGAACTCAATCAGTTGAGTTTGGTGGAGTTGATGGAGTTGTGTTCAGTTTAGCTTTGTTAAACTGGTTGTATTTAGTCTAACTGGCAAATAGACTAGAGATGAGTTGGGTGAATTAGTTATTAATTAATTCACAAGTTATTAACTCATAATACAACTAATGAATACATCAGTTAACTCAGTTGCATGTCAGTGCATGTTCAGTTCAACAGGGACAGGTGGTAGAGAATCAGATTGCTATCAGTTGTGACTATAGTTGTGCACCAGATCTTGCACAATCAAGGGATTGAGTATGCCAATGAGTTTGCTCACGTATTTTCCCACATTATAGCTTGTGCTCACGTCAAACAAAGAGTGAGTGACTATTTTGCAGGGAAAAATGAGTTTGGTGCGCCATTCTCATCAGTTCTTGAGCAGTGGAGGCAGGAAAGCAGTGGAAGAGATTTGGAGATCAGATCTGAGCTGTATTGTGTGTAACATAGGTGGAGATACTTGTGAGAAGCATTATGCTGTGTAATGTTACATGAATCAATCATTAATATACAGATAGTTGGGGTTTTTAGCGAGATGCTTTCCCCGGGATACATACTGTGTTAAATGTGTGAATGCTCTTGATGTTTTATTGTTATTGATGCTGCTATATTGATGATCAACGTAGAGGAGCTTATGTATTGTGTATGTTTTCCACAATAGTACATGATCAGGATAATCTCCATTGAATATGTGTTAAATTATTCAAAATTTCTACATGGTATCAGAGCTAGCTAGATAATTGTAGAAAAAGTTTCTACATGGTATCGGCGCTGTTGATCATCAGATCTACTATTCAGGAAGTGTTTACAATCTATTTCTTCAGGAAGAGTCTGTAATCGGGCCAGGTAGCTTCTGGATTCATCCTTCTTTTGGAAGGTGAGATATCCGGTGAATGCCCATACAGTCAATCTCTGTACGAGAAATATTGTGTTCTCACGAATTCTAGATCGGAGGCGGTTGAGTTTGGAGCTGGTGGAAATCAAATTTGCAGCAGTGTTGTTGAAATGTCTTTCAACGGATTGCAAATGTTATTCCAAAGCAAGAGCGACCTAGCGCTCAAGGATAAACTCAGTAACAATAAAGGTGAGAATGGATCTTCATCAAAGGTATCTGATGAAGAGAATTGCGCTTTGGCTACCAAAGCAAAGAAGGGGAAGAACAAGAAAGCTTCTCATTCCGGTGCGAAAGGCAAGAAGCAGGACATGTCCAGGATGAAGTATTTTCACTGTCACCAGCATGGACACTATGCCACTAATTGTCCGCAGAAGAAGAAGAACAAGCAGGCTGCTGGATCTTCAGCAGGAGAGGCTCTAGCCTCACAATTTGAGCTTGATTTTTCATTGATCGCATGCTTGGTTTCAAGTGTGATGGGATCAGTGTGGTTCTTGGACAGTGGTGCATCTTTTCACATGACGGGAGATAGAGATTTGTTCTCTGATCTGGAGGACAAAGATCTTGGAGTGCACATCGAGATGGGCGATGATGGTAGATACAGTGCGACCGGTATCAGTACCATTTCCTTTGAGAGGGAGTCTGGTAAACCCTTTGTATTGAAGGAAGTCATGCATGTTCCAGGATTGAAGAAGAATCTCATCTCAGTGGCGATGTTAGAAGACAAGGGGTATGATGTTGTTTTCAGCGAGGGAAAGGCCTTCCTGCGCATCAAGACAACTGGTGAGACCCGGAAGATAGGGGTTCGAGTGAGGAACCTTTATCAGTTTCATGTAGATGGATGCGCAGCAATGGCAGGCAAGGCAGAAGGATTGGTGAGCCGGGATGATGGCGAGTTGTGGCACAGGAGATTGGGTCACCTTCACCATGGAGCCTTGAAGATACTACAGCAGATCACTACAGGGCTTCCTAAAGGCACACTTGCGCAGTCAGATCAGTGCAAGGGGTGTACTTTGGGGAAGTTTGTGAAAGCCACCTTTCACGAGAAGGATAGTCGCGCCACGATGATCCTTGAGAGAATTCACACAGACGTGTGTGGACCTTTCTCAGTTGCTTCGACAACAAAACACAGGTATTATATGATTTTTGTTGATGATTTCTCTCGTAAGTGTTGGATCTTCTTCATGCAGAAGAAGAGCGAGACATATTCAAAGTTTTGTGAATTCAAAGCACTGGTCGAGAAGGAGTCGGGGAAGAAGGTGAAGGCTCTTAGGAGCGATAATGGTGGTGAATACATCTCGGACGAGTTCAAGGATTTCTGCAAGACAGAAGGGATTCGTAGAGAGCTCATAGCTCCCCATAACCCACAGCAGAACGGGGTAGCTGAGCGGAAGAACAGAACGATTGTGGGTGCTGCACGGGCAATGTTGCATGATCAGGGCCTACCCCTTCACTTGTGGGCGGAAGCATGCAATACAACAGTTTATGTGCAGAATCGTTGTCCTCATAGGATACTTGGCATGAGTACACCTGAGGAACTTATTCTGGTAAGAAGCCTGATCTTTCTCATTTGAGGATTTTTGGTGCTAACGTTTACATGCATGTGACGAAGGATGCCAGGAAGAAGTTGGAGCCGACTGCAGAGGTTGGGATATTTGTGGGGTACACTGATACGCCCCACAACTATCGTGTGTATTTGCCAGACAGTGGTAAAACTGTCGTGCGCCGGGATATAAAATTTCAGGAGGAGAAAGCCATGAAGTGTTCGCTTGAGAGGGAGCTACACTTGCATGCAGATGAGGAGCTATTAGTTCCTAAGGATGAGCTTCAGGACGTGGATCAGCCACAGGACGAGGTTCATGGAGTGGAAGAGACCACTCATGCAGCGCCAACCATCAGAGGGCGAAAACGCTTGACAGAAGCTGAGCGACTGGCTCAAGATGCAGAGAAAGTTGTAGGACCACCTACAGCCCAACGCAGGCAGAGACAGTCACCTGATCGGTACACTGGATACATGGCTCTTATGAGCAAGTGTGTTGTGACTGAGCCATCCTCTTTCGAGGAAGCTGTGGAGGATCCCACATGGGTAGACGCCATGGTGGAAGAGTATGATTCTATTGTCAGAAACAGTGCATGGGAGATTGTTCCTAGACCAGAAGGGAAATCAGTGGTGGGTTCGAGATGGATCTACAAAGTTAAGTAGGCAGCTGACGGGAGTGTGGAGAAGTACAAGGCAAGATTTGTTGCCCGAGGCTTTTCTCAGATTGAGGGGATTGATTATGAGGAGACCTTTGCACCTGTCGCAAGGTATTCTTCCATACGGACGATTCTTTCTCTCTCAGCGCAGATGGGATGGCACATTCATCAGATGGATGTGAAGACTGCGTTCCTCAACGGAGTCATTCAGGAGGAGGTGTACATTGAGCAGCCCGAAGGCTTTGAGGTCTTCAGCAGCGAGTCGCATGTGTGCAGGCTCAAGAGAGCGCTATATGGGTTGAAGCAAGCACCATGTGCTTGGTACACACGGATAGACAGCTATTTCACAGGACTTGGATTCTCCAAGAGCGAGGCGGATTCGAACCTTTACCAGATTGTGGTGGAGGGTAAGTTGCTTATCATTGTACTGTATGTTGATGATTTGATTCTAACGGGTGATGAGCTGTTGATACTGTCATGCAAGAAGGATCTTGCTACAGAGTTTGAGATGAAGGATTTGGGCCTCCTTCACTATTTCCTGGGATTGGAAATATGGCAGCGCAGTGGTGGACTATTTGTTTCTCAGGGCAAGTATGCTCAGGAGATACTGGAGAAGTTCAACATGCATGGCTGCAAGCCTGTTGATACTCCTCTTCCTGGAGGTTGGAGGAAGGAGGATGCCACTTCGGGAGAAGAAGTGGATGCCACTATTTATCGACAGTTGGTGGGGTCGCTGATGTATTTGGTCAATACACGACCTGATATATGCTATGCAGTTAACCAGCTTTCACAAGCTATGGTTAAGCCTACCAAGCTCTTCTGGAAGGTGGGCAAGCATGTATTGCGCTACTTGAGAGGCACATCGGGATATGGTTTGTGGTACAGACAGGAGGATGAGGTGAAGCTATGTGGCTTCACGGATGCAGATTGGGCAGGGAGCCCAACAGACAGAAAGAGCACATCAGGAGGGGTCTTCAGTATTGGATCGACAGCAGTTTCTTGGTACAGCAGGAAACAGAGATCCGTGGCACTCAGTTTAGCGGAGGCCGAGTATATGGCAGCAAGTTTGGCTGCATGCGAGGCTATATGGATGAGGAAGATCCTAGTTGGTTTGTTCGGTTCTCATTTGGATCCTACTGTGATTTACTGTGATAACCAGAGTTGCATTAAACTCTCGGCTAATCCTGTATTTCATGATAGATCTAAACATATTGACATCAGGTACCATCATATCAGAGATTGTGTGCAGCGGAGGATCATGTTACTTTCGTACATTCCAACGGAGGATCAGGATGCGGATATTCTGACGAAGGCTCTCACCAGGAGAAAATTCGAGTACCACCAAGGCAGGATAGGGGTTGCTGATAATCCATATCTTGTCGAGAGGGAGTGTTGAGATTGCAAAAAGATGATGGAGCTTAGTGAAAAGAGTCGCCTTCACTAAGTGGGCCCGCAGGCTATTTTTGGCGCAAGTCTATTTTTAGACTATGTCTATTTTTAGACATATGGATCATGTCTATGGATTGCAGGTTGCTGTTTATGGATGATTGATCAAGTTGGGAAAAATAGATGGACTTCTATTTTTGATGAAAGTGTGAGTGATCACAGTGTGAGTGATCAAAGTTTATTTTTAGACTGGCTGTCAAAAATAGAAAAGTCAAATATTATTATCTCACAATAATATTTGGACTATAAACTTAATCTTATTCTCTTGGAGCACTTCAGTTTGAGCTACAGAGGTGGCACATGCAGCTGTCAGAAGGAAATACGCTTTTCTTATGAGTCAGTTGAGTTGTTGCATGCATGACTTCAGTTAGAACTCAATCAGTTGAGTTTGGTGGAGTTGATGGAGTTGTGTTCAGTTTAGCTTTGTTAAACTGGTTGTATTTAGTCTAACTGGAAAATAGACTAGAGATGAGTTGGGTGAATTAGTTATTAATTAATTCACAAGTTATTAACTTATAATACAACTAATGAATACATCAGTTAACTCAGTTGCATGTCAGTGCATGTTCAGTTCAACAGGGACAGGTGGTAGAGAATCAGATTGCTATTAGTTGTGACTATAGTTGTGCACCAGATCTTGCACAATCAAGGGATTGAGTATGCCAATGAGTTTGCTCACGTATTTTCCCACATTATAGCTTGTGCTCACGTCCAACAAAGAGTGAGTGACTATTTTGCAGGTGAAAAACGAGTTTGGTGCGCCATTCTCTTTAGTTCTTGAGCAAGTATTGAGCAGTGGAGGCAGGCAAGCAGTGGAAGAGATTTGGAGATCAGATCTGAGCTGTATTGTGTGTAACAGAGGTGGAGATACTTTTGAGAAGTATTATGCTGTGTAATGTTACATGACTCAATCATTAATATACAGATAGTTGGGGTTTTTAGCGAGATGCTTTCCCCGGGATACATACTGTGTTAATGTGTGAATGCTCTTGATGTTTTATTGTTATTGATGCTACTATATTGATGATCATCGTAGAGGAGCTTATGTATTGTGTATGTTTTCTGCAATAGTACATGATCAGGATAATCTCCATTGAATATGTGTTAAATTATTCAAAATTTCTACAGATATTTGTATTAAGAAACCTGGAAGAAAAGCTAAGGACCCCCTCACAGTTCATGTGATGGGTGATCTACCTGCTCTAATGTCAGAAAAAAACCCCCCTGTAAAATATGGTGACCCTAGTCACCCTACAGTTATAGTTCAGGTTGGTAAGACCTTTGTTTCTAGAGTTCTGGTAGATCTCGGTGCTGCAATAAAAATCATGACACTTGAAACAACACAGTTATTGCAGTTAAAATTTTTTATTAGGGAAACCCCAACCATTCTAGAGCTAGCTGACCGCTCCACAATTAAACTTGAAGGAGTCATTGAAGACCTGATAATTTCAGTCGAATCTTGGAACTACCCAGCTGATTTTGTGGTGTTACAGACCAAAAATAAGTTGGGGGGTCATCCATTGATTTTAGGAAGGCCTTGGCTGGCTACAGCAGATGCCTTCATTAGCTGTAGGTCAGGTTCAATGACAATTTCGAATGGATCTGAAACCAAGCAGCTTACTCTGTACCCTCATGCCACACCTATGATTAACAATGATAATTCAATATGGTTAGATTATGAGGATGATGAGACTCAACCCATTTTGACTGTCGGACAAGCCCTAACTTTTAAAGATTCATCTGAAGATGAATTAATTAGTAGTTTTATTTCTGAACCTTCTTTGGTTAACTTTGAAATACATGATCACTTGACTTCAATCCTGGAATCTGAATCACAACAGAATCTTAAAACTGAAGACTTATCTCAGACATCAGCTGACACCCCCTCCAAAAGTCTAGCAGTCAAAATCGAGCCTAGAAAAACATTAAATATAAACCCTAACTTAACAGATGTTGAAACACAACAGTTAATGAAGTTACTCCACGAAAATAAACAAGCATTTGCATGGGATTACACAGATATGAAGGGAATTTATTCTGAATTATGTACTCACCGAATTTATATTAAAGAAGGATCCTGCTCAGTCTGCCAACCCCAACGACGAATGAATCCTAATTTAAGGGAAATTGTGAAAGAGGAACTTCAAAAACTGTTGAATGCAGGATTCATATATCCTATATCTGATAGCGAATGGGTTTCACTATTAGTGATAATACCTAAGAAAAATGGAAAATGGAGAGTGTGTGTGGACTATAGAGCTCTGAATAAGGCTACTCAGAAAGATCATTTTCCCTTACCATTTATTGATCAGGTGCTAGATAATTTGGCAGGTAAGAGATTCTTTTCCTTTTTGGACGGGTTTAGTGGTTATAATCAGATCAAGATTGCACCCCAAGATCAAGACAAGATCACTTTTACTAGCCCATGGGGAACTTTTGCCTATAAAGTTCTTCCATTTGGACTATGTAATGCCCCAACAACATTTCAAACGGCAGTGATAGGATTTTTTTCTGATATGCTTAATGATTCCTTAGAAATATTTATGGATGACTTTACTCCTTGTGGTGTGACTTTTGAAGATGCCTTACAAAATCTTGAAAAAGTACTTAAATGGTGTATAGAAGCACATCTTGCCTTAAGTACTGAAAAATGCCATATGATGATGAATCAAGGTATTGTTTTGGGACACTTCATTTCATTCCTAGGAATTCAAGTTGATCCAGCTAAGGTACAAGTAATTCAGACTCTGCCTATCCCAAAAACACAAACTGATGTAAGAAGTTTTTTAGGACATGCTGGATATTATAGAAGATTTATCAAGGATTTTTCTAAAATAGCTTCTCCCTTGTTTGTGTTACTTATGAAAAATGCTGAATTTAAGTGGACTCATGATTGTCAAAAAGCATTTAATGAACTTAATCATCAATTGTCTACAAATCCCATTTTAAGAGGACCTGATTGGGCACTCCCCTTTCATATATCCTCTGATGCTTCAGACACTGCAATAGGAGCTGTCTTGGGTCAAGAAGAAAACAATCTTCCCTATGCTATCTATTTTATTAGTAAAAATATGACCCCTGCTGAACTTAATTATACAGTCACCGAGAAAGAATTCTTAGCAGTTATTTATGCTATTAACAAGTTTCGACACTATATTACTGGTTACACTACTTTTGTGCATACTGATCACTCGGCCATTAAATATTTAATGAACAAATCAGTTACAAATGCTCGAGTTACCAGATGGTTATTATTATTACAAGAATTTGATATCACAATTGTAGATTGGCCAGGTAAAGAAAATGTAGTTGCTGATTTTCTTTCTCGATTAAAGACTGATGAAAATATTCCAGTAGATGATTATTTTCCTGATGAATATTTATTTGCAGTATCTGCTCACTCACCTTGGTATGCAGACATTGCTAATTACTTAGTTGCAGGAAAATTACCATCACACCTATCGCACAGAGAGAAAAGAAAGATCGTTCAGAAAAGTGCTAGGTACAGCTGGATAAGTGGGTGTCTCTTTCACACAGGACTTGATCAGGAAATTCGAAGATGCATCAGAGAAGATGAAGTTTATGATATATTGAAGGCTTGCCACGATGGCCCTTGTGGAGGGAATTTTGCAGACAAAAGAACAACACACAAAGTTCTCAGAATGGGTTACTATTGGCCCTCACTTTTTAAGGATGCAAAGAAATATGTTAGGGCTTGTGATAGCTGTCAGAGAATGGGCCAGCCTAATCACAGGCATGAAATGCCACTTAACCCCCAGGTAATACTTGAACCTTTTGAAAAATGGGCGCTAGATTTTATAGGTCCCATCAATCCTCCATCCAATCAAAGAGTTTATATACTGGTTTGCACAGATTATATGACTAAGTGGGTAGAAGCTAAGGCACTTATCAAAGCTAATGAAGAATCTGTGTTAACTTTTCTATTTGAAGAAATCTTTGTTAGGTTTGGTTTGCTTAGAGAACTAGTCACAGATGGAGGACCTCCTTTTAATTCTCATGCCTTCAAAGATATGCTCTAGAAATATCACATTAAGCATAAGATGACTACACCTTATCACCCCCAAGCAAATGGGCAAGTGGAAAGTACAAATAAAGTCATATAAGCCATTTTAACAAAGACAGTTAAGGAGAATAGAAGGGATTGGTTTCAAAGGTTGCCTGAAGCATTATGGGCTTATAGAACTACTTGGAGGAACACTACCGGTTTTTCACCTTATGAATTGGTCTATGGTAAAAATGATGTTTTTCCTGTGGAATTTGAGATCAAAACCTTAAGGACTGCTTTAGCTGTTAACCTTGATTTGACTGATGCACAGATAGCCAGGTTGCAGCAGCTTCAGGAATTGGATGAAAAAAGATTGGATGCCATCCATCAAACAACCATGATACAACAACAAAGAACTAGGTGGCATGACAAAAATATTAAGCACAAGAAGTTCCAAAAAGGTAATTGGGCCTTACTGTATGACTCCCGTTTTGAAAATTTTCAAGGGAAATTAAGAACAAGGTGGCTAGGACCTTATGAAGTAGATGTTGTTTTTCCAAATGGAACAGTCAGACTCCTAACGATTGATGATAGCAGAACACCATTATTAGTGAATGGGTATCGAATCCATTTGTATCAACGACCTATTTCTAAAGAGGATTTCAAAGCTACTTGCATGACAGATATACACTATACCTTTTTGGGGGAATCTGCTATCCCTCAATGCACTTAATTTCCTGTTTATGTATTTATTTTTAGATTAGATTTTTTTCTTAACTAATAATCCTTGTCAAGGGTTTCCATGTTACAATTAATTATTTTGCAGATCTTAGTTTCGGAGGATGGCTGAGAACAAAAATTCCAAAAGAATCACTTTGCAGCTTAGGAACATCTTTCAGACCATAAATCGTTCCTTTCACCACTTCCCATTGCTGCAACACCATTTCCCGTTGCTGCAACACCACTTCCTGTTGCTGCAACACCATTTCCTGTTGCTACAACACCACTTCCCGTTGCTGCAACACCATTTCTTGTTGCTGCAACACCACTTCCCGTTGCTGCAACACCATTTCCTGTTGCTGCAACACCATTTCCTGTTGCTGCAACACCACTTCCCATTGCAACACCATTTCCTGTTGCCGCAACACCACTCCCCGTTGCTGCAACACCACTCCTCATTGCTGCAACACCATTTCCCGTTGCTAAAACACCACATTCCAACGCTTAACACCAATCTTTTTCATTCTTTTACTAAAGAGTACCAATTTCCTCATTTGTGTTCCCGAAAAATGAACCATTATTCTGATGGAACATATCATTCTTCATCAAAGGAACCAGCCATGCACCCCGATAATTACATTTCTCCATTACTACTTCCTGCCAATAATAAAGACCGCCCGTATTTTCATATTTTTAGACCCTTTTTAATCATTATTGATCCAGCAAAAGACAAGATAAGACTTTATGGCGCAACAACTAAAGGTAAATATAAAGGTATGCATGTTTAAGTGTGGATATTAAATTATAGTTAATGTGGAGACGTTGATACGACTACCGAAATCATTGTACTACCAATAAGATCATTCAGCTGTAGATTTGGGGGGATTACCAAAATATCGTAATGATGACATAACACGTCAATCACCGCCGCCCCTAGTTCTCTCGGTAGTATCTAAGTCACCTCGACTGTACCTTACCGTGTCATAACCTCATTTGCAACGGTTTACTCTGTCTCGACCTCGGCTACTCGGCTCTGCACTGTGTATTTTGTCTGAACCAGCAACTATGGGGGGAAATCTAATTACACATGAACCTAGCTCAACAGCATTGCTGGAACTCTACCCGGAAGCCTACCAAATCTTTCTTCGAGCAGGATGGGTAGAGTATTTCAGAAGACTGCCAGATTTTAACTCACAGCAAGTTCTGGAGTTCGCATGCAACTTAAGAGAAGGATTTTCCATTGTCCAGGGAGTGCAAATTCCAGTGACAGAAGAAGCCATAGCCCAAGTTTTCGGGTTACCAACCAATGGTACGCGCTGGTTTAGTAGAAAACATCTTATTCTGAATGCGCAGCAAGACTTTCTCCTACCAGGCGAACATGTCGAAGCCAAAGGCAGAGGGGTCGCACTTCGGTCACTGCCCCCACCGTGGCCAAAGGTTGCGGAGTTCGTTAAGCAATATTTGACATGTGAAGGTCGTTATCAGGTAATTTACCAACACGACTTCGTTTTGTTAAATCATTTGAGGCATGGTCAGTTAATAAACATGCCTTATTATCTATTGGGTTGTCTAAAAAATATGTCACGTTATACTGTAAATGCAAAGCATCAGCTCCTTTCCCTGAAACACCATCGCTTAGCCCAACTTCTGATAAATAGAGGCTTTTCTCTAACCACCCACCCCCTCCATTAATCCTCTTCAGCAAATAGAGGAAATTCCTCAGCAAGCAGAGGAAATTCCTCAGCAAGCAGAGGAAATTCCTCAGCAAGTAGAAGAAATTCCTCAGCAAGCAGAGGAAATTCCCCAACAAGTATCCCAAGAAATTCCCCAACAAGTATCCTAGGAAATTCACCAACAATCAGAGCAAGTATCCCAAGAAATTTCCCAACAAGCGGCTGAAAATCAACAATCAGCAGCAGAAACACCCCTGCAGAGGACTCCATCCCTAAATGAAGCTCAACCATCCACCCCTGTACTCCATATTTCCACAGATGATTCCGATGATAATACCCCCATCATCTTTCGCAAAAGGAAAAAGCAGTAGAAAATTGTAACCCCACCAAAAAGAAGAAGAACCAGGGCTTCACTTAAAGAAGCTGCTATTGCTGATAGTTCTCCCATTTTAAAGGAAAGTGGCGGTAAGAGAAAAATCACTGATTTTCCTGTTTTCTTACCAAGGCGATGAACAGGGTCGTCTGTAGCAACTGAACCCATTATCCCTAGTTCCCCACCCATCATCCTAAAATCCCACATTCTAACTAGCCCTGAGCATTCATCTCCCTCACCCTCTGCTGCTGAAATGCAGAGCATTGACAGTTTTGTGACATTATTTTCTTTAAAGGAGGCAGCTGCTACACAAGAACCAGCTGCCGAAAAATCCAAAATAGACACCCAAGATGATATTGGGCAAGTGGCTGTTACACAAGAACCAGCCACTGACCCAACAGGTGTTACACAAGAACCAATTGTTGGGAAACAAGAAGATAATGACCTGCATGTGGCTGATACACAAGAACCAGCCACTGACCCAACAGGTGATACACAAGAACCACCTGTTGGGGATGCCAATGATCAAATTGATGATGAACAACGACCCCTGCCTCCACTGGAATCTGCAGCTACACAAGCCCCAACCACCTTAGCCTCCCTGCAGGAAGAAATTGAGTTTTTAAAGTCTCAAATTAAGGATTATCAGCAGGAGATAATAATGGTTAAGGAATCCTATCAAAACGAATTCAATCTACACACCTTAGCACGGGTAGCATCTGCAGCCGAAAAGATTCAATACAATGAATATATGTGCAGTGAGTGTGGTGAGCTTTACACTCAAGCGTGATACAAGATAGTCGAAGTTCCAATGACTGGAGCCAACTCACAGACCTCCCCTGTTGTAATTAAAACAGAACAACTTGCTATTACACAAGAACCAACAGGCTCTCTAAGAATGGAAAAAGAAGAAACAGAACAACCTGCTGCTACACAAGAACCAGCAGGTTCTTCAAGAATTGTAGAGGAGGACATAAAACCACCCCGACCTACCCAAACTATTACAGAACAGAAATCCTTTACTGATGCCTTTACACAGACTGAACCTCCCTGTGTCAGCAATGCTCACACTGAGACCTCTAGTTTTCAAGAACTAAAGGACACATGGAGAACAGAATATGAGCTTTCACAAGGGAAGGCATTCCAACAGCAAAAGTCAATCTGGTTCAGCTATGCATACAAAAATTGGGATGCACTTGAACAGTTTCGAGCTCAACGCAAAGAAAATAGGAAATTAAAAGATAGGCTGTCCAATATCTTTGACTTGGTCCAGAGGGTACTGGCTACAAGAAAACCCTCTTTTAACTATGCAGCATTTCTGAGAGAACGCTTAGCGTTCTTACAAATAAAGGCAATCAGAGATGGAAGACCTTATCAAGTTGCTAGACCTGATCAATTTATTGAAACATTCACAGAAGCACCAAATAATGATCAAAACTTGCTCTGTGAACTCTATCTTCACAATGAGGCCATGCCTGAAGATAGAGTGATGAATATACTCCCTATCGTTGGTGATATCCAAATAAGAGCTTTCATCTCTTTCCTAGCCAACCAACTTACTTGGAAAAATGCTTTTATGTCAGCAACACATAATGAGCAGAACTGCCTCCTCTGGATTCGAAGTGAACCACAGAATGCAGCCATCTTCATTGCACAACATCAACAGAATCTGACTAAACCAGGGATGGTTGATCATATGAGGCAACTACAAGCAGCAGTCTTGCAGGACTGCCAACATTATGTGAAAACAAAAGGAGCTCTGGCCATCAAAACAAACAATTTATTTTGGGAACATTGTCCGAAAGAGAGACAAGTATATCATCCTTACAATCCCCTCAATCTTCCAGTAGCAATTTCACGCATACCTCATTATGTCAGATGTATGGAGCAGTGTGCTGAAAAGTGGATTGGGTACTGTTTTCATTTCCTGCTCTTGTGGTTACCTGGTCAGCCATATAAGGCTCATTATAAACTGGCCAAAAAGGAGGAGGTGGCAGTATGGCAGCAAATACAGAGTGTCTGTGGGTTCAGAAATAGGATGGACAACACCTTCTTTAGCTACTGTATCAACAACTTACACTCTTCATCCTAGTATTCCGACTCTGATTCAGAGTAAACGTTGCATGGGGACATGCAACCCTTTCAGTTGGGGGGGATGTTAGGACTCCATATTGTCTACTTTTGACCTTGTATTTTGTCATTTTGTTACCCTCTTTAGCCCATAAGTTGAAAGCCTTGATAACATTTTGACCTAATTATTCCAAAGGTATGAAGTAACTCTCCTCATTGCTATATGTTTAATTAAACAACACATATTCATGTTATCTTTATAATTAATCTTTGGAAGTTGACTAAGTCGCTGACAATTAATGAAACTGTTTAAAATCTGCAGAATTATAATTCACAGTTGCTGGAACACCAGAAACAACAATTGTGCAGTTGCTGCAATACCAGAAATAGCAACTGACTAAAGCGGGTAAAACCTCATTTTGCAATGGCTGAAACATCTGGAACAACAATTTCCTAGCAGGAGCAGTAACCGTCTGAAGTTGCCAGAACTATACGTTGCAGATGCTGACATAGCATGATCAGCCACTGTCCAAAATTGGCAAAACACAGTCGCAGATATTGGAACACCAGGAGCAGCACGAGAACTTCAAGAGAACAGTTGAGATTTACCAAATCAGCAACAATGGTGGAACAGCTAAGGACAGTACGAGGATCTCAAAGAGACGGTTGAGGTTTACCAGCTTTGAAACAACAAAAGGATCCGATTAACAAAAGATGATAAAATTACACACTGTTGTAACAGCATGCTGTAACAGGAATTGATTTCCTATTTTTTTACAAAAGGGTCAACTAAATGAGTAATGACAATCTATTGTAATAGATGTCTCCTCTATAAAGAGGAGACATCTACATTAGAAAGGGGGGAGAACAAGTTGTAACAGGGGTATTGTAGTGCAGAACGAGTCTGAATCCTTATTGTAATTTGACATTTTGGCAGATGAATAAAGCACTGTTTTGAGCATTTTAACTTAGCATCTATGTCCTGGGGAATCTTGTGAGAGGGACAGGGCCCACCTTCTTCACAAGATTCACCCATTTCTTTTCTGTTGAGTGTGTGTGTGATTTCTGAGTATTGCTTCTGATATTTTTCCTTTGCTGATACTCTGTTTTCTTAATCAATTGGCGCTGTAAAAGAGTGTGTCACCGGTGATTAGGATTTGTAGTGTGCATTGGAAAATTGGTCACAGGGGCAGGTGTTGAACATCCTTACCCTAAGGATAGGGTCCTGATCCTCTGTTACAAGACAACCATCACTTCTTTTTGCAGATTTGTTACCTTTACTTAACTGTTTTCATTTCATTTCTGCAATAGATCATAATTGATGTAACACAGAGTAAGGGTTTGATAGAAAGTAGATTTGTTTATACTACAGCCTTTAATGCTTTTTGAATTAAGTGCATACAGTACGAGGTCACCTTTGAAACAAAAGGACTTTCCCAGGTTGACAATTTAATGTGGTACTCGACTGTTTAATTAATAAACAATTCGAGCAGCCAACACAACTCTCTTGAAATCAACTGGTTCCTGATTGAGAGTCTTTGACAAGTCAACCAATAGTTTATCGGAATCCTCAAAGAACAAAAACCAACCTCCACAAAAAAATCAGGATTACTCTCATCTTGCAGTTGCTAAAGTTGTGTGAATTTGTCATCCACGAATCCCTCCTGGAAAAGAGAATTAGTGAAATTAATGTAACACTGCTGCATCTGTGAAATTTCCATCCCTCCCTCTGCTACCTCTTCTTCTTCGTGTGGGCTGAATTAAGGTGGAGCCTAAAAGATTCAGAGAAATACAGAATGAGATCTCGGAAATTTCTACAAATACCTGTGAGATCTGTAATATCAATGATGAATGATCGGAGTGGCGTAGCAGAAGCTAGCGTGAAGCATGCAGCAGAAGCCAGTGTGAATCACGCAGCAGAAGAATCCAACGTGAAGCCGCATCATTGTTCCTTGGAGAGTGGAAGCTTGGTAGCACTGCGTAAGTAGAAAAGGGAATTTTTGTGAGAGGCAACACACATTTCTAGGAGAAGGATGCAGTGCTGAGCTAAACGCAGTACCTGGATAGTGTGGCCTTTTTACATTAAATGCGTTTTTTTATATATCTAGTTTCTGGCATATCTGCAATTTGATTCCAATTGAACTCGCATGTAATGGTAATTTTTGCTATGGTACCATGGTTGGAGGAATGTATTGTTATTTGTAATATTTTTTTTAGGAGTAATAAGGTGTGAAAGGATCATTTGTAAGTTCTGTGAAGTGGTAAAATTTTGTAATTCTTGGAGTAATAAGGAGATTCTATCTTTGGTAATTTTTCATTTTTTATTTTGGAGAGATAAGAGTGACATTGTAAATAAAAGTAATTTTTTACTTTGAGGGGTGGTAAAAATATTTCTTGCACACAATTTTGCAAGGGGATTGTAACTCAATCAAACTTTTGAAATTTTTCATCATAAATTCTTAAGAGAAATTGACTAGAGCCAAGTGTAAAGCTCAGTCATTTTTCTCCTTCAACAACTATATGAGGGTCAAGGCCAAGCCCCGATAGAAATTTTTTTGTGTGGTGTTTTTCAGGTGACATGTTGCTCATATTTTTCTTGTGCATAATTCTTTTTGGTGCAAAGCTTCAAAACTACACTGTTGAAGTTAATTAATCTGTTATCTGATTCTGACAAGCTTGAAGAGGTAAAATCATACAAAACATGCAAATGTCTCATTGAAAGCACTCTAATATATAATGAATTGTGGTAAGACATATGTGATGGAGGCATTAAGCCAAATAAAGCCACAGATGTAGCTTCACTTGCAAAATGGGAAGTTAAAAATGGCAAGGCACTAGCTCTTATAAAGCCTTCAGTTAATGATGAGATGTATATTCATATTGAAAATGCCTCATATGCATGGACTGCTTTGCATACTTTCAAAGATCTATTTGATACACAACCTGAATAAAAAAAGGTTGATCTACAACTTAAGTTGCTTAAAAAAAAACTAATTGAAGGAGGAGATGTCCTTGAGTATATCTCCAGGCTTAAAAATATTAAGCAAGAAATAGTAAAAGCCAGATTTCCACCAGTAGATGACAGTTTCATGACCACAATTCTAATTGCTGGATTGCCTTCTTCTTACATGCATTTTTTGGAAACTCTACAAGTGACTGGAAAGTTAGATAAATTAAAGTTTGATGAGCTAAGTGAGATGTTAACTCAACATGACAAAAGTTTTGGGAAGAAGAAACAAGGGGAAGATGTCTTCTTCACAGAAGCCAACACAAGTAAATCATCAACTAACAATTCTAGAGGAAGAGGACATTTCAATCCACATCCAACAACACATAATGGACAAGGTCGTGGAAGAAGCCAAAATAGAGGAAACTTTCAAGGAAGAGGAAACAGTCAAGGCAGAGGAAACTTTCAAAACAAAGGCAAATTTTAAGGTAGAGGAAATAGTTAAGGAAGAGGTCAAAGTCAAGGTAGAGGACCAACTCAAAACAGAGGTCAAAGCAGAGGCAAAGGACAGTATCAAGGAAGAGGCAGAGACTTGAATCAAATTGTCTATAGAAGATGTAACAAAGTGGGCCATTTTGAAGAAGATTGTAGAATTTCCATTTGATAAAATTCCAAAGTTCCATAAAAACACAACTCAGTTTTCCACTGATCAAGATAATGATGGTTCATGTTATGTCTTCACATCAAGTCAAAGATCAGAATCAGTAGCATTAGTTTCCACCTTTTTTCAAAGTGATTATGAAGATGCATGGATTTTAGATACATGAGCAACTCATCACATGACTTTTAGACAAGACTTCTTTTGGAACTTCCAACGATGCCACCTTGGTTCAATATTTCTTTTTGATGATACAAAACATACTCCTAATGGAAAATGTGTCATTAAAGTTTATCTTCCTAACATTGGAGAAAGATTGATTTCAAATGTATGGTATGTAACAACCTTTAAAAAGAATTTGTTGTCTTTAGTCTTGATCTGATAAGCTGGACATTAGGTGGTTTTGGAGGATGGCCTAGTTAAAATTAATTCAATCAAACAGAACATGAAAACATTGATGACATGATATGAAGATGGAAAACTGTTATGAATGAAAGGAACAGTTATTCTAAGGAATTCTGACTTTGCAGGGGCAACCAACATAAACATTTCACCTATCAGATTATGACATGTGAGATATGGACATCTAAACTTTGACAGTCTCTCTCAACTGCAAAAACAAGGAATGGTTAAGGGACTTCCTACCTTCAAGAAAGAAAATGCAAGATGTGAAGCTTGCATTTATGGAAAACAAAGTCGAGAACATTTCATGACAAGCTCATGGTGAGTAAGCAGACGTTTGCAATTAGTACCCAGTGACATTTTTGGACCCTTGCAAGCCTCTCTAGGAGGTTGCAAATATTTTTTACTTTATTGATGATTTCAGCAGAATGACATGGGTTCACTTCTTGAAGCATAAGTTAGAGGCATTTGAAAAGTTGAAAACTTTTCGTCAACTTGTTGAAAATGAAGTAAAAGAAAAGATTGGCACTCTTGGAACTGACAATGGAGGAGAATTCACTTCAAATGAATTTCAAAGTTATTGCAAAGACAATGGGATCAAACGACATCTTACAAATGTATACACTCCACAAAAAAATGGAGTAGTAGAAAGAATGAATCACAATTTTTTAGGAATGGTGAGATCTATGTTAACTTTTAAAAGGTTCAGTCCTATTTATTGGGCAGAAGCAATCCATACAACTATTTATTTAAGGAAAAAGTCTCCCACTGCTTCTTTGTATGGAATCACACCTTATGAAGCATGGTTTGGTTTCACACCTAAAGTTAAACACTTTAGGGTTTTTGGTTCCGTGTGTTATGCCTTAGTTCCAAAAGAAAAAAGAACTAATCTTAAATCACGAAGTTTGAAATGCAGAATGATTGGATATTTGGATGAGAAGAAAGGGTACAAACTTCTGTCAAATGGAAAATTTATTGTCAGCAGAGATGTAATTTTTGATGAAATTGAAAGTAAGAGAGCTGAAGAAATAGAACATCTTCTTCAAAAATTGGAAACAAAAGGAGATAAAATAAAAGGAGACATTCAAAGTCAAAAAAATTCACAAAATTGGTATGAACTTGATTTTCCTTCCTCTGAAGATGATTCATCCAGTCCATCTACTTCACCAACACAGTTCGAGTCTTCTAGTAGTTCATCAAAATCTCCTAGTAGCAGTGGTTCTTATGACAATGATTCTCCACCCCCAAAATCTGTAGTTGATCAACGTACCTCTGTTTACATTAATCCTCTTTATAATGATGGTGACATTTCAGAATCTCAAACAAGTGAACATCAATTGCAAAAATGGGCTATTCAACTTTTGAAAGATGTCAGGATCGATGAGAAAAATAAAGCAGGAACAAGGGGGTCCACCAGGAATGAAGGAAATTTTGCCTTAATCATGAATTCTTTTACTGAACCCTCCACATACAAAGAGGCAGTAAAATATAAAGAATAGAAACAAGATAGGGTTGAAGAATATAAGGCAGTTCAAGGAAACAACACTTGGAAACTTGTTGATTGTCCTCAAAGTGTTAAACCCATCAGATGCAAATGGGTTTATGGAATTAAGTACAACCAAAATGGAGAAATTGACAAGTACAAAGCTAAACTTGTGGCTAACAGTTTTTTGCAGTAGGAAGGCATTGATTATGAGGAGACTTTTGCTCCTACATCCAAATGGAACACCATCCTTTTAACACTCGCATTAGCAACACAAAAAGGATGGAAAGTGTTATCACTCTTATAATTATTTTGAAGTAAGAAGAAAGAAAAACCAAAGGTAACCACAAACCACTTTTGGAGATCAAGACCTAGCCTTCCTGATGCTCAGAGAGGGCTCTCTCTTTAAGATTTAACTTTGTCTTAGTTAAGATGATTTTAGGCTAGATATTGCTTGCACTTGGATTTTGTTTTGAAAATTTGGTGGTGGTATCACTTTACTTAGATGGACAAAGGATTGGTTTATACCATTGGGCTATGGAGTCGGATGTCTAACAAACAAGATTGGATTCAGTTCTAAAAATAGTGTCTACAGGGCAAGGTAGATAAGTTACTGCAGATCTCTAAGGCTAAATGGTGAATGGTTTCAAATTGGATCCAGGGATCAATTAAGGGTTCCCTAGGCCGGACTTTGGAAGGAATGAAAGAAGTCAACCGGGATGGGAATGCTATCAAGGATTCTCAGATCCGGGTATCAGAAGAAAACATGTAAATAAATTAATGTGAAAAATAGGGTGTAATCAAACAAATTCTGTATGATATTTCTAGTTAATTCATTTATATTTTTAGAACACATTTAAGATTATGAAAACACAAAAGAAAGGTAACAAAATAACACAAAGAAAGTACTTCACTGCAAATGGCTCATCTCATGAATCCTGTAGCGAAATGCTTTTATTACTTGCTCTAGTCCGTTGACTTGAAAATAGTACAATCACCCTTAGGTTCAAGATCACAATAACTCTACAAATGTAAAATAATCCCCACTAATACTTCTAATTTTGAAGTATTTATACAAAAAGTTTATTACAAAATATCTCAAACTAATTTGATAATTAATCTAGGAAAATGAAAAGATATTCTCGCAAGAAGATAGATACAGCTATTGAATTGTTTCATGTTGTCCCCGTTATTTTGGTTATGTTGGCTGTTATGCTTTGATTTTTAGCTCTTTATGTTGGAAAGCTATTTGGATTTCACGTTGGATAGTTTGTTTGTCTTTCATCTTTCATCTAATACTCTTTCACTTGATACACTTTGACTGTGCTGACCCATATTTATCCTTTTACCATGCTCATTTACTTTTTACTGTACACTTATATTTTCACTGTGCTTTTACTACAGTAAATCACAAAATTTTTGCCATGTTTCTTCATCTAGTAACTGGATGTTGAGAATTTTCCTATATATCTCATCAGCCTCTATATATTTGGTAAAAGTAGGTTTATTAATAAATAAGTGTTTCACCTCACGCTGGAGGTAAAACAGATTTTCAAAAGTCTGGTATAACACTCTGCCAGTTGGCATACCTCTCATTGATGAGGTATTTGCCTATTCTTTGGCTACTTCTTTGATTTTCTTGTTGTAGTCCTCTCATGTCATAAATTTATCATTTATGACTAAGGGACTAGGTATTCCCTTTTATCTCAAAAGCTCAAACTTGGTCATAAACCTATCAACGGCTAGTTTCATGGTTGGACACTTATCTTCTAAATTTAACATTAAATTTCTCTTGGCTAGGACCCTCTTGACTTCCAAAATGGTACCTGTCCTGTCAGGTATGCCAAGTTCTTGTAGCTCATATTTGTTCTTGGAGTTGAGGAATTGAATAATTCTTACTGCCTCCTCTGGCATTTCTTCAAGCTCTTCTTTGACATTTTGGATGGCTTCTGTAGCCTATTTGATTAAGTCTATCTGCTCAAAAATGACTTGGATAGATGGCCAAATATCATTGACAGAGTCAATGATATTGGCCCATAATAATTGTTTGGCCTTTCCCAAAGGCTCACTCAGTGTTAACTCCTTCTCCAGGATTTTCACTCTCTCATTCATTTTGGTAGCCTTCTGTTGTTCTTCCTTATGCATGATCTGGGCTAACCTACAATCTATCTCTAGGCTGGTAAGTTTCTATTTTAACTTGTTCATTTCACTTATTTGAATGAAAATTTCTTCCATTGCCTTGACCAACTTGTTTGCTTCATCACCTGTGGTACTTGTTGCTGTTGATGCCGTTGCTGATGTAGTTGTTGTTTTTGTTGAAAATGCAGTGGCCATTGGACCAGTGGGAGCTAATTTTGCTGCCAATGTAGAAGGAACAACTATGGTCACTGTAGGAATGACAATTGGAGGAGCACTGTCTAGATTATCTTGTTTGAGCTAGATCAAGCTATCTAGTTCCTTTTCCATTTCTTTCAACTAGTCACTCAGTTGCAGCACCAATTCCATCATCTCTTCATGATTTGTTTGGCTTTCTAGGACTTCTTTTGTTTAAGGGTGCTGTGACTGAGGCAACTTGAGTTGTTTCTTAAGGGTTGCAATGTATTCATTTTTCTTCTTAATTAACTGTTCAACAGCCTTAATGTCCTTTGGGTCATGGCCCAACTCAATGATCAAGTCTTCTAAGGATTTGATCCTTGTGTCTTTGGCGCTGGAAGATGCTTTTTCCAGTTTGTACTGGGCTATCACATTGTTTAATGAGTCATTGAGCTTCAATGTTGCCATTTCTTTTGCTGTGAGGGTGGAGTAGATCATCTCTCTAGCCTACTTGTGAAATTCTATTTGATCTATGGGATGCACATCCTTGGATATGACCTCAAAGCTAGTCTTCTTGTAGTCTATTATGGTTTTAGGCTATAGGAAAGACATCTGCAGCTTTCCTTCTTTGATGTCAAAAGATGTCATCAATCTACTCTGATTTGGTGGTGTCATCTACAAGTACTTGGCATAAGTGTCTGCCTTGAGATTTTCATTCCTCATTTTAATCTCCTTGAATCCTTCCTTGATATCTACTTCCTTGTTAGCTGGCTTGACAAAGGAAGACACCTCCACACTCTTCTGTCTCTCTATAATTTGGGTGTTTGAAGAAGAGGGTTGCTGTGTTTCTGTTGATGTAGCAATATCAATTGTTTGTCTACACCTTTGCCCCATTGCATCAGTATCAATCATTTCTTCTGATGCAATTTTTTCTTCCTGTTTAGACACAAGAGTCAATTTGGGCCTTTTGCTTAGTTGAAACTATTGATGAGTGGTCTCCATAGTAGAACTTGATGTTTCCTCCCTATTTCTTTTGGGATTATTTTCCTCATTGGCAGGAGTTTGAATGATGGCATTGGCTCTTCCAACTCTGGGACCTGCAAGAAAGCTCTTTGGTCAAATTGTTTCTCCAAGTCAATCATGGTGTTATCCACATCCACCACTATGCTATCCATGTCTATCAATGTGTTCTCTACCCATTCTGACTAGTTTGCATACTGCTCAATGTCAAGTCTTGGGTAGTGGATGTAAGGTCCCAACTTGACCTTTTGTCTGAGCTTGTTTATAACCGCATGAGGGTCATAATGCCAAATGAAACTATTCTTGAATTTGAATTGTTGGAGTATCTTATTAGCTTCAAGCCTAGTCTCTCTAGTGTTGTAGATGAAAGGGTCCATTTGGTTTTTCATTTTAAATTGTGTCTTCTTCCTAGCAGCTAGGAAGTTGACCTCATCTTCACCTATCATTTGCCTGAAGTATTCGAGGGAAAATATTCTCATTGAGAGATACTTAGGCAATTTGTAAGGGGTAACTCACAACCATAGATTCTAATTTTAGTATGATTCTAGTAGAGGTACTGGTATCCTACTCTGCTATTCTTTTCTAGTTGCAGTACTCTCTTGATCTCAATACTGATTCTAGGTTGAGTGCTAGAAGTCAACATGTTCATGACAGGGTGAAAAAAACAATCTATGAAGTCTTTGTATGTGAATGTTGTGTTATACCTCTGGACCAAGGGTGTTCAGTAGATCACTGATCTTTCCTTTCCCCTGGTATATATTTTCTGAATCTTCACTGGGAACTTATTGTTGGAAATAATACTGAGAGGGGGGTTGAATCAGTATTATCAAGTCAGTTATTTTTCATTTCATAATCGGATTTGCATACACTACTTTAGTTAGTGAAAAATTGTGTATATACGCAACTTCAGTTAAGGAAACTCGCGTATAACTTGCAGACTTATAATTTAATTTATTCTTTAGATGTTGATCATTAATCTGTGTGTCAGAACCATATAAATAGTAACCAAGAATAGTAAAACAGAATAGATAGTCACACACAAGAACACAAGATATAAGGTGGAAACCCAATGTGGGTGAAAACCACCTGCTGCAATTCGTCTCTATCTTCTTTCAATTAGAAACTTCTTTTTACAATGTTTCTGTACTGGTGCAGTCTTATACCAGTACGCAGGCTTCTACCTGCAGAAGGCTACAACCTTCTCTCGTTTTCCAGCTTCTCCTGGAAGGGAGCTACAATCCCCTTAGCACTTGTACTAGCTGATGTACTAGTACGTAGGTGCTAACCTACAGAAGGCTACAACCTTCTCTTTTCTTCCAGGGAACACGTTTCATAAATTTTCAGACTAGATCCATCAATAACAATAATCAAACATCAAATACATCTGCATCAACCAACCTCTTTTGCTTCAATCAAAACTGAATCAAACAATTTCTTCTCTGAATGCTATGACCAGAATACATTAACAGTAACCAGAAACCAATCCTGAACATAGAACACTGCAGCAATAAATAGAAGTAGCTAAAACATATTTCATGAGACGTACACTACTTCAATATATAGAACCTGTGCGCATACGCTTCTATATTAAGGCCAACCATCATATACACTGTTTTGACTTACTAAACTAGCTTGTATACACGCCTCTGTTGTGCTGAACCTGCATATAGATCTATAAAAAGATAATTTACCCTTTTCACTTATTTGGACATCAATTATACCCAGATTATCAGATTTATAGATCAAGTCATGCGCCAAATATAACAGATAAAAATCACACAAAGATACTACTATTCAAGCCTCAAGATCTTGACCCATCAATAGTACTTATCCTTCTTCTAGCGCTTAGGTTCCTCCTTGGTTCAGATCCAGCTATGCACCATAACCCAATGACTCATAAGATATTCAATGCTTAAGATAATTCCTTTGCCAAATGATCTCCTTCCCCTTTTATAGTCCTAGGACTTACTCAATACCATGGACCCAATATCTGGGTTCAACACTTTGGACGAGATACCATGGTCCAAATACCATGGACCAAGAATAAGTTTCCCACATGTACACACTTTTCCTTGCATGAAAGTGCGTGCATACGTATATGTGCCTTTTGATCAGCGATCCTGCGTGTATACGCGACTTGGCTAAGAGGAAACTGCGTATATCTCTTTTTTTATTTTTATTTTGAGAGCTTGAACTATGATCTTCCATCTAAGTGAGTTGCCATCAAGGACAACACCTGTGCCATAGTGCCAAAAATGTGTCATAATGCCAACAATCTACCCCTTTGGACATGATGGCAACTCCAAGTCACTCATAGTCATTCTCCCCCTTTGTCATCAAGGGAAAAGGGTTATGCTACCCCTGAGTACATGCTAAAATCTCTACTCTGCTGTGCTGTCCATGCTCCCCCTGTCTGTAGGTAAGGTCTGCAAGAAGCTGTTTTACAAGAAGAAACATGACTTTATACATCATAAATGACCTTCCTATCACTAAAGGTTCATACATACATCCATCTCCCAATCAAGTGGGGATATACCAATATTGACTCATCCACCCAACCAAGTGGGAATACACCAAAAGTTTACACATGATAAAACAAGAACATTACATCATCCATCCCAGGCATACTGGGGAAACCAACATAGGCTATTACATGACCTTGATAATAAAAGAAATAGAGACTAAATATCTAAGACAAGACTATGATAGTCATCAGCAACTAAGCATCATCTATCAATCATCATTCAGACTGGCAACCATGATCTCCCTCTGCACTTGTTCCAACTGAACAAAAACAACTAAGAAATTGAACCAAGATCTTCTAAAATAATGCTAACAATGCATTATAAGAAGTATATGCACCCCCTGAACCTGTGCCAGATGGTCTCTGTCAGACCCATATCAAACTCTTGTCATCCTGAGTCTGGCCCCAATGTTTATCTTCAAACCATAATATACGCGATTGTGTCCATAGACACCAGAGAATGTATGCGGATACACTTCATGAAACTTGCGTACAACCACTGTTCTCTGAAACAGATAATTTCAACAGTAAGATGATGTATCGAATACCCCCAGCTTCTGTATGAGATATTCAAATGTCTCCCTGGGCAAAGGTTTAGTGAATATATCAGCAACCTGTTCGTTGGAGCGAACATAATCCAATTTGACCTTTTGTTCAAGCACTTGTTCCCAGAGAAAATGATATTTGATAGGTATGTGCTTGGTCTTCGAATGCATGACTAGATTCTTTTAAATACTGATTGCACTTGTATTATCACAAAAAATGGAGATAGGTGGAGTACAAGCAATTTGAATGTCTTGTAATGTTTGCATCATCCAAAGGAGTTGTGTGCAGCAAGATGCAGTAGCCACATATTTTGCTTCAGCTGTAGATAATGCAATTGAGATTTGTTTCTTGCTGAAGCAAGATACTAATCTGGAACCCATAAAGAATGCACCACCACTAGTTCTTTTTCCGTCATCCACGCTTCCTGCCCAATCTGCATCTGTATATGCATGAAGTGTGAGATCTGTATCTCTAGGATATCATAAGCCATAATTTTGCGTTCCTTGAAGATATTTAAAAATCCTCTTAACTACCTGAAGGTGTGCTTCCTTTGGATTTGCTTGGAATCTTCCAACTATTCCCACTGCATGCATGATGTCTAGTCAGGTACCTGTCAAATAGAGCAGACTACCAATCATGGATCTATAGGTTGGTTGATGTATTGCTGCTGATTCATCATTTGCATTGAGGTCGCATCCTGTTACCATAGGGGTACATACTGGTTTCGAATCCTCCATCCCATATTTCTTCAAGATCTTCTTGAGGTACTTGGTTTGTGATAGAAAAGTACTGTCTTTGTTTTGTTGGACTTGTAAACCAAGAAAATATGTGAGCTCACCAAGTAAGGACATTTCAAATTCTTTCTGCATCACCAAAGCAAAGTTTTGACTCATGGTTTCTTTGTTGCTACCAAAGATGATATCATCAACATACACAACAAGTATTAGCAATTTATCATTATCAATTTTTATATATAGATTTCTATCGATTGATCCCTTTGAAAAACCTTGTTGATGTAGATATTTGTCCAACCAAAAATACCTAGCCCTTGGAGCCTGTTTAAGGCCATAGAAAGCCTTTTTGAGTCTGCATACAAGTTTTGGATCATTTCCAAGGATGAAACCATCTGGTTTCTCAATGTACACTTCTTCTTCTAAGTCTCCATTTAGAACAGTAGATTTCACATCCATTTGATATACTTCGAACTCCTGAAAGCTAGAAAGAGCTAGGAACATTCTTATGGCATCAAGTCTAGCAACTGGTGCAAAATTTTCTTCAAAGTCTATGCCTTCTTGTTGAGCATACCCCTTACAAACAAGTCTGGCCTTGTTTCTAATAACATCTCCATTCTCATTCAACCTTTTTTTGAATATCCATTTTGTCCCTATGACATTCTTATCATTTGGTTTAGGAACCAACTCCCAAGTGTTATTCTATTCAATCTACTCAAGTTCTTCATTTTTATAGACATTTTTGGGCACTGCAACCCCAATCAAAACATGTCCATAAACCAAGGGCTCCTAAGTCCCTAAAAGTGTTGTTCCATACCCTAAAAGAACAAAGTCAGCTGATTACATCATCTCCAAGAAGTTCTCCATGAAAAACTGCTCAGAACTGGTCAAAACTGGACCATCTCACCTGCTCCATGGTCAAAGTGCGATGCATCCCACCTAAATGCACACGAGAGGTGCGATGCATACTGAAAATCCCTTCTATGGGGTGCGATGGGCGAGAGTGGACACATGTCAGAGTCAAGTTGAGAGGTGGATGATCATGGAATCTTTCAGAAACTTGTCCTGTGACACTTGCCTCTCTGAATTCGCTCAGGGATGAGTAAGAGATCATCAATCTCTAAGTGGAATCAAGAACTATCAGAGAGAGGACACTAATCAAATCTTAGAAGCTGACTCACCTCCCTGCAATCATCTATATATGGATCCCTCATCCCAGAGATCCAAAGGCTGGAATTTTGTATCTTGTAAGGAAGTGGTGCTGGTTTCTTGGTGAAACATCATAGTGTTGGGTGATCTAAGATTTTCATGAGGTGAAGAAGGGCTTTCTTGCTGAGAGGATGACGCTAGGTCAGAATAATTGTTGTAATCCTCTTTGCTATTCTTGATATTAATAAATATATTCAAGTTTTCCTCCACATTATTGTATGATTGATGATATATGCATTTGTGTGGTCAATATAAATCTGGTCCTATATTGTTTGTGATAGTAGATCTCTGTTCTTGGATAGTGTTATGCTGCTTTGATTCCACATGTGCTCTTTGAAGCTGGGTAGACGAGGAAGCGAGTGGAAAAGATCTATCAGAAGGGAGATGAATCAAGCAAGGAATGAAGCGCAAGACAGAGGTTGGTCTCCTTTGTTCCCCTCTTATCTACTTCTCATAAAGGAAAACGAAAGTAGTTTTAGTTTGTTTGTTTCTAAGATAGCTACCAGTCTTAGTGGGACTAGTAGCTCTGCATCGACACTAGATTTCCCGATAAAAAAATGGAGACTCCGCTGGGGAGCGAATAGCTTGTTTGCTTTTCTATACTTGTTTGTTTTATAAACTTACAGACAGAGCCTGAAGTCAAGCCAGCTAGCCTTCGAACTGCATTTGCTATGCAAGTGCAAAGTAGAACAATGCTGCTTCAGTCTATCTCCGGGTTTTGTTTATAAACTGAAAAATTGATTTGTAAACATCCTAATTGCACTTGTGGTGGCTCTAGTAACCTCTTTAGATCTACCCTTGTGATTTATTTACTGATTATCACTTGCTCGGCCTAAATACCTGAACTGTGCTGCAAACTGTGATTAAGAACTGGATCAAAAGTCTTGCACTGTACCATCGCACCCTCTCTTCAAGGAAATCTGGATGCATATGTTATAGACATTTTTGTGCCTTACAGTATTGAGCATGAAATGTCCATAATCTAAGGGATCCAAAGTCCCTAAACATGTTGTTCCTACCCCTAGAGGAACAAGGCTAACTAACCACAGCAATTCACAAAAGTTATCCACCTAAAACCACTCAAAAACAAGTCAATTCAGGATCATGTCAACTGCTCCACTGAGCATCTGCACTGAATGTCAACTGCTACACTGGCTACCTGCGTTGAATGTCAACTCCAACACTAGCTACCTACGCTGAGCGAGTTTGGACATGTGGTAGTCTCATTCCTCAAGGTGTCAGAAGCCAGGAAGCTTCCAAAATGACACTTGCCTCAGGGAATTCGACTGGTGATGAGTAAGAGGTTCCAAATCTCCAAGTGGAAGCAAGAACCTCCAAGTGGACTCAAGAAATAACAGAGGGAGAGGACACTAGTCAGATCTCAAGCTGACTCATCCTCTCTCCAAACATCTATATATGGATCTCACCTCCATGAGATCTAGAGGCTGGAATTTTGTTATTGCAAAGAATTGCTGTTGGTTTGAGACTGGAAACATTGGGTGCTTAATGCTTTGAAGGGAGCTGAAGAAGGAATTCCATTCTGCTGGGAAGGAGATGCTGGATTGGAGCCCTCTGGGTTGTATCTCTTCCTGAACCTTGTTATCAATTAATAAAGCTATCTTGGTTTTCTCCTATATACTGGTGTATTTGTATGATTGCATTAGTGTATTTGATTTACTTCTAATCCTGAATCATTTATGAATATGAATATTTGCCTTTGTGTTGTGTTCTTCTCTTGTCGCAAGTAGCTGTTCTCTTGTCACAGGTAGCTGTTCTCTTGTGATCTCGTGGGAATCAAGTAGCTGTTCTCTTGAGCAAGCGAGGAGGCAAGTAGCTGTGAACACCCAAGGAGAAGAGGATCTAGATCGAGGAACAAACGAAAGACAACGGTAAGTCTATCGATCTCCCCTCTTTCACATTTCATAAAGGAAGAAACCAGAATAGCTGTATCTGTTTGTTGCTAAGGTACTGTCACACCTTAGGTGGATAGGATCGTCCTGCATAGGCATTTTTCCCCACAACAAATTGGCGACTCCGCTGGAGAGATGTCTTTAGTCATTTTATTTGTGTTTACATCATTTTTTACTTCATAGACTCAATAGCAACCATCAAACTGCTTCTGCAAAGTAGATTGTTGCTGCCTTGATCCTTCACTGGATTTTGTCTATGATCTGAACAATGGACTCACGAATGACTTGATGATCCTTTGTGATAGTCTTTAGTACCCTTTCAAAGCATCCCTCTGTTTATACCTCGCTTGTGTTTCTGATTTGGCCTGAAACAGTTGATTTTTGAGCATTTTATGACCCAGAACCCAGGGGAAACGAGAGTTTCTCCTTCAGCGCAACTGCTGTGAAGGCACTCTGCATTTCAACGCAGGTCCCGTGAGGGCTACCTGCACTGAATGTCAAGTCCTCAGTGTTGAGGTTGCGCTGAACCAGTTTGGCCTTGTGCAGCTGGGGTTCTCTGTTCTCTGTTGCCCTGTTTTGATCTCTGTTTTTTGCAGCCTTTAACCAACATAGGTACCAGTCTGATAACTCCTTTTCTTTGCTTAGATTCCGCCTCCTTTTGTACAAAAAGACTGTGAGTGTTTTTATGTGTTTGTGGCGTCATTTACAGTTTTCCTTTGCATGAGTAAAGTAGTCATCCTGTAGCCTTTGATTCAGATATGATTGATTGTGATCTTAGAAGAGAGTTCATTGGCTGTTTGTAGATTGATTATAGATTTACTTTTGCTTATTGGTTTGAATTTGTCTCTTTTAGGTGTCAAAACAAGTCTTTATTTCGAAAATCGTTAAGTGTTGTAATCTCTTCTATCTTTTCTGATTTCGAAAAAGTGAACTTGTTTGTATCGATCATTTAAAAGCAAACTCAAAGTTGTACAAAAAGCTTTCTTTGTAGGCATATATACTAAGAAAGTGGAAAACAAACACCTGCATTGTGCATTTGCATTTGATAAGTTTGCATGTTGGATTTAGGAAAAGTGCATTAGAGTGTGCTGATTGCTCTTTGAGAAAAGATAGTGTCTTTCTTTTCCCTTAGTAGCTAGGATTTTCAAAGTTGAAAAGATTATAAAGCTTGCTTATCATCTTTAGACTGCATTTAGGAATTTTATCATACATCTCGTGGTGAACCTTGAAAGGCAAACTTTAAAAAGATCAACCTAAAATAAACTGAATGAACCTAACAACGCTTTGTAACATAACGCACAACTTAGAGGTCTAGGCTAGAGACGTGTTCCGGTGTCGTTAAGCCTAGTGACTGTCGATCTCGTGGAAGGTGGGTGATTCCTCCTGAGGGACGATAGCGCTAGTATGGATTGTGCTCCCACGTACCGTCGCGTATATATTGGGAGACCCCTATAGGCATATATCCTTTATCCTTAGGAAGCCGTGTCGGCCGCCCTACTGATCGCAATGCAGTGAACACAGCATTCACGAAGATCGACCGCCCGTACCCTAAAAAGTGTTCTGCGGTTTTGCGAAAAGTTTGGCACACCCTCTGCTTAGATCTCCAGAGCAGTTTCTTTTGGCCTTTTTCAGACTCTATAACAGAAAAAGTCCAACCGAGCATTTGTCACTTCGGGCTCGTTAAAACATCGAAGGAGACTAGAGTCATCTTTAGATTTTTCTCGACTCTTTAAAAGTGAAAAAGCAAGTTGTGTCTAAAGCGTCATTAACAATTTATTTTAAACGGAACAATCACCCTTTAATCCTGCGTTGATCTTTAGGTTGAAAAGATGGAGCAAACCAACCAAGGAGTTCCCCTTGGTGGAAATCCTAGTCCCTTCTCCTCTTGGGGAGATGTTGGTGCGCCCCACATGGCCACATTGTCGCTTCCAGTGCTGACAATTGGCCTACCAGTCTGGCTCTTTTCAACCAATGTCGTTCAGAACACCACCATTCCTGAACAGTCGAGTCAACAGTTAGATCAGACAAGAGTTGCCTCCCAGCCTTCTACTTCATCTCCCTCTCCTCCTTCCTCTTCGCTTGACGGAAATGGTAAATCAAAAAACCGTGTTCCTAAGGAGAAGAAGGAGAAGAAGAAGAAAGAAAAGAAGAAGAAGGAGCCTAAGGCGACTGGGGGCAAACAAGTGTCATCTAACAAAAATCCACACACAGCACTCGTAAGGCCTAAATCGCCATGTGTCATATGCAAGGGAGACCACTTCCATAGAGATTGTCCCTGTATCCCCCGGATACTAAAGGACTGGTCCCCCCGTTTGCACAATTCGGTAGCATCGACCTCTGATAGCCATGTCGACTGCTCACCGTCAACTAGTGGGAGTGAAGCCCTAGGACATAGCGGGAAAGCTAAAATTCCCTGCAGACTATGTGAAGGCGATCACGCCATCCACCGTTGTCCCTTCTTAGACGAGGCAAAAAGAGTTCTGGAAGATCGCCCGATTTTACGAGCGCAACTTCCTCTTGGATATCAAAGACTCCTGCCAAGTCCCTCACTAGTTGAGAACTCGGCTGACCCACCCAGGTGGTCAGCCGAAGCACCTATCATTGAAGATGAACCGTCTGGATCCATGCTTGACGAAAGTCAAAAGGTTGATACGGCAGTTGACCCGGTTTTGCCTTCAGAGGCTCTATCTTCAAATGATAGCATCACAGAGGAGAATAAAGACGACACCATCCACATTCTCTTCATTAACACTGACTCTGATGAACAAGGGGTCAATGCCACCATTTCTTTATCGCAGGAAGGAAGTTCGTCAGAGCGATATCCGGCCGTATATTCGGTCCCACCACCAAGCAACCTAGTTGTGTCCTTTGACTGGAACCAACTAGGCAGACCCCGGTTGCCAGCCAGTATACCATTCAGAATTATTTGTCGAATATACAGAATGGTAATGGCTGGCACTATCATTGATGAGGGGGCATCTGTGAGTATCCTTTCCTCTATTTCTTGGAAAGCGCTTGGTTCGCCAGCGCTTTTGCCTGAGATGAGAAGTCTATCGGGCTTTGATAAAGGAACCAGTCGACCTTTAGGGATCCTCCCCAATGTGCCTATAACATTGAAAGGGAAGACCGTTCAAATGAACGTGATGGTCGTTCAAGGACCCTTGGATTATAACCTACTCCTTGGACGAGACTATATATATTGCATGAGAGCTATAGTCTCCACACTCTTTAGAGTAATGTGTTTTCCGCATGAAGGAAGAATGGTCAAGCTCATAGACCAACTTTCGTTTCCCGGATCACGCATCGCAAATAGTCATGTACCATCCATAAATGGTCTATACACGCAAGAAGTGTCTCAACCCACGGTCCTTCCTCCTGATGAGCGCGAGTAATCCGGGAGGATATGACTGGAACCCAGGGTGCATACGTCCTATTCTGCTTCGGCAGAGAAACTTTGGGTATAGAGTAGGTTTCCGCGGGAGAATATGACTAGTCCGTACCCCGTCCGTGGTTGGAAGAGGGGTTGTTCTGGAATAAGATTCTCTTGTCAAATTTATGTGAGAGGGCGGGTATCGTCACTCACCTCCATCTATTTCGGTAGACATTGCCGAGGAAGTGTTTTGTTTGAAAGATTAACGAAGCAATCTTTGGGTAACCTGAAAGAGGTAGGCCTCTCCCGGTGAAACGAAAGTTTCGATGGAATTGAAGTAGAGGTAACTTTGAAATTGTACTTTATACCTGGGGGCATGCAAACCTTTTGGAGTGCAAGCAAAGAGCGGTTATTTATCTATTTTTTGGGTTAGCCGTTTCCTAACTCGCATAAAGAAAGGATGGGGAGCAAAGCTTAGTGAGATGAAGCTCCATAAAAAATAGAATCTTGATGAGACACTCTTATCAAATGACTGGGTAATCGAGCAGTTTTAACGCGGAATTTATGCTCGTTAAAAAAACGAAAAGCGATATCGAGCAGTTTTAGCATAAAGTTCATGCTCGTTAAAAAATAAACGCAAGATCCGAGCAGTTTTAACGCGGACTTCATGCTCATTAAAAAATAAATATAAGCAGTGAGCAAGAGTTTCCTCCAGTGTTTAAGCTCATTTTAAAATAAAAAATGAACCTATCCCGGTAAATAACCACTGTGAATGTAATATCATCAGCCATTAAAGCCTTGGTCGTGTTTGCACCTGCCACCTCCACTTTTCATTTGGCCGATCGTTCACCTCCATATGATTGTTTACCCATTTTGAGGAACAGCTGCGAAGAGTGATCTCACCTAGCCATCCTTGTGACACTGCCGTGATTGGAAAATTCCAACCTGTACCTGGAATCTGCTGCTAACCCTGTTTATCACTCGTTCCTCAAAAGACGAGTCTTCTTTAAGCTCTTTTCATTTGACTCGTAAAATATGAAAAGATTGCCGAGTCCTTGGCCTTCCAGCTCGTTAAAGGACAGGAAGAGCTATTCCTCCTCTAGATTTTAATCTTTTTGGACCTGAGGGATTATTGCACAAAAAGATCGAGCGCTTGTTTTATTCAGCTCGTTAAAACTATCGAAAACTCATCCCTTCTGTATTGTTTTATACTTTTTCGGACTTAAGGGATTAGATGACGAAAAAGGAATTTTGGAGTTGACTTTATGTATCTTTTCAGACTCTCTAAAAATGAAAAGAACCGAGTTATCCTTGTCGTTAGACTCGTTAAAATTATTAAATAGCGACAAACTTGTCTTTAGACGAGAACGAGTTTCACTATCGCTAGGCTCGTTAAAACATAGCGATGGGCTTGCCCGAAGGGCAGGTTATAGAACAAGCATATGTTATCCTCCTCAAGCTTGACAAAAATAAAGAGGTACTGGTCAGTAATGACTGGGGAAAAATTGGGAGAAAACTAAAGAAAACTTTGATGGTAGCAGGTCGCTCTTGAACATGACACTTTTCCTCCGTAACACAATCGGGTTGGGTTGTCTCATTCACCGGTCACATCACCATGGTCTCGCCATACCATCCATATTTGGGGTAATGCTACCGATCCATCACATCAGTGTCGCCATATGTTCAAGAGAAGTCGTTCATAAAGAGTCAACCGGGTCCCATCCACTGCCATACATTATCCTTCATCCATTCATGACCGCCACCCTGAATCATATGTCATAGATCGTTTTCACCTCCATTAAAATCATTAGCTCCGTTCCATGTCACTGATGTGGGATTCATCAAGGCCCTCCTTTGACGGATCGCTTCTTGTCGACATCAGCTCATTATCCAAGAAGTCGATCTAGGAACAACCCCTTCAGTACTTTGAAGCTTGCATGCCTCAATGGCAAGTTTCCCACTTCCGGCGATAGGTATACATCAATGACCTTCGACCAGAAGATTTTGTGTGGTGTTTGACGCCAAGTCCTTTATTCACGCCACGTGAATTGTACTGCAGTACCTTGAGGGTCATTATCATTATCGGTGATTCCTCTCGCGCTTGTTAACGGTTTACATCATTGACCGGTAATCAAGCGATGTCTTTCCATGTTCGACTTCAGCGCAATTCTCACATGGATCAACTTGTACTTAGAGTGAAGATCGAACGAGTTTGAAGACCCCGGATCTAGTTTCATCCATCCGGGCTGCGATATATATTCAGGAAAGATAAAAACATTTGAGATGTACATCATTGCAGTAGATGATCATACTCAAAGGATGATAGTTTCGCCAAAATTATCAGTCTACCATCAGACGATCGTCTGTTCTATGTACAAAAATGAATTTATAAAGCTGAGCATGGGAATGCCCGCCTCAGCTAGATCATGAAAGCAGTATGAATCATAATGTATTGTATTGTATCTTATTACAGGTCTCCTCCCAGCAAATGGATGAACTTCGGACCCTCCTAGATAAAGCATTTCACCCGATAAACGGCCTCATACTTTAGGGTGCAACTGTTATAGACATTTTTGTGCCTTACAGTATTGAGCATGAAGTGTCCATAATCTAAGGGATCCAAAGTCCCTAAACATGTTGTTCCTACCCATAGAGGAACAAGGCTAACTAACCACAGCAATTCACAGAAGTTCTCCACCTAAAACCACTCAAAAACAAGTCAATTCAGGATCATGTCAACTGCTCCACTGAGAATCTGCGCTGAATGTCAACTGCTACACTGGCTACCTGCGTTGAATGTCAACTCCAACACTAGCTACCTGCGCTGAGCGAGTTTGGACATGTGGCAGTCTCATTCCTCAAGGTGTCAGAAGCCAGGAAGCTTCCAAAATGACACTTGCCTCAGGGAATTCGACTGGTGATGAGTAAGAGGTTCCAAATCTCCAAGTGGAAGCAAGAACCTCCAAGTGGACTCAAGAACTAACAGAGGGAGAGGACACTAGTCAGATCTCAAGATGACTCATCCTCTCTCCAAACATCTATATATGGATCTCACCTCCATGAGATCTAGAGGCTGGAATTTTGTTATTGCAAAGAATTGCTGTTGGTTTGAGACTGGAAACATTGGGTGCTTAATGCTTTGAAGGGAGCTGAAGAAGGAATTCCATTCTGCTGGGAAGGAGATGCTGGATTGGAGCCCTCTGGGTTGTATCTCTTCCTGAACCTTGTTATCAATCAATAAAGCTATCTTGGTTTTCTCCTATATACTGGTGTATTTGTATGATTGCATTAGTGTATTTGATTTACTTCTAATCCTGAATCATTTATGAATATGAATATTTGCCTTTGTGTTGTGTTCTTCTCTTGTCGCAAGTAGTTGTTCTCTTGTCACAGGTAGTTGTTCTCTTGTGATCTCGTGGGAATCAAGTAGTTGTTCTCTTGAGCAAGCGAGGAGGCAAGTAGCTGTGAACACCCAAGGAGAAGAGGATCTAGATCGAGGAACAAATGGAAGACAACGGTAAGTCTATCGATCTCCCCTCTTTCACATTTCATAAAGGAAGAAACCAGAATAGCTGTATCTGTTTTTTGCTAAGGTACTGTCACACCTTAGGTGGATAGGATCATCCTGCATAGGCATTTTTCCCCACAACAGCATCACACTTCCCGTGTGCAGTAGGTGGGATGCATCCCTGTTTCCCTGTGTTACAGGAGCGATGATCAGAAAAGGCTAATTTTGCCTCCAGGTCTTATTTTTTCTTCATTCTTTTCAGCTCTATTCTAGAGTTTCGCTGTCTGTGATTAGTATACCACTGTGGAAACCCCCTTCATTTCCATCATTCTACCTCCATTGTGCAAAGAACTGTAAATGTTTTTATGTATTGTGAGCCATTTTCAGTTCTGCGTAATTGAACTGTCGTTTCTAGATTTGGAAGTGTCACAAGTGTCGTTTTCAGTCATAGAAGAGAATCTGATTGTTCTTGATAGTCGATTACACTGTTACTCTTGTATTTGATTTGAATTAGTAGTTTTTCAAGGGTCAAAAGCAAGTTTTCAATTCCAAATCACAAAGTGTCTTCATTGTCTTCATTTTGTCTTGAAAAGAAGCTTGTTAGTAATGTCGCTTTGAAAAATAATTCAGATTTGCGCTTAGCTTTCTTTTTATCATTCACACATTAAGAAGGCTAAAAACAAATACATGCATGTGCATTTGCATTTAGACTGTTTGTTGGTTTGATTTAGGACAATGCATATAGTGTGTGCTCTCTGCTCTATGTTGAAAGAATATTATCTCTCTTTCTTTAGTAGCTAAGATTTTCATTGCAAAAAGAAGATTAAACGATTGTTTATAATCTTAGATTGCATTTTAGGAATTGTATATCTACATCACGCGGTGAACCTGAAAGGCAAATTTCTTAAACAAGATCAACCGTAAAATAAATTTAATGAATCTAAAAACGATTTGGAACCTAACGCACAACATTTAGAAGTCTAGGCTAGAGACGTATTCCAGCGTCGTAAAGCCTGGTAACTATTGTTTTCATTGCTAGTTGGGTGATTCCTCCACTTTGAGATGACAAGTGCTAGTACGGACTTGTGCTCCCACGTACTGTTGAGTATATATTGGGAGACCACAATAGGCTATATCCTTTATCCAAAGGAATCCGTGTCTGCTGCCCTATCGATCGCAATGCACTGAACATAGCATTCGGGAAGATTGACTGCCGTACCGTAAAAAGTATTCTGCAGTTTTTGCGATTGGTTTGGTAATCCCTCTGTCTAGACTTCCAGAGTAGTCTCTTTCATTCCTTTTCAGACTCCTTAAAGGAAAAGGTCCATCTGAGCACTTGTCACTTCAAGCTCATTAAAAATCGAAGGCGACTAGAGTCATCTTTTGTTTTTTCGCGACTCTTAAAATTTGAAAAAACAAGTTGTGTCAAAGTGTCTAAAATTCATTTAATTCAGAAACATATTTCCCCTTGATTTTTAGTTGATCGCGTAATCTGCAATCGTGGACGAAAGTCAATTGAAACCCAGTTGTTCGCAGAGGATTACAAGTCAACTGTCTTTGTCTCCATAATCAAAACTGTTATGGACGAAGCGAACTCGTTTAACCGGTTCAAAATCCCCTGGTAAAGTTGGAACAAGTGTTCTGACACCATCAGAGACTCCGGTTACTCCAAACATTTCTGGTATCCCTGCATTTACAGAAGAAGTTCCGCAACCACCAAGGGATAGTAGAGTTGATCGTAGTGTGAAGGTAAACACTTGTATTACTGAACCAACTCCATCTACAGCTGATTCGGAAGGTGTTATTCCCCAAACATCTGTCGTTGCAGAATATATACCTTCTTCGACACCAGCAATATTTTACGGACTTGACGGTCTACCTCTTCCACCTGGTCTGATTGTTATTGAAGAGATTGTGGAGGATCCTTCATCTAGTACTCCATCGCAATTTGGAGTCGGGATCACCCTATATCCTTCTTCATCAGAAATTAGTCTACCATTATCAGAAGCTCCTGTAGAATCGCTAGGAAATATTTTGGATAGACTAGAAATGTCTGAACAACCATCAACATCTAGGACTGTGTCATCGGACAAAGCGACGGTAGAACATCCTGCTGTCACTCCAACAATGTTTGCCGACATACCATCTGTCCCAACTAGCTTTCAATTGCTAGATGGGGCCCACTCAGGGGCTATTTCAACAGTATGGTCCGTTCCCATTTGTTCATCCGGAATAATATCCGGGAGCTCTTATGTTGAGTCTCAGCAAATTGGTCCTTCACGATGTCAATTTGGGCAGTCCGGTCCTCAAGGGAAAATCATTCCTTTGAGTACTGGATTATCGCCGTATGGGGGGAAATATACCCTTTCATTGTCTCCTCCCAGAGAACAACCATACGGGAGTTCACAACAAAATTCAGGTTATGCTAGAATTACATCTAGCGGTTGGGTGCCAATACTGCCTCAACAACCAAGAGTTGTATACTCGATGCAACAATGTTTACCTATGTCAAATATACCAACTATGCTGGGTATTGTGACGGTGTCACAAGTACAAGCGTTGCCTGTTGTATGCCAACCTCAGGTTTCTCAGGTCGTAATGCAACAGCCTTTTATCCTTGCGACTCAACCACAATCGCCAACTAGTGGAATGACACAGGCCCAAAAGGGTACAATTACCCCTCATCTTGGTCAAAAATCCAGTATTGGACAGCACAACCATGGCTGGTGCAATATCAACAACCGCAATTCCAACAAGCTTACCAAGGATCTGAGCAACAAATCTTTGCAAATAATGGGCAGCCGTATATTCAAAACAGTCAATATCAACCATTCCATAATGGTTATGCCCATCAACCTTACCAAAGTCACCAACATCAATTGCATTATGTTGGTATGCAAAGACCAACTGCTCAGGAAATTCCATCTTATCCTGGGTATGCTTTGCCAAACCTGAATCAACAGTTACCCTTCGTGGCAACTTTAGAGTTACCGGATCTAAATCGGCTAACGAACGATCCAATTTCTTATGCCCCTTGGTGGCTAGCGATTCCACATAAAATTCTGTCAGATATTCCTAAATTTAATGGAAATCCGGGTGAAGACTCCTCGAATCATGTGATGACCTTTCATCTGTGGTGTTCATCAAACACCCTAAATGATGATTTGATTAGGCTTCGCCTTTTTCAGAGAACGTTGACTGGTCTGGCAGCAAAATGGTATATCGAATTACCTAGAGCTTCGTTTGAAAACTTCAGTACCCTAGCCACAACCTTCTTAACCCATTTTCAGTTACCCATAAGGTACGAAACGGGAACATAACTTCTTACTAATTTCAAGCAAATGACGGCCACTCACATATCTAATCATATTCATGAGTGGCGACGTCGTCGTAGAATGGTAAAAACATATGTTCCTGATCAGCTTTTAGCTGAATGGTTTATTAAGTCATTATTACCTTCCATTACAGAAGATGTGGCAAAGGGAGGAGTCGTCACTGAAGAGCAAGTTATTGCTCGTGCACAATCTTTAGATTTGATTTATACTCAGTCTGGCACGCTCTACGATAAGATCCCTGACGCTCCCTATTGTTGGGAAAAGTATCCAATTCGGAATGCCCCTATCCCACTCTAAGGTGTGATAGTGCCTTAGCAACAAACAAGGTAAACTAATTGAGTATTCTTCTTTATGAGATGTAAATGAGGAAGAAGGATGTAACTAACCGGTGTCTTCCACTAGTTTGTCGATCCCAATCACTCCTCTCTTCAGTAGCTCCCAGCTTCTTGCTCCTTCACCGACCCAGCTTCACCAAATTCCTGCAAGATCACAAGAGAGAGAAACTACACAAAGATACAGATATACATTCATAAAAAGCTCAAGATCAGATTAAGCTAAACATGTAAGCATAACAAAACATCATTGGTACACAACATGTAGGAGAAACTCAAATAGTTTATTGATGAGATAAGAAAGTCCAAGAGGAGATACAACCAAGTGAGTTCCGATCCAGCATCTACCTCCCAACAAAGGAATCCCTTCCTCTCCTCCAACAAAGTATAAATCACCCAATGTACTAATCTCAATCTCAAACCAACAGCAATTCTCTGCAAAGTACAAAATTCCAGCCTCCTGAACCTCTGGGTGAGAGATCCATATATAGATGTATGCAGAGAGGATGAGTCAGCTTATGTTTTGACTTGTGGCTTCTCTCTGTCAGTTCTTGCTTCCACTTGGAGGTTGAGAGCCTCTTACTCATCACTAGTTGAATCCATTGAGGCAAGTGTCATTGGAGAAGATTCTGGAAGCTTCCAGGGTCTTTCCACCTCGTTGAATGAGCTTGCCATTTGTCATTTCCCGCTCAGCGCACCCTGGTAGTGCTTCCACCTGCGTTGCAGTGCACGTAGCTGGTGTAGTCTCTGCATTTCAACGCAGGCAGCTAGTGGAGCCTCTGAATTGATCCTGAATTGACTGTTTCTGAGTGGTTTTTGGTGGAGAACTTCTGGGAGAAGCTGTCATTGGTTGACCTTGTTCCTTTAGGAGCTGTAACAACATCTTTAGGGACTTTGGATCCCTTGAATTATGGACATTTCATGCTTATAGCTGTAAGGCACAAAAATGTCTATAACAGTTGCCCCCTAAAGTATGAGGCCGTTTATCGGGTGAAATGCTTTATTAGGAGGATCCGAAGTTCATTCAATGCTGGGAGGAGACCTGTAATAAGATACAATACAATACATTATTTTTCATACTATTTTCATGATCTAGCTGAGGCGGGCATTCCCATGCTCAGCTTTATAAATTCATTTTTATGTACGTAGGATAGACAATTGTCTGATGATAGACTGATGATCCTGCTGAAATCATCATCCTTTGGTAGGATGATTGTCTGTGCTGCAATGCTGTACATGTCAATGTCTTTATTTTTCCTGAATATATATCGCAGCCCGGATGGATGAAACTAGATCGGGGGTCTTCAATCTCGTCCGATCTTCACTCTAAGTACAAGTCGATCCATGTGAGAAATGTTCTGAAGTCGAACATGGAAAGACGTCGCTTGATTACCAGTCAATGATGTAAACTGTTAACAAGCGCGAGAGGAGTCACCTATAATGATAATGACCCTCAAGGTACTGCAGTACAATTCACGTGGTGTGAATAAAGGACTTGGCGTCGAACACCACGCAAAATCTTTCGGTCGAAGGTCATTGATGTATACCTGTCGCCGGAAGTGAGAAACTTGTCGTTGAGGCATGCAAGCTTCAAAGTACTGAAGGGGTTGTTCCTAGATCAACTTCTTGGATAATGAGCTGATGTCGACAAGAAGCGATCCATCAAAGGAGGGCCTTAATGTATCCCACATCAGTGACATGGAACAGAGCAAATGATTTTGATGGAGGTGAAAACGATCTGATGATATATGGTTCAGGGTGGCGGTCATGAAATAATGAAGGATAATGTATGGTAGTGGATGGGACACGGTTGACTTCTCTGGATGACTTCTCTTGAACATATCGGCGACACTGGTGTGATGGATTGGTAGCATTTACCCCAAAGGTGGATGGTATGGTGAGACCATGGTGATGTGACCGGTGAATGAAACAACCCAACCCGACTCTGGCACAGAGTGGAAGTGTCATGTTCAAGAGCGACTTGCTACCAATAAAGTTCTTTGAGTTTCTCCCAATTTTCCCCAGTCATTGCTGACCAGTACCTCTTTATTTTTGTCAAGCTTGAGGACAATAAAATATGCTTGTTCTATAATTTGCCCTTCGGGAAAACCCATCGCTATGTTTTAACGAGCCTAGCGATAGTGAAACTCGTTCTCGTCTAAAGACAAGTTTGTCGCTATTTAATGTTTTTAACGAGTCTAACGACAAAGATAACTTGGTCCTTTTCATTTTTAGAGAGTCTGAAAAGGTACGTAAAGTCAACTCCGAAAGTCCTTTTTCGTCATCTAATCCCTTAAGTCCGAAAAAGTATAAAAAAATACAGAAGGGATGAATTTTCGATAGTTTTTACGAGCCGAACAAAACAAGCGCTCGATCTTTTTTGTGCAATAATCCCTCAGGTCCAAAAAGATTAAAATCTAGAGGAGGGATAGCACTTCCAGTCACTTTAACGAGCTGGAAGGCCAAAACTCGGCAATCTTTTCATATTTTACGAGTCAGATGAAAAGAGCTTAAAGAAGACTCGTCTTTTGAGGAATGAGTGATAAAACGGGTTAGCAGCTGATTCCAGGTAAGGGTTGGAATTTTCCAATCACGGCAGTGTCACAAGGATGGCTAGTGAAATCACTCTTCGTAGCTGTTCCTCAAAATGGGTAAACAATCAATATGGAGGTGAATGATCGGCCAATGGAAAAGTGGAGGTGACGGTGCAAACATGACCAAGGCTTTAATGGCTGATAATGTTACATTCACGGTGGTTATTTACCGGAGGGTAGTTCATTTTTTAACGAGCTTAAATGCGGAAAAACACTGCTCGATATTATGTTTATTTTTTAAAGAGCATGAACTATGCTCTAAAACTGCTCGATTATCCAGTCATATGATAAGAATGTCTCATGTAAGATGCCATTTTTTATGGAGCTTGCGCCTTACAAAGCTTTGCCCCGCATCCTTTCGTTATGAAAGTTCGGGAACGACTAATCCTACGAGTTTAAAGGGTTAGACCTATGGGTTTAAAGGGAGGACCTAAAAATTTAAAAAATAAATAGCCACCCCTTGCTTGCACTCCAAAAGGTTTGCATGCCCCCAGGTATAAAATACGATTTCAAGGTTACCTCTACTTCACTTCCGCCAAAACATTTGTTTTACCGAGAGAGGCCTACCTCTTTCAGGTTACCCAAAGATTGTTCTGTTAATCTTTCAAACAAAACACTTCTTCGGCGATGTCTACCGAGATAAACAAAGGTGAGCGATGAGGTCCGCCAACTCACATAACTTTGACAAAAGAATCTTCTTCTAGAACAACCCCTGTCTCAATCACAGACGGGGTACGGACTAGTCATATTCTCCCGCGGAAACCTACCCTATACCCGAAGTTTTCCTGCCGAAGCAGACCAGGGCGCATGCCCCCTCGGTTCCAGTCATATCCTTCCGAATCACTCGCGCTCATCGGGAGGAGGGACCGTAGGTTGAGACATTTCTTGCGTGAAGAGACCATTTAGGGATGGTATATGACTATTTGCGATGCGTGATCCGGGAAATGAAAGCTGGTCCACGAGCTTGACCACTCTTCCTTCGTGCGGAAAACACATTACTCTAAAGAGTGAGGAGACGATGGCTCCCATGCAATATATATAGTCTCGTCCAAGGAGTAGGTTATAATCCAAGGGTCCTTGAATGACCATCACGTTCATTTGAACGGTCTTCCCTTTCAATGTTATGGGCACATTGGGGAGGATCCCTAAAGGTCGACTGGTTCCTTTATCAAAGCCTGTCAGATTTCTCATTTTAGGCAAAAGCGCTGGCGAACCAAGCGCTTTCCAAGCAATAGAGGAAAGGATACTCACAGATGCCCCCTCATCAATGATGGTGCCAGCCATGACCATTCTGTATATTTGGACGATAATTCTGAATGGTATGCTTGCTGGCAAATGGGGTCTGCCTAGTTGGTTCCAGTCGAAGGAGACAACTAGGTTGCTTGGTGGTGGGACCGAGTAGACGGCCGGGTATCGCTCTGACGAACTTCCTTCCTGCGATAAAGGAATGGGGGGATTGCCCCCGTGCTCGTCGGAGTCTGTGTTGATGAAGAGAATTTGGATGGTGTCATCTTTATCCTCTTCAGTGACTGTATCATTCGAAGAAAAAAACTATGAAGGCAAGACCGGGTCAACTGCCGCCTTGACCTTTTGACTTTCGTCGGGTATGGATTCAGCTGGTTCATCTTCAATGACTGGCGCTTCAGCTGACCACTTGAGCGGGCCAACTGGATTTTCAACTAACGAAGGACTCGGCAAGAGTTTTTTATATCCAGGAGGAAGTCGTAACGGTGAAACCGGACGATCATCCAAAACTCTTTTTACTTCGTCTAAGAAGGGACAACGGTGGATGGCATGATTGCCTTTGCACAGTCTACAGGGGGATCTAGCTCTCCCTTTTTGTCCAAGGACTTCACTTTTGCTAGTTGACGGTGTGCATTCAACATGGCTATCAGAGGTTGATGCCACCGGATTATGCAAACGGGGAGACCAGTCCCTTAGTATCCGAGGGATGCAGGGACAATCTCTGTGGAAATGGTCTCCCTTGCATATGACACATGGCGATTTAGGCCTAGTCAGTGCTGTGTGTGGATTTTTGTCAGACGACACTTGTTTGCCCCCAGTCGCTTTTGGCTCCTTCTTCTTTTTCTCTTTCTTCTTCTTTTCCTTCTTCTCCTTAGGAACTTGGTTTTTTGTTTTACCAGTTCCGTCAAGTGAAGAGGAAGGAGGAGAGGAAGAATTAGAGGAAGTAGAAGGTTGGTGAGCAACTCTGGACTGGTCTAACTGTTGATTCGACTACTCAGGAATAGTGGTGTTCTGAACGACATTGGTTGAGAAGAGCCAGACCGGCAAGCCAATTGTCAGTCCTGGAAGCGACAATGTGGCCATATGGGGCACATCAACATCTCCCCAAGAGGAGAAGGGACTAGGATTTCCACCAAGGGGAATTCCTTGGTTGGTGGGCTCCATTTTCTCAACCTAAAGATCAACGCAGGAAAAAGGGGTGATTGTTCCGTTTAAAATAAATTTTAACGACGCTTAGACACAACTTGCTTTTTCAATTTTAAAGAGTCGAGAAAAAGCTAAAGATGACTCTAGTCTCCTTCGATGTTTTAACGAGCCCGAAGTGACAAATGCTCGGATGGACTTTTTCCGTTATAGAGTCTGAAAAAGGCCAAAAGGAACTGCTATGGAGTTCTAGGTAGAGGGTGTGCCAAACTTTTCGCAAAACCTCAGAATACTTTTTAAGGTACGGGCAGTCAATCTTCCCGAATGCTGTGTTCAGTGCATTGCGATCAGTAGGGCGGCCGACACGGCTTCCTAAGGATAAAGGTTTTATGCCTATAGGGGTCTCCCAATATATACTCGACGGTACGTGGGAGCACAATCCGTACTGGCGCTATCGTCTCTCAGGAGGAATCACCCAACCATCAGCGAGATCGACAGTCACCAGGTTTTACGACGCCGGAACACGTCTCTAGCCTAGACCTCTATGTTGTGCGTTAAGTTACAAAGCGTTGTTAAGTTCATTCAATTTATTTTAGGTTGATCTTTCTTAGAAGTTTGCCTTTTTGGATCACCACGAGATGTATGATACAATTCCTAAATGCAGTCTAAAGATGATAAGCAAGCTTTTATATCTTTTCAAAAATGAAAATCCTAGCTACAAGGGGAAAAGAAAGACACAATCTTTTCTCAGAGAGCATAGAGCACACTGTAAATGCACTTTTCCTAAATCAAAGCATGCAAACTATCAAAATGCAAATGCACAAATGCATGTATTTGTTTTCACTTTCTTAATATTGATGCCTAAAAAGAAAGCTGTTGTACAAATTTGAACTCGATTTCAAGTGAAAACATAAACAAGTTCCTTTTTCGAAATCAAAAAGACAATTACGACACTTTATGATTTACTTGTTTTGACACTAGAAATGCATAAATTCAAACCAAACGACAAAAGTAAAAGTGTAATCAACTGTGAACAGCAAACAAACTCACTCCTAAGATCAAAACGACACTTACGGCAGGTCTAGATCTAAGGGCGACAGCATGACTAGTTTACTTTTGTAATGGGAAACTGCAAATGATGTAACAAATACACAAAGAACAAATACAGTTTCTTTATACAACTGAGGTGGAATTGAGGCAAAGAAAAGGGGTTTCAGATAGGTACACTAACTGATAACAGGCTGCAAAAACAGAGATAAAACTGAGCAAAAGGGAGCAGGGAACCACAGCTGCACAAGGCAAAGGCTGATCAACGCACCCTCAGCATAGAGAAACTGAACTTCAGCGCAGGTATCCTTCACGAGACCTGCGTTGAAATGCAAAACCTCTTCACAGAGTCTGCGCTGAAGCAGAAACGAGAGTTGTTTCTGGGTTCTGGGTTACGGTTTGCAGTTTAATCTACAGTTTTTGGCCGGATCAAAGCTATCAATTAGGTACAATTAGGAGGATGATTTAAAGGAGGACTAAGATCTATCACAAAGGGCTGTTAGAGCACTTGTGGATCAGATGTTCAGATCATAAAAACAGGTCCAGTGAGTGGACTAGAGTGGCAGATCTCTACTTTGCATTTGAAAATGGCAAATGCGTTTCGATTCGGCACTCCTGAGTTTATGAGAAGAACAACAATAGAAACACAAATAAACTAACAAGATACTCTCCCCAGCGGAGTTGCCAATTTGTTGTTGGGAAAAGTATCCAATTCGGAATGCCCCTATCCCACTCTAAGGTGTGATAGTGCCTTAGCAACAAACAAGGTAAACTAATTGAGTATTCTTCTTTATGAGATGTAAATGAGGAAGAAGGATGTAACTAACTGGTGTCTTCCGCTAGTTTGTCGATCCCAATCACTCCTCTCTTCAGTAGCTCCCAACTTCTTGCTCCTTCACCAGCCCAGCTTCACTGAATTCCTGCAAGATCACAAGAGAGAGAAACTACACAAAGATACAGATATACATTCATAAAAAGCTCAAGATCAGATTAAGCTAAACATGTAAGCATAACAAAACATCATTGGTACACAGCATGTAGGAGAAACTCAAATAGTTTATTGATAAGATAAGAAAGTCCAAGAGGAGATACAACCAAGTGAGTTCCGATCCAGCATCTACCTCCCAGCAAAGGAATCCCTTCCTCTCCTCCAACAAAGCATAAATCACCCAATGTACTAATCTCAATCTCAAACCAACAACAATTCTCTGCAAAGTACAAAATTCCAGCCTCCTGAACCTCTGGGTGAGAGATCCATATATAGATGTAAGCAGAGAGGATGAGTCAGCTTATGTTTTTACTTGTGGCTTCTCTCTGTCAGTTCTTGCTTCCACTTGGAGGTTGAGAGCCTCTTACTCATCACTAGTCGAATCCATTGAGGCAAGTGTCATTGGAGAAGATTCTGGAAGCCTCCAAGGTCTTTCCACCTCGTTGAATGAGCTTGCCATTTGTCATTTCCCGCTGAGCACACCCTGGTAGTGCTTCCACCTGCGTTGCAATGCACCTAGCCAGTGTAGTCTCTGCATTTCAACGCAGGCAGCTAGTGGAGCCTCTGAATTGATCCTGAATTGACTGTTTCTGAGTGGTTTTTGGTGGAGAACTTCTGGGAGAAGCTGTCATTGGTTGACCTTGTTCCTTTAGGAGCTGTAACAACATCTTTAGGGACTTTGGATCCCTTGAATTATGGACATTTCATGCTTATAGCTGTAAGGCACAAAAATGTCTATAACACTCCCAGACCAGAATTTTCCGTTCCTCCTCCTCCTAAATCGAACAATGACTCTCATGTCGGCGATGGCGTGATTGGTACGACAGACATGAAATCAACAAAGGCTACATCTAAAAAGGCCCGTAATATTTCTAGTCAAAATGCAAATGAGGAACTTCTCACCTCGGAAGTAAATGCCGTCTCAACTGACAAAGGCAAAGAAACCAAGCAACCAGGAGGCAAGAAGAAAGACAGAGGAAAGAAGAAGAAACAGGAGGAATCATCACCTGAAAAATATTCTGCAAACCCTTCTGGAGATAAAAAACCAAATTGTCCATGTCTTATATGTGATGAGGATCATTGGATAAGAGATTGTCCATATAAAGTTGAGCTTAAAAAATTCTTCAAGAATTCAAAAACCTCGGTGGTATTAACTGATCCGTTTCCAAATCCAGGAACAAATCTGGTTGCCAGTGACAATGCTTCCCCATCCCAAGTGCTGATGTTGTCGGTTTCGAAGTAGAAAAATGATGCTTTGATAACGACAAGGAATAAAGATTACGGGAATCCACAGCTGTCGAACAACAAGGATAAAGATCAACCTAGTAGCTCGACAACAACTTCGACAGAAGTTGTGCCGCCCATCATTCCAGAGCTAACCATAAAACCGCCAAAGGGAGTAGTACACAAGTCGACATTTAATCCTCGTGCTAGAGTAGCACAACATTATAATATAGTGGAAGATCTGGCCCAATCACCATCCGCTATGTCGACACTTGAGGTACTGCAAAATTTCCCCTCCCAAAAGTAGGCTTTATTATCAGCAATAGGTGGGATTGACCCAAAGGATTCTAATCTTGTGTCCTTTAATCACAAAGGATATGATCCTCAGTTACCAGCTCAACTAGCTTTCCTCATTCAAGTGAAAGCCCTCAACAAAACTGTTCATCGAACAATTATTGATGAGGGGGAATCTACATGTATTATGTCGATGAGTTGCTGGAAAACTTTAGGATCTCCAACCTTGTCGTGATATTAGACGACATTAAAAGCATTTGATGGACGAAGATATACCCCATATGGGATTTTAAGTAACTTCCAAGTTGAACTAGGGGGAAAAGAGTAGAAATAGATGTTGAAGTAATTGACGGAAACCTCGAATACAACATCCTACTGGGAAGGCCCTGGATATATGCTATGGTTGCGGTTGTGTCGACCTACTTCAGGAAGATTGCATTTCCCTTTCAAGGGGGAATTACAATCATTGACCAACAAAAATTTCTCCCTAATAGTTCCCAAGTTACGGGAAGCATTCCGATGATCCATGGAAGCCCCCATTCGCTTCAAAATATCGGAGTAGGCCTACTAAAAGACCCTATATTAATGGGGACTTTTTCCCTCCCACCTCCAATCAATCTGGTAGAAGTGGCGATGGTAGGAACTTGCAATATGATATCTTCTATTCAAAAGATCTCAGAAAACGATATTAGCATGGGTCATCTGCAGGTATTGCCTCCAAGCCCAATAAAAATATTGTAGCAATCAATGTTTTCGGCATGGGAGGAAAACCCAAATCAATGCTCATCAAGCATTTGGATAGATAGGTCTAAGGAATATGGTACCCCTTCAGATCCTTGGTCACAAGTACATTACACAGACGAAGGAATTGTTCAGTCAATGATGATTGATGGGGTGCCATGGGAAGATTACCACCATCGTTCCCATCTTCCGGATCGTCAAGAAGATACTCCTGATGACCTTCATCATCCTTCAGTTTTTTATTGTCTGTCAAATACAATAAATATAGTGGATTCTGAGGACAGTTCCTATCTTGTGTCAACCTCATTAAAAAATAAAACAACTCCCTTTCCAAATCGAGTCTTTTATTACGATCTCGTAAAATCCAAGTCGAGTATTTCAAAGATCTCAAAGGTAAACCTTCATTCCAACCATCGTGTTGAATGCAATGAAGCTTGGGGGGCATGCACCTCGATTTGCGTTACTATGTTGGGGGCATGCAAACTTATCACGAGCAGTGTTGCCGTAGGGTTAAAGCTCGTTAAAAAATAAACCCGCCATGAGCAGTTTTTATGTGGAGTTCAAGCTCGTTAAAAATTAAACATAAGCAATGAGCAAACATTCCCCCAGAGTTTAAGCTCATTAAAAAATGAACCAATTTCCAGTAAATAACCATTGTGAATGCATTATCATCAGCTTTTGAGCCTTGGCCATGTTCTCATCATCACCTCCACTCTGTTTTAGCCGATCATTCACCTCCATTTGATTGTTTACCCCTTTTGAGGAACAACTGCGAAGAGTGATCCTGTTAGCCATCCCTGTGACACTGCCATGATTGGAAAATTCCAAACCTTACATGGATTTAGTTGCTACCTAAAATTATCACTCCTTCCGCAAAAATGAGTCTCCTTTAAGCTCTTTTCACCTGACTTGTAAAATATAAAAATATTGACGAGCGATTGGCTTCTCCAACTTGTTAAAGTGACCGGAAGTGCTATCCCTCCTCTAGATTTTTATCTTTTTGGACCTGAGGGATTATTACACAAAAAGGTCGAGTGCTTGTCTTGTTCGGCTCGTTAAAATTACCGAAAATTCATCCCTTTTGTATTACTTTATACTTTTTCAGACTTAAGGGATTATAAGATGAAATAGGATTATTAGAGTTTTCTTTACGTCCCTTTCAAAATCTCTAAAATTGAAAAGGACCGAGTTATCTTTGTCGTTAAACTCGTTAAAACCGAATAGAGACAAACTTGTCCATATAGACAAGAACGAGTTTCACTGTCGCTAGGCTCGTTAAAATATAGCGATGGGTTTTCCCGAAGGGAAAATTATAGAAAAAGAATATGTTATCCTCCTCAAGCTTGACAAAAATAAAGAGGTACTAGTCAGCAATGACCAGGGAAAAATTGGGAAGAAAACATGAAGAAACTTTATTGGTAGCAAGTCGCGCTTGAACATGACACTTTCACTCTGCATCCGAGTCGGGTTGCTTGTTCTGTTCACTGGTCATATCACCATTGGTCCATCACACCATCCACATTTGGGGTTAACGTTACCAATCCATCATGTTAGTGTCGCCGGTATGTTCAAGGGAAGTCACTCAGAGAATTCACCTGTGTCTCATCCGTTGCGATACATTCACGCTCCATTCTTTCATGACCGCCACCCTGAACCTTGTATCGTCAAACCGTTTTCACCTCCAAAATCATTTACTCCATTCCATGTCATAGATGTGGGATTCATTAAGGCCCTCCTACGGCATGTCACTTCTTGTCGACATCAGCTCATTATCCAAGAAGTCGACTTAGGAACAACCCCTTTAGTACTTTGAAGCTTGCATGCCTTAATGGCAAGTTTCTCACTTCCGGCGACAAGTTTCCATCAATGGCCTTCGACCAAAAGATTTTGCGTGGTGTTCAACGCCAAGTCCCTTATTCACACCACGTGAATTGTACTGTAGTAACTTGAGGATCATCATCATTATTGGTGATTCCTCTCGCGCTTGTTAACAACTTACATCATTGGTTGGTAATCAGGCAATGTCTTTCCATGTTCGACTCCAGAACATCTTTCACATGGCTCGACTTGTACTCCGAGTGAAGATTGAATGAGTTTGAAGACCTCAGATCTAGTTTCATCCATCCGGGCTGCGATATATTTAGGAAAATAAAGACATCAAATGTACATTGCTGCTGCACAGACGATCATCCGAGTCAAAGGATGATGACTCTACCAGAATCATCAGTCTCCCGCACAGACGATTGTCTGTCTTATGTACATGGAAATGAATTTATAAAGTTGAGCATGGGAATGCCCACCTCAGCTAGATCATGAACAATATTATGAAGATAATATATTGTATTGTATCATATTACAGGTTGCCTTCCAGCTCGAAAAAACTTCGGATCCTCATGATAAAGCATTTCACCCGACATCAAAAGATTAAAATGACCTCATGCTTTAGGGGGCAACTGTTATAGACATTTTTGGGCACTGCAACCCCAATCAAAACATGTCCATAAACAAATGGCTCCTAAGTCCCTAAAAGTGTTGTTCCATACCCTAAAAGAACAAGGTCAGCTGATTACATCATCTCCAAGAAGTTCTCCATGAAAAACTGCTCAGAACTGGTTAAAACTGGACCATCTCACCTGCTCCATGGTCAAAGTGCGATGCATCCCACCTAAATGCACACGGGAGGTGCGATGCATACTGAAAAGCCCTTCTATGGGGTGTGATGGGCGAGAGTGGATGAATGGCAAAGTCAAGTTGAGAGGTGGATGATCATGGAATCTTTCAGAAACTTCTCTTGTGACACTTGCTTCTCTGAATTCGCCCAGGGATGAGTAAGAGATCATCAATCTCCAAGTGGAATCAAGAACTATCAGAGAGAGGAAACTAATCAAATCTCAGAAGCTGACTCACCTCCCTACAATCATCTATATATGGATCCCTCATCCCAGAGGTCCAGAGGCTGGAATTTTGTATCTTGTAAGGAAGTGCTGCTGGTTTCTTGGTGTAACATCATAGTGTTGGGTGATCTAAGCTTTTCATGAGGTGAAGAAGGGTTTTCTTGTTGAGAGGATGACACTGGGTCAGAACAATTGGTTGTAATCCTCTTTGTTATTCTTGATATTAATAAAGCTATTCAAGTTTTCCTCCACATTATTGTATGATTGATGATATATGCATTTGTGTGGTCAATATATATCTGGTCCTATATTGTTTGTGATAGTAGATCTCTGTTCTTGGATAGTGTTATGCTGCTTTGATTCCACAGGTGCTCTTTGAAGCTGGGTAGATGAGGAAGAAAGTGGCAAATATCTATCAGAAGGGAGAGGAATCAAGCAAGGAACAAAGCGCAAAACAAAGGTTTGTCTCCTTTGTTCCCCTCTTATCTACTTCTCATAAAGGAAAATGAAAGTGGTTTTAGTTTGTTTGTTTCTAAGATAGCTACCAGTCTTAGTGGGACTAGTAGCTCTGCATGGACACTAGATTTCCTGATAACATTCATTCATGGCCTTGACCCAGCATTCATCTTTGCATGTTTCAGTTACATTTCGTGGTTCAATGGAGGAGAGCAATGCTAGATAGCTTGAAGCTTCTGAAATAATGCTTCTTGTTTGTACACATGCCTCTTCTGCCCCAAAATTTGAGTTTCTGGATGATTCTTCTGGACATATCTGGATGGAGTCTTTTCTTCTACCCTTATCTGTTCTTCTGGTGCCTCATAGGTTTCTTCTTCATCATTAGTATGATTTGATGTTGAAGGATAGTCCTCAACATCTTCGAAATCTTCAGATTTTACCTGCCTTGGATTGTTTCCTTCTTCATCAATCACTACATCAATACTTTCAACAATTTTTCTAAGTCTTTTATTGTAACACTTATATCCTTTGCTTTGGGGAGAGTAACGAAGGAGAATGCCTTCATCTGCTCTAGGTTCAAACTTGCCAAGGTTTTCATCAGTCCTTTTGATATAACATTTGCTTCCAAAAATTTTGAAGTATTTTACCGTAGGAGTCTTACCATACCAGAGTTCATGAGGATTTTGAGTGCTATTCACCTAGAAGTTTGTCTTGTTGAGAATAGTAACGGCAGCAAATGCAGCTTCACCCCAGAAGGTTGTAGGAGTTCCAGACTCATCAAGCATAGCACAAGCCATTTGTTGAACTGTTCTGTTCATTCTTTCTACTACTCCATTTTGCTGAGGAGTCCTTGGCGTAGAGAATTCCCTTCTCATTCCATGTTCTCCACAAAAATTGAAAAATTCATCCGAGGTAAATTCCCCTCCTCGATCAGGCCTGAGGCATTTGATTCTGTGATCTGATTCGTTTTCAACCAAGGCTTTGAATGCTTTGAACTTTTTGAAAGCTTCGTCTTTATGCTTTAGAAGTCTTATCCAACACATCCTAGAAAAGTCGTCAATGAACAATATGAAGTATTCTTCTCCTCGAGGTGACCTTTTCCTGGATGGACCACATACATTTGTATGGACAAGTTCAAGTGGCTTACTTGCTGATCCTTCCTTCTCAGGGAAATTAGTTTTGGTTTTCTTACCAAACTGACATGATTTGCATATTGTATTGTTTGGAATTCTGATGTCAGGGAGATCATGAACCGCCTGATATTTGCATGCTTTCCTTATCTGAGAGAAGCTTAGATGCCCCAATCTTTTGTGCCATAGCCAATGTTCATCATTCTTGCTTAGATAGCATTGTTGTTGTCCTCCCTTGAGTATGTATAAATTATTTGGAGTTCTTATGCCTTTGATCACTGTTTCTCCTGTATCAAGCTCACGAACAATACATCCATTTGATCAAAATATTACCTCATTTCCTTGATCACACATTTGACTGACACTCAATAGATTATGCTTTAAGCCATCAACATACATAACATTTCTAGCTTTGACCTTTTCTTTCAAAAGAATAGAACCTTTACCTTTTATGAGTGTAGGGGTGTCATTTCCAAATGAGACCTTCCTTTCCTTTCCTAAGGCACTATATGACTAAAGTTTTTCTTTATCCCCTGTCATATGTTTCGAGCGTCCACTGTCAATATACTACTGATTTTCCTGTCCTTCTGCATATAAGGCTATACCACATCTTTCTGGTTTCCGTTCTTTATTTCTCCATGTTTTGGGACTCAATGAAGCTTGCTCCTTGTGAGTTGTTTGCCAAAACCTACTCCTGCATCCAGAATCTTCATGACCGAAGTTGTTACAAATAAAACATTCTATTTCATTTTCAAGAGCAGAAAAGTTATTGTAGGTTATTTTCATGATTCCAGTCACACTCCTTTGATTTCGTGCTTCTCTAGTCATGATGGTCTTGTAGGCAACACATTGAGCTGCTTTGTGTCCAAAATTATGACAAGAGAAACATTGGCCATTGAAGAAATTCATGCGATTATCAAACCTTCTGTCCAGGTGATTGTAGTTTCCATAGACATTCATTCTTGAGGAAAATTGAGAATGATTTACTTGCAGTTGGTTGTAGCTTCTGTTCATCCTTGAAGTAGATTGTCCTTGATGTACTTGGTGATCTCTGTTCATCCTTGAGGTAGATTGACCCTGATTTACCTGGTAATCTGCTTTATGCCTTTGCTATCGATTGTCAACCTGTTCACTTCTCCTTGCTGCATCAAGATAACTTTTGGAGGTGGATGGCTTCTGTGCTTGAGATGCTTCTTCAGTATATCCAAGACCTGTCTTGATTAGTGGAGAACGCTGCACTTTAATAATCTCATCTAAAGTTTTAGATCCTTTAGCAAATCTAGGATTAAGAGCTTTTGTTTTCTCAATATCTTTTCTTAGTCCCACAATTTCACATTCTAACTTTTCATTGTGTTTTCCACTTTCATCAAGTTGGAATGTCTGAGTATCTATGATCATACTCTTTTCTTCTAAATAGATTTTAAGTTTATAAATTTATTCATAGAGATCATTTTCATCTATAGCATCCAAGAAATCGTCATCTTCAAAAGCCATCAAAAGTCTATAATCATTACATTGTTCATCGTCATCACTAATTGAAAATGCATCACTGTCTTCATGTGTATAATCACTCTTCTTACTTACATTCTGTTTTCTATTCCATCTAACTGGTTCCTTACCTTTATCAAGCTTATCTTTATGAGGACACTTGGCTGCATAGTGACTGACTCTTCCACAAGCAAAGCATTTGAAAGGTAGCTTACCACTGAATCTTCCAGAACCTCATTGAAGGTTCTTGACAAAGTTTGATTCTTCCTCTCCTTCTGACATATGTCCTGACTATTGTAATCTCCTTCAAGCCTTAAGATCTTGACCCTTCAATAGTACTTATCCTTCTTCTAGTGCTTAGGTTCCTCCTTGGTTCAGATCCAGCTATGCATCATAACCCAATGACCAGTATTTTAGATCTTGCTCCTCATAAGATATTCAATGCTTAAGACAATGCCTTTGCCAAATGATCTCCTTCCCGTTTTATAGTCTTAGGCCTTACTCAATACAATGGTCCAAAACCATAGAGAATCAATACCATGGACCCAATATCTGTGTTCAACACTTCGGACGAGATACCATGGTCCAAAACCATAGGTCCAAATACCAAGTCCTAAATACCATGGACCAAAAATAAGTTTCCCACATGTACGCACTTTTCCTTGCATGAAAGTGCGTGCATACGTATACGCACCTTTTGATCGGTGATCCCACGTGTATACGTGACTTAGCTAAGAGGAAACTATGTATATCTCTTTTTTTTTAATTTTTTTTTTATTTTGAGAGCCTGAACTGTGATCTTCCATCTGAGTGAGTTGCCATCAAGGACAACACCTGTGCCATAGTGCCAAACCTGTGACATAATGCCAACACTTGTTTGTTTGATAATACAAGAACATATGAAACAACACAGAAGAGTATTTGAAAACTCTTTTAGTGGGCAATCTAGTGAATTGTTCATGCATTTTGTTTGCAATGAACTAGGTATAATCATAGATAATGGCAGGAGGCTAGCCTGGAGTGAAAATGGATAAGAAGTCCATGATTATTTCATCCAAAAACTCATATGGTGTTAATCCTAGGATGCTTGAGATGATGGTGATTATTCTCCTACCAGTTTCTGAAAAAATAACAAAAACATAGGGTGGAATGTCTTTAGGAGTATGACGGTCCTCAATGACGAAATTTTGAAATATTTGTTTGATCTTAGCTGGGTTCAATGTGGTGTACAGGTCCAACAGGCTTGCAATGGACAAAGGATTCAAATTGTGGTTGGGCTAGATTTGCAGCATCTAGTTAATAGACTCAATAGTAATTAAAAACAAGAAGTCCTGGTTTGGGGAAATGATAGCCCTTTGGCTAGGGATGTAACATGCATGGTATAAATGTACAATATATGGAAATGGATGGACTTCTGGGAATGTATAGTTGGGAAAACGTGACTCCTATAGGTTTATGTCATCATAATGGTTTAGGAACCTATCCTTGGCCCAACAATGGATTCTCAGAAGGTTGTCTTAGGTGACTGTGTCTTTGATTTGAAAATCCCTATCTGCCAGTGTCAGGTGGTCAATTTCTAAGTGAGGGTTTGTTATTGGTTTGACATCCAAAGAGGTTGGGGCAACCATTTCTGTGATAAAATGTGGAAAAATTGGCTTTATATAGCTATGGGAGTGAGATTTGAGTAATTGAATAACCAAGGTAGGGTATGAGAAGTTTGCATGTTGGGGTTCTGGTATTTTGGGAACGAGAGATTCTCAATTAAATTGAAATTAATCAAATTCTTTCAGTTATTTTAAGAATTTAATGTTCTTTCTTTAAAGAGAGGGTAATTCTTGGTTCTTTTTCAAATACCTTGAACTTTCAGTCGGGGCTGCAATTGGTTTTCAATTGGGGCTTGCAGAGGACTTCGAAAACTAGGATGGTGTGCAGTAGTGGCGTTGGAAGGTTCTGATGGTTGACAGATGGTTGTAGGAGTTCGAAAAGCGCATGTGCTTTAGAGGTTTTACAGTGTGATTTGAGCAAAAAAGGGTGAAAATGGGGGTCGGAAGGCTTTTAATCACGAATGGTTGGAAAAATGGTAGGGAAAAAATGTTTTATGAACAATGCTAGTTTTCATTTTAGCGAGGAGGTGGTTTTGGAGGCCATCACACCGCTTATGGGGGTTGGGTGGTATTTTGTCGGGGGAACGTGATCTATGCCAGAGGCTGACATGTAGGGAAATGGGCCCCAAGAAAAACTGCCCATATTGCGTGCTCTCGGGCCGTTAAAGGTCGGACATCACGTGAGCGTGATATGGAAGATGGCCGTTGGATCTAGGGGTGGATGATCAGACGCCCATCGCGTGGGAAAGTTGCACGGTTAGGCGATGGGGCTGAGGTTAGTGGTACCTATGGGTTTTAATTATGGTTTAGAGTAATTAACCCACGTTTGAGTGAGGATTAATCAAACTACAGAGTTTTAGGGGTAGCGAGGTTAGTTTACCTCACTAGGGTAGCAAGTTAAACTCGAGTTTAATCAGGAAAATGGTTAAGTGGTGGAGTTAGTGTGATGGGGGTTTTTTAGAGTTAGGATAAAGGGTTTAGAGGGGTTTTGGGTAATTATTGAAGTGAAAACATGATTTTAAAAGGGGGGAAGCAGGTTTCACACTTAGGGGAATGGATTTTAGGAGTAATTGACTAGGGAAATGTTTGAAACTAAAGGGTAGGAGTAAAAATGAAGGGGAAGGAGTTTTTATAAGCCATGAAGGGATAAAAGGGAAATTAGTGAGTATATAGTGGGGGTGAAGTGCAATGAAGGGGGATTTAGGCAAATCAGCTTATGAGCATGCTTTTCTCATTGATCACTGCTTTTGCACACTTGAAACACATAGTTAAGCATGATAGTAGTGCTTATGCCCCAAATGACTTGTATTTTTGCAACCTTTCTTTACTTACCCTTTTACCTACCCTAACATTTTTTCTTCACTTTGGTGGGTTCACTTAAGCTAGAAAACTCTTTTCTTTCCTTTATTATTTTATGAGACAAACTATCTAATTCTAACCTTGTATCTTCCAAGGGATCATATTAAGTTGATGAGCTCCTTTTATTTCTCTACCTATCTAATGATCTGCCAAGATTAAATCGTTTAGTCAGATTTTTCTTCTCTAACTGTAAACATGAAATTCAAAGTATGAAATAGTCAATATTAAGAAGTTTGACTATCATGGGTTGTGGCATGTATGACAAGCTGCACACAACCATTATTTAAGACAATAAAGTAAAAAGTAGTGGCACTTGGACTTGCACACTTTCATGATCTGTTTTTTGTTTAGGGTTCATGTTTTTTCATATTTAGTATTTTTTGATCTTTTCTTATTTTTCTTGTCCTTTGATATTTCTTTTAGGGCATACCCTCTTTACATTTTTTAATTTTAATATGGAAAACATTTGTAGAAAGCAAAGGTATGTATAATATTACAAGATTTAACCTCAACCAATTCAAAATTATCAATCCTATCACTATAGGAATCTAACAGTGGCTTCATGGGGATGGTATTTTTTGGTGAAATGTCAAGGACTATGAAGATCAGTAGCCTTTGAATTGTGAATGTAGTTACCTTGTGAGTTGTCCTTCTGTGATTCTGCTTTATTGATACTTATGATAGTGAATCCTCCAAAGCTCAGGGCCTTCTATCCGGGCTTCAACTTCAAGGGATTACCATCCAATCCAATCTACACTCTGCAATGTTATGTACAATGATGCAAAGTAAAGTGAAATATTGTGAGTCAGTGGAAAAATAATGCTTTAGCATTCTACCATTAACAGGTCCTCCTGGTAGATCTGATCTATCTATGTTTGTCAAGAAAAAGGCATTGTTTCCTCTGTATCCATAAATGGCATAAGGCCCCTGCCATAAAAAATCAAATTTTCCATGCTTGCCTTTGTCTTATTTCCTTGAATCCCACTTAAGGACTTTATCTCCTATGTAAAAATCATCTGCTTTAGTCTTTTTATCGAATACTTTCTTGATATTTTCCTGGATTACATGTTATTTTACATCTACTTCTTCTTTGGTCTACTGCAAGTGTATGGTGTGATTTATTCTTCTCTAAATATCATTTGATTCCACTTGTAATTCCTGGATGATCTTTATCACTGGCACTCCCAAGGATGATAGGAAAACTGCATCCATCCCATAAACCAACTGATAGGGTGATGTTCCATTGTACTTCTTAGTAGTCAATCTATTTGTCCATAAGGCATTGACTAACTTCTTGTTCCATGTCTTTTTGTTATCTTCCAACAAATTTTTAATAATATTGACCATGCTTTTGTTGGATGAATCTGCTAGTCCATTACCTTGAGGGTAATAGGCTGTGGAATGGCCAAGGGTGATGTGGTACTTATTACAGAAATATATCATTCTTTTGGATTTAAATGCAGCTGCATTATCAGTATTGAGCTTCTAGGGACATCCAAACCTTGATAGGATATTACTCTCTAGGAAGGAGATTACGATAGTGCCTGGGGCTTGCCTAGAAGGTATGGCCTCTATCCGTTTGGTAAAATAGTTTGTGGTTGTCAAAATCCACTTGTGTTGAGTTGATGAGGCTGGGTGTATTTCTCCAATGAAGTCTAACCCACATTGTTGAAATGGAATTTCAGTGGAAATTGGTTTAAGAGGCAAGGGTTAAAGTTTTCTCTTTCCCTAAAAAATATGGAATTTATGACAGGTGGTCACATGTTTTTTAACATCTTCAAACAAAGTAGGCCAATAGAAACCAACCCTAAGAATTTTGTCAGCAGTACTCTTCCAGTACAATTGTCCTCCACAATCCCCTGCATGAAATTATTGTAAAATATTGCGAGCTTCATCTTTCAATAAATAGGTTAAAAGAATACCACTATTGTACTTCCAAAACAATGCATTATCTACAATAAAATATCTTAATGACTTCATTTTTAAGAATCTAGCTTTATTTCTTGTTAATCTAGGAGGAGATTGTAGGTTTAGTAATACAAATGTAATATCTACATACCAAGGTGAATCAGTAAAAGGTTCACTGATATGTGGAGTCGCCATCTCCTCCTGATCATCAAGGGCACTAATAAAGTTGATATCTAAGGACTGATAGTTCAATTCAGCCATTAGTTTGGCTAAACCTTGAACTTTTATGAGCTTGGTGGCATTTATCTCTATGTCATATTCCAATATTGTGGCAATCCATTTACCTCTTTTACCTTCAGGCCCATTTTGAGTCAAAATGTCATTACCTACATAGTTTGGAACATAAGTAATAATGTGAGAGTACGAGATGTACACTCTGAAGTCTTTGATGGCCTTCACTAAAGCTAATGCCTATTTTTCCATGATATTGTATTTGGGTGTGGCATACCTTAAGGATTTACTAAAAAATGCAATTGGTCGTTCATATCCTTCATTGTTCTTTTGCAGCAAGACTGTTGCAATGGTGTGTTCTAAAGCAAAAGAAAAAATAATAAAATCTTTGTTAAAGTCGGGACTTATCAGAACTGGAGTTTTGGTTAAAGATTCCTTAATAACTTCAAAGTATTTTTTGGCCTCCACTTTCCATTTAATTGTTGAGTCCTTTCTTAGCACGTTATTTAACTCCCTAATTAGTTATGCTAGATTTGAGATGAATCTCCTAAGAAAATCAATCTTACCAAGAAAAGACTATAACTCTTTAATGTTTCGGGGATGGGAAATGGTCAAAATGGCTTCTATTCTAGCAGGGTCTACCCTAATCCCATCTTTATATATGTTGTGTCCTAACAAATTTCCCTCTTCTAGACCGAAAATTGTCTTTTTAGGATTTGAAGAAATCCCAAATTTCTTGCATTTGATGAATACTTTCCTTAAGTGGTCTAAGTGTTCAGTGTCAGATTTAGAGAAGACTGTAATGTCATCTTGGTATGCTACTAGGAAATCATGGATCTCCTTTGCAAAGGCTATATACATAGCTCTCTGAAATCTGGCACCTAGGTTCATTAGTCCAAAGGGCATATTCAAATACATGAAGGTACCCCAAGGAGTTGTAAATGTAGTTTTAGCTTGGTCCTCAGGTTGAACTAAGACCTGGTTATACCCAAAGAATCCATCTAACAGTGAAATCCTAGGTGAGCCTACTACCCTCTGCAATATATGGTCCATATTGGGTAGAGGATAGTTATCTTTTAGTGAGACCTTTTTTAAATTTCTAAAATCTACGCAAAGTCTAATTTCACCTGTCTTTTTCCTAGTTGTAACTAAGTTTGAAATCCAGTCAGAGTATCTAATGGGGGATATTATTTGGGTATCAAACATTATTTTGACTTCCTTCTCTATGGATGGCATAAGAACTGGGTTTATCCGCCTAAGTTTCTGTTTGAAAGGTTTATGATCTTCTTTTAGAGGTATTTTGTGTTGGATTACGCTGGTGTCATAAGATTTTAAGTCTTGATAACTCTAGGAAAAAACATCCTGATATTATTTAAATAGATTAATATATTTTACCTTTTCCTCTAGAGGTAAGGCTTTATATATCTTAATGATATTTGGATTATCCTCAGTTCTTATGTTAACTCTTCTATGTCAACTCTCAGAGGTTCCATATTGGGTTTCCTAGCTACATCATTAGAGTCAAACAAATCTTCTAAAGGTACTAATCTTTTAGGAAAAAAATATTTTTCAAATCAATAATCTTTGGATCATCATCCATTATTTCATCTATCTCTACATTTTCTAGACTATCTATTTCTACTCTAATAGATTTATTTGGTTTATATACATCTAAAATATTTACATTTGAGCTACTTTCTAAATTATTGTTATTTGTACAGTCAATATCTATCTTGCAATTCTGAAATTCACCTTCATTATTCATGAAATCGTAGATCTGAGAATCTTGGGAGAAAATATGCCAATACTTCAGGTTGTCTGGTATAACATGCCTATGTCTGACTTTTGCAGTGTATTGGTGGTTTGGTTGAAATGGAAATTTACAAGTACTAGCAAAGGTGGCTAGACTATGGGCCTGCATATTTTGTTTTCTAGGAATGGCAGCAAAGTTTGATTCCAATAGGTCTTTGATTAAGTCTAAAACAATATCCCTATATTGACCAAGCCTAGGGTTGTTGACAGAGTATTCACCACTAATTTTTTTAATAATCAACTCCGAGTCTCCCATGATGGAAACTCTTTTGGCTCCTAGTTTCCTAACCAATTATAACCCTAGAATCATGGCTTCATATTCGGCCATGTTATTGGTGCATTTGAAGTTCAATATGAAAGCATGTTCCTTAGCATGATTATTCTCCATATTATGGATCCACACCCTTACACCAACCCATAAACTATTGCCAAACCCATCAAAGTCTAAATGCCATAGTGATTCATGGAATATGTTCTCACTGTCAGTTGTTCTGTATTTAAGGTCTTTGGCTGTGATTTCCTTTTTATTATTTTCTAAATTGTATAATATAAAGGAGTCCATATCTGAATGCATGGAGTATATGGGAAAATTTTGTGGCTTTTCCTCACTACTGACCATGTATTTCATTAAGGTCTCCCTATATAATTTTCTTGGTTGGCCAAAAATAGAGATGGTGGCATATGACATATCCAACTGCAAGGATCCTTGCAGTTTTTCTCACCATGAGTGAGATAGTAGCATTCCATATTTCGGTGGGATGTCTGCAACTACAATGTCCATTAGAATGCTCTTTTTAGGGCACTAGACAAGAGTCACACATAAGTCCTTGATTAGACCAAGGAATTTAACCTGGATGGAGTCAAAAGAAAACAAATCCTTATAAGTCTTGGTAATGTCTAGGTTCAGTCTTTCCATTATTTCCTTTGGCATCAGATTGTGGGATGCCCCTCAGTCCAACATAGCATTATGCAAAATTTTATCATGAATGTTTAGGCTAATGTAAAAAGGAGGAACTCCCCCTTGCTGATGAAAACCATTGGGCTTAGGGCCAAACAATAATTCAGGTTGGTCATCATTCAAATTAACAGAATCCTCTCCCTCTCCTATGTTCAAAGTCTCAGTAATCTGTGACCTATAATATTCATTCTTTACTAGCTCAGTCAAAGGAACTGATATCTTTAATTTTGCTATTTCATTTTTGATGTTGAAAGGGAGCTGAGGTTTATTTGTTTGATTTAGATTTTCCTTAATATGTGTAGTTTGTGTGTCCTTATTCAGTTTCTCAGTAGTAGGAATTTTAGTATGTGTTTCTACTGTTTTGCCTTGATTTCTCTTATTTTGATTGTTTCCAGTAATTGTCTCTGTTTGGGTTTCAGTGGAGGTTATATCTACAATCCTAGGGGTTGAAGTTTCAGGTGTTCCCCTAGGGAGGAGTTGTAACACTTTTCTAACTCAAGTTTCTTTTATAATCTTAGTCTGGGTTTGGATGGATATTTTAATGGGAGTCTCATTATTCTTCTTACTTCTCAGGCTATATTGTTTATGTACCTCATATATAACTGACTCATATCCCTGTTTAAAATCAAAAGATTCACTAGATTCTAACTAAAACTATTGTAACATATATAACTCCTGTTCTTCTTGAATAAGAGAAACAATTTCCTCCTCTTTGGTTTCTAGTAAATTAATCTGGGCATCATCCTCTGCTTCTTGGTTCCGTGAATACTCAACATAATTCTCTTGGAAGGGGGGCCTAATATGTTGGTCTCGTGTAGCATTTTTTGCAGCATTAGGGTTCTTCCTAAAATTTGGGTTTCTTATTGGGGGTTGTTGCTATTGATTCTCCCATTGATTTTTCCTCTCCATGTTTTCTAACCTATCCATGATTCTTTCTAAACTCTTAGCTAAAACATCTACTTTTCCATCTGAAGTGGAAGCTTCCTCTTTAAATACAACTTTCTTTTCATTCCTCAATCATTCTTTCTTAGCTAATAGGTTGGCCTCAACACTGACAGTATTGATATACATTTGTTCAAGTGTTTCAGGGTTTCTTTCCCTTAGCTGGTATGACATGTCAGAATCAAAACCATCAGGGAAATCAATTAATGCTAGGTTAGGTGGAGGCTTAATGTTGGCTGGAATTGCATTGTAGATATTATTAAACCTAGTGCAATAGTCCTGAACTGACTCATTAGGAGCTCTTCTGATATTTTCATATTCAGAAAGTATTTGCAATAGGTTTTTCTTTCTCTCCCATTTGAAAATTGGCTAAGTCTACAATATGGTTGGCAGGAAAGGATTTGAACCATTTCTTGACATCCCCAGTTAAGGTTTGGGCAAACAACCTCATTTGGACATTTTCTTCATCTATCTCATGCAATTCAAAGAAGTCAGACATCTTGTTTACATGCTGCTCGGCAGTGTAACGACCAGTAGCATCAAACAGGAAAATCTTACTCTGATAATCTACAGGCATGGTATGGAGTTGTGCAAGTAAAACAAGAGGAGCATATTGGTTTGCCATGGATGTGATTCTAGTTTGACTAGGGGGGTAAAGTTGAGGTACTTGAGGAAGGGCTTGAAATTGATGGAGGTGAGCTAGATGATGATGAGGATGGTTGATTAATAACTGGTTTAGGTGATTGGATTGTGGTAGATACAATTGGTGAAGTTGTGGTAAAAGAAGGTATATTTTATAGTGAGTGAGGATTGTGCAGAAATTTTAGAGGCAACAGCAGTAAGGGTAGCTAGCTCAACAAATTGTTGAAGGTAAGCACTATCTATTACTGATCAATGTAGAGGTCAAAGCTTCTAACTTGTTAAAAGCGTCCAAGACAAATTTATCTAAATTTGGATGGATAACCCTTTTTGATTCAATGAGTTGAGTAAACTCAGGGTCTGAGATTGTTTCATGGATGGCATTCTCAGATTTAGTTCTAAATAATGAGAGGTCAAATAAAAAATCAAAAGGGATTTCCTCTAAAGTTGACAACTCCTTAGGGAGTGAGTTTTCTTTACCTAGATGGCTACTATTTTCCTGATTTTCTTAGAATTATGTCCAGGTCATCAACTATAGCTGCAGGGTTTGGATCTGGGTTTGCCCTGGTAAAGTGAATCTTCTTAGGAGCCAAAATTTTAAGTTTTTAAATTGTTTTTATGATTTTTTTGGAAATTTACTTCAGAGAATGACCTTAAGGGGCTCAATATTAAATTTAAGGTTTCCTTAAAGTTTTATGAGACTGAGGATCGAATTCCCCAGTATGGTCACCAGAAATGTTATCACTCTCATAATTATTTTGAAGTAAGAAGAAAGAAAAACCAAAGGTAACCATAAACCACTTTTGGAGATCAGGACCTAGCCTTCCTGATGCTCAGAGAGGGCTCTCTCTTTAAGATTTAACTTTGTTTTAGTTAAGATGATTTTAGGCTAGTTATTGCTTGCACTTGGGTTTTTTTTTGAAAATTTGGTGGTGGGATCACTTTACTTAGATGGACAGAGGATTGGCTTATACCATTGGGCTATGGAGTCGGATGTCTGACAAACAAGACTGGATTCAGTTCTAAAAACAGTGTCTACAGGGCAAGGTAGATAAGTTACTACAGATCTCAGAGGCTTAATGGTGAATGGTTTCAAATCGAATCCAGGCAGAAATTAAGGGTTCCCTAAGCTGAACTTTGGAAGGAATGAAAGAAGTCAACCGGGATGGGAGAGCAATCAAGGATTCTTAGATCCGGGTATCAGAAGAAAATAGGTAAATAAATTACCGTGCAAAACAGAGTGTAATTAAACAAATTCTGTATGATATTTCTAGTTAATTCATTTAGATTTTAGAACACATTTAAGATTATGAAAACAAAAAATAAAGGTAACACAATAACACAAAGAAAATACTTCACTGAAAATGGTTCATCTCATGAATCCTGTAGCGAAATTATTTTATTTCTTGCTCCAGTTTGTTGACTTGACAACAGTACAATCACCCTTAGATTCAAGATCACAATAACTCTACAAATGTAAAATAATCCCCACTAATACTTCTAATTTTGAACTATTTATACAAAAATTTTATTACAAAATATCTCAAACTAATTTGAGAATTAATCTAGGAAAAGGAAAATTTATTCTTGCAAGAAGATAGAGACAGATATTGAACTGTTTCATGATGTCCCTGTGGTTTTGGTTCTACTGGCTATTATGCTTTGATTTTTATCCCCTTTATGCTGGCAAGATATTTGGCTTTCATGCTGGATAGTCTATTTGACTTTCTTTCTCATCTGATACTCTTTCACCTGATACATTTTGACTGTGCTAACCTGTCTTTATCCTTTTACTATGCTCATTTACTTTTTACTGTACACTTATATTTTTACTGTGCTTTTACTACAGTAAATCAAATTTTTTTTTCCATGTTTCTTCATCTAGTAACTGGATGTTGAGAATTTTCCTATATATCTCATCAACCTCTGTATATTTGGGAAAAGTAGGCTTATTAATAAAAAAGTGTTTCACCTCATGCTGGAGGTAAAACAGATTTTCAAAAGTCTGGTATAACACTCTGCCATTTGGTATACCACTCATTGTGTTGGAAATAATACTGAGAGGGGGGGGGGGGTGAATTAGTATTAGCAAGTCAATAATATTTCATTTCACAATCATATTTGTATACACTACTTCAGTTAATGAAACTTGCATATATACACAACTGTAGTTAAGGAAACTAGCATATATCCTATAGACTTATAATTTAGTTAATTCATCAGATGTTGATCTTTAATCTGTGCATCAAAACCATATAAATAGTAACCAGGTACAGTAAAAACAGAGTAGAAAATCACACACAAGAACACAAGATATAAGGTGGAAGCCCAATGTGGGTGAAAACCACCTGCTGCAATTGGTCTCTATCTTCTTTTAATAAGAAACTTCTTTTTACAATATTTTTGTACTGGTGCAGTCTTATACTAGTACGCAGGCTTCTACCTACACAAGGCTACAACCTTCTCTCGTTCTCCAGCTTCTCCTGGAAGGGAGATACAACCCCCTAGCTCTTGTACCAGCTGATGTACTAGTATGTAGGTGCTGACCTACATAAGACTACAACCTTCTCTTTTCTTCCAGGGACCACGTTTCATAAATTTTCAGACTGGATCCATCAATAACATCAATCAAACATCAAAATATATCCGAATCAATAAATCTCCTTTGCACCAACCAAAACTGAATCAAATAATCACTTCTTTGAATGCTGTAACCAGAATACAGTAACAGTAACTAGAACCCAAGCCAGAACCCAGAACACTGCAACAGCAATCAAAAGTAGCTAAAACATATTATATAAGGTGTACGCTTCTTCAATGTGACGAACCTGCATGCATACGCACTTGTATCAAGGCAAACCTGCATATATGCACTTTCGAAATGCTGACTGGCGTGTATATGCGCTTTTACTATAATTAACATGCGTACAGATTTGTAAAAGATGATTTAACATTTACAACTATTCAGACATCAGTTATACCCAGATCAATAGATTTATAGATTACGACATGCGCTATTTATAAAAGATCAAAACCACACAAAGATACTTTTTTTCAAGCCTTAAGATCTTGACCCATCAATAGAACTTATCCTTCATCAATCGCCTAGGTTCATCCTTGATTCAGATCCAACTATGCACCATAACCCAAAGATCTGTATTCTAGATCTTATTCTTCATTAGATATTCAATACTTAAGTGAATTTGCTTAATGATCTTCTCCTCCTTTTATAGTCTTAGGCCTTACTCAATACCATGGTCCAAAACCACTTAGAAGTAATACCTTGGACCAAATACCTGGGGTCAACACTTCGGACAATATGCCTTAGACAAATATCATGGATCAAAATACCATGGACCAAATACCACAGACCAAAACTAGTTTTCTAACATGTAAGTGCCTTTCTTTTCATGAAAGTGCATGTGTACGCCGTATGCACCTTGCATTCTGCTAACCTGTGTGTACATGCAACTTGGACAATAGGGAACCTGCGTATACATCTATTTCTTCATTATGAGAGCTTGAAATGTGATTTTTCATTTGTGTGAGTTGCCATCAAGGACAACACTTGTGTCATAGTGCCAAATCTGTATCATAATGCCAACAATCTCCCCTTTTGGACTTGATGGCAACCCCAAGTCACTCTCCCCCTTTGTCATCAAGGGCAAAGGGTTATGCTCCCCTTGAGTACATGCTAAATTCTCTGATATGCTGAAGAGTGTTGTCCATGCTCCCCCTAACTGTAAGCAAGGTCTACAAAAAGATGTTCTACAAGAAGAACATGACCATCCTAACACCAAAGACTCATACCTACATCCATCTCCCAACCAAGTGGGGATATACCAAGAGTTTATACATTGTCAAAACAAGAACATTACATCATCCATCCCATGCATAGTGGGGAAACAAAATAGGTCGTTATATGACCTTGATAAAAAAAAGGTATACATGACATAGAGACAAAATATCTAAAACAAGACTATGATAGTTATCAGCAACTATCATCAGCAACATTTGTCAATCACCATCTAGACCAGCAACCATGATCTCCCTCTGCACCCGTTCCAACTGAATAAAAAACAACTGTGAAATTGTACCAAGGTCTTCTAAGATAATGCCAACAATGCATTATTAGAAGTATATGCTCCCCCTGAACCTGTGCCAGATGATCACTGTCAGGCACATATCAAACTCTTTTCATCCTGAGTCTGGCCCACTATTTGTCTTCAAACCAACATATACGCGACTGTATCCACATAAATTAGCATATGTACGCAGATACGCTTCATGAAACTCGCATACAACCACTTTTCTCTAAACCAGATAGGTTTCAACAGCAAGATGATGCATCAACTACTCCCAGCTTTTGTCTAAGATATTCAAATGTCTCTCTGGGCAGCGGTTTGGTGAATATATCAACAACCTGTTCTTTGGAGGGAACATACTCCAATTTGACCTTTTGTTCAAGCACTTGTTCATGGAAAATGATATTTGATAGGTATGTGATTGGTCTTGGAATGCATGAATGGATTCTTTGAAATACTGATTGCACTTGTATTATCACATAGAATGGAGATGGGTGGAGTACATGAGATTTGAATGTATTGCAATGTTTGCATCATCCAAAGGAGTTGTGTGCAACAAGATGCAGCAGCCACATATACTGCTTAAGCTGTAGATAATGCAATTGAACTTTGTTTCTTGATGAACCAAGAAACTAATCTAGAACCCATATAGAATGCACCACCACTAGTGCTTTTTCTGTCATCCTCACTTCTTGCCCAATCTGCATCTGTATATGCATGAAGTGTAAGATTTGTATCCCTAGGATACCATAAACCAAAATTGTGAGTTCCTTGAAGATATTTGAAGATCCTTTTGACTACCTGAATGTGTGATTCCATTGGATTTTCTTGGAATCTTCCAACTATTCCCACTGCATGCCTGATGTCTGGTCAAGTACCTATTAGATAAAGCGGACTGCCAATCATGGATCTGTAGGTTGGTTGATTTACTCCTGCTGATTCATCATTTGAACTGAGACTGCATCCTATTACCATAGGGGTACATACTGGTTTAGAATCTTCCATGCCATATTTTTTCAAGATCTTCTTGAGATACTTGGTTTGTGATAGAAAAATACCATCTTTATTTTGTTGAACTTGTAAACCAAGAAAATATGTGAGTTCACCAAGCATGGACATTTCAAATTCTTTCTGCATTACCAAAGCAAAGTTTTGACTCATGGCTTCTTCATTGCTACCAAAAATGATATCATCAACATACACAACAAGTATTAGCAATTTATCATGTCAATATTTGTATATAGATTGCTATCAACTGATCCTTTTGTGAAACCTTGTTGATGGAGGTATTTTTCAAGACGGTAATACCAAGCCCTTGGAGCTTGTTTTAGACCATAGAGAGTCTTTCTGAGTCTGCATACAAGTTTTGGATCATTTCCAAGGATGAATCCATCCGGTTGCTCAATATATACTTATTCTTCTAAGTCTCCATTAAGAAAGGCAGATTTTACATCCATTTGGTATACTTTGAAGTTCTAAAAGCTAGAAAGAGCAAGGAACATTCTATGGCTTCAAGTCTAGCAACAAGTGAAAAAGTGCCTTCAAAATCTATACCTTCTTGTTGAGCATATCCTTTACAAATAAGTCTAGCCTTGTTTCTAATAACTTCTCCATTTTCATTGAACTTGTTTTTGAATATCCATTTGGTTCCAATGATATTCTTATCATGAGGTCTAGGAACTAATTCCCAAGTATTATTCTTTTCAAATTTCTCAAGCTCTTCATTCATGGCCTTGACCCAACATTCATCTTTCCACGCTTCATGTACATTTTGTGGTTCGATGGAGGAGAGCAATGCTAGATAGCTTGAAGCTTCTGTAATAGTTCTTCTTTTCTGCACACCTGCCTCTTTCTGCCCCAAAATTTGAGTCTCTGGATGATTTTTCTAAACATACATAGATGGAGTATTTTATTCTAACGTTATCTATTCTTCTGGTGCTTCATTGGTTTCTTCTTCAGAATTAGTCTGATTTGATGTGGAAGGATAATCCTCATCTTCTTCATACTCTTCAGTTTTTACCTGCTTTGGATTTTGGCCTGCTTCATCAGCCACAACATCAATACTTTCAACAATTTTCCCTAGTCTTTTATTATAACACTTGTATCCTTTACTTGGAAGAGTAACCAAGGAGAATGCCTTCATCTTCTCTAAGTTCAAACTTGCCAAGTTTTTCATCAGTCCTTTTGATGTAACATTTGCTTCCAAAAACGTTGAAGTATTTTACAGTAGGAGTCTTACCATACCAAAGTTCATGTGGAGTTTGAGTGTTGTTTACCTGAACGTTTGTTTTGTTGAGAATAGTGACGGAAACAAATGCAGCTTCACCCTAGAAGGTTACAGGAGTTCCAGACTCATCTAGCATGGCATGAGCCATTTGTTGAATAGTTATGTTCATCCTTTCTACCACTCAATTTTGCTAAGGAGTCCTCGTGGTGGAAAATTCTCTTATTATTCCATGTTCTTCACAAAAGTCGAAGAATTCATCTAAGGTAAATTCCCCTCCTTGATCAGATCCGAGGCATTTGATTTTGCGATTTGATTCATTTTCAACCAAATCTTTGAAGGCTTTGAACTTTTCAAATGCTTCATATTTGTGCTTTAGAAGTCCTATCCAACACATTCTGGAAAATCGTCAAAGAACAATATAAAGTATTCTTCTCCACGAGGTGACTTTTTCCTTGAAGGACCACATAAATCAGTATGAACAAGTTCAAGAGGCTTGCTAGCTGATCCTTCCTTTTCTGGGAAATGTTCTCTGGTCTGCTTACCAAACTGACATGATTTGCATATTATATTTTTTGGAATTTTGATGTCATGAAGATTGTAAACAACCTAGAATTTGCATGCTTTCCTTATTTGAGGGAAGCTTAGATGCCCCAATCTTCTGTGCCATAGCCAGTGTTCATAATTTTTTCTTAGGTAGCATTGTTGTTGTCCTCCCTTGAGTATGTATAAATTATTTGGAGTTCTTATGCCTTTGATCAATTTTTTTCCTGTATCAAGCTCACGAACAACACATCCATTTGATCGAAATAATACTTCATTTCCCTGATAAGACATTTGACTAACACTCACTAGGTTATGCTTAAGACCATCAACATACATAACATTCCCAGCTTTAACCTTTTCTTTTAAGAGAACAAAACCTTTACCTTTTATGACAGTAGGAGTGTCATTTCCAAATGAGACCTTATTTTCCTTTTCTAAGGCACTATACGATTGAAGTTTTTCTTTATCACCTATCATGTGTTTCGAGCATCCACTGTCAATATACCACTGATTTTCTTTTCCTTCTACATACAAGGCTATACCACATCTTTCTGTTTGTGGTTCTTTCTTTCTCCATGTTTTGGGACCCAATGGAGTTTTCTCCTTCTAAGATGTTTGCTGAAACTTGCTCCTGCATTCAGAATCTTCATGATCGAAGTTGTTACAGATAGAGAATTCTATTTCATTTTCAAGAGGAGAAAAGTTATTGTAGGTCCTTTTCATGATCCCAGTCACATTCCTTTGATTTCGTGCTTCTCTAGTCATGATGGTGTTGTAAGCAACACATTGAGCAGCTTTGTGTCCAAAGTTATGACATGAAAAACATTGGCCATTAAAGTAGTTCCTGCGATTATTGAATCTATTGTCCCGGTGATTCATTCTTGAAACATATTGAGTATGATTTACCTGTGCTTGGTTGAAGCTTCTGTTCATCCTTGAAGTAGATTGAACCCGATTTACCTGGTGATCTGCTTTATGCCTTTGCTAATGATTGTCAAACTGTTCACTTCTCCTTGCTGCATCAAGATAGATTTTGGAGGTTGATGGCTTCTGTGTTTGAGATGCTTCTTCAGTATATCCAAGACCTGTGTTTATTAGAGGAGAACGCTACAATTTGATAATTTCATCTAAAGTTTCTAATCCTTTAACAAATCTGAGATTGAGACCTTTTGTTTTCTTAATATCTTTTCTTAGACCCACAATTTCACATTCTAATTTTTCATTGTGTTTTTCCCTTTCAACAAGTTGGAATGTTAGAGTATCTATAATCATATTATTTTCTTCTAAACAAATTTTAAGTTTAGAAATTTCTTCATAAAGACCATATTCATCTAAAGCATCCAAGAAATCATCATCTTCAAAAGCCATCAGAAGTCTATAATCATTACTATTTTCATCTTCATCGCTATTTCATAAACCATCGCTATATTCATGTGTATAGTAGCTATTCTTATTTACACATTGTTTTCTATTCCATTTTTCTGATTCGTTACCTTTATCAAGCTTATCTTTGTGAGGACATTTGGTAGCATAATGACCGACTCTTCCACAAGCAAAGCATTTGAAAGTTAGTTTACCTCTGAATCTTCCAGAACCCCGTTGAAGGTTCTTGACAAAGTTTGATTCTTCCTCTCCTTCTAACGTATGTCCTAATTCATTTAGTTCTCCTCTTCCTGAAGCTTTGAATGCGGCTTCTCTCATATTTGATGGACCCCCTTTTCTCATTTTGAAAGCAGTTAGGATTCCGTGCAGTTATGAAATAGTAATACTTTGAAGATCCTACTTTTCTTCTATGGCAGAAACTTTTGATTCAAACTTAGAAGAAAATGATCTTAAAACCTTTTTCAACTAAAGTAACTTCTTTTATCTCTTCACCCAAGTTTTTCATGCAATTAACAATCTCATCTATATGTAAGAAGTAATTAGCTATACTTTCATCGTTGTGCATTCTGAGAGTTTCATATTGAATTCTGAGAGATTGTAGTTTTGAACGTTTTACCTGATCATCTCCTTCATAGATTAGAATGATCTTGTCCCATATTTCTTAGGCGGTTTTGAGCTGCATAACCTTGACAAATTTTGATTGTGACAGACTCCCTAATAAAGTATTCACAGCCTTGGAATTTGTTTCATACTTCTTTTTACCTGCCATATCTGTAGGAATTGTTGATGGAAATGTGTATCCTCCTTCCACGATTTCCCAAACATATGTTCCAAGAGATTGAAGATAGGCTGTGGTTCTTACCTTCCAATAGACGAAGTTACTCCCATCAAAGACTGGTGGTCTAATGGATGCCTCTCTTTCGTAGTTACTCATGATCATAAATATTCCTTCAAGCGATCAAGCTTCTTCTGAAGGACCTGCTCTGATACCAATTGTTGGAAATAATACTGAGAGGGGGGGGGGGTGAATCAGTATTAGAAAGTCAATAATATTTCATTTCACAATCAGATTTGTATACACTACTTCAATTAATGAAACTTGCATATATACACAACTATAGTTAAGGAAACTAGCGTATATCCCGCAGACTTATAATTTAGTTAATTCATCAGATGTTGATCTTTAATCTGCGCATCAGAACCATATAAAAAGTAACCAGGTACAGTAAAAACAGATCAGAAAATCACACAAAAGAACACAAGATATAAGGTGGAAACCCAATGTGGGTGAAAACCACCTGCTACCATTCGTCTCTATCTTCTTTTAATAAGAAAATTCTTTTTACAATATTTCTATACTGGTGCAGTCTTATACCAATACGCAAGCTTCTACCTATAGAAGGCTATAACCTTCTCTCATTCTCCAGCTTCTCCTGGAAGGGAGCTACAACACCCTAGCTCTTGTAGTAGCTGATGTACTAGTATGTAGGTGCTGACCTACAGAAGACTACAACCTTCTCTTTTCTTCCGGGCACCATGTTTCATAAATTTTCAGACTAGATCCTTCAATAACATCAATCAAACATCAAAATATATCTGCATCAATCAATCTCCTTTGCACCAACCAAAACTGAATCAAACAATCACTTCTCTGAATGCTGTAACTAGAATAGAGTAATAGTAACCAAAACCCAAGCCAGAACCCAGAACACTACAACAACAATCAGAAGTAGCTAAAACATATTTTATAAGGTGTACGCTACTTCAATGTGACGAACCTGTGTGCATACACACTTGTATCAAGGAAAACCTGCGTATACGCACTTTCAAAATGTTGAACCAGTGTGTATACGCGCTTTTGCTATAATGAACCTGCGTATAGATCTGTAAAAGGTGATTTAACCTTTACAACTATTCAGACACAGTTATACCCAGATCATCAGATTTACAGATTATGACATGCACCATTTATAAAAGATCAAAACCACACAAAGATACTTCTCTTCAAGCCTTAAGATCTTGACCCATCAACAGAACTTATCCTTCATCAATCGCTTACGTTCATCCTTGATTCAGATCTAGCTATGCACCATCGCTCAAAGACCTATATTCTAGACCTTATTCTTCATTAGATATTCAATACTTGAGTGACTTTGCCTAATGATCTTCTCCTCCTTTTATAGTCTTAGGCCTTACTCAATAACATGGTCCAAAACCACTTAGAAGCAATACCTTGGACCAAATACCTGGGGTCAACACTTCGGACACGATACCTTGGACCAATATCATGGATCGAAATACCATGGACCAAAACTAGTTTTCTAACATGTATGCGCCTTTCTTTGCATGAAAGTGCGTGTATATTCCGTACACGCCTTTCATTCTGCTAACCCATGTCTACACGTGACTTGGAAAAAAGGGAACCTACATATACCTCTATTTCTTCATTATGAGAGCCTGAACTGTGATCTATCATCTGTGTGAGTTGCCATCAAGGACAACACCTGTGTCATAGTGCCAAATCTGTATCATAATGCCAACACATTGATGAGGTATTTGCCTATTCTTTGGCTACTTCTCTGATTTTCTTCTTGTAGTCCTCCTGTGTCATCAATTTATCATTTATGACTAAGGGACTAGGTAGTCCTTTTTCTCTCAAAATCTCAAACATGGTCATAAACCTATCAATGGCTAGTTGCATGGTTTGACACTTATCTTCTAAATTTAACATTAAATTTCTCTTGGCTAGGATTCTCTTGACTTCCAAAATGGTACCTGTCCCATCAGGTATGTCAAGTTCTTGTAGCTCATATTTGTTTTTGGAGTTGAGGAATTGAATAATTCTTACTACCTCCTCTGGCATTTCTACAAGCTGTTCTTTGACATTCTGGATGGCTTCTATGGCCTGTTTGATTAAGTCTATATACTCAAAAATGACCTGGATAGATGGCCAAATATCATTGATAGAGTCAATGATATTGGCCCACAATAATTGTTTGGCTTTTCCCAAAGGCTCACTTAGTGTTAAATCTTTCTCCAGGTTTTTCACTCTCTCATTCATTCTGGTAGCCTTCTGTTGTTCTTCCTTATGCATGATCTGGGCTAACCTGCAATATGTCTCTAGGTTGGTAAGTTTCTCTTTTAACTTGTTCATTTCACTAGTCTGAATGGACATTTATTCCATTGCCTTGACCAGCCTATTTGCTTCATCACCTATGGTACCTGTTGCTATTGATGTTGTTGTTGATGTAGTTTTTGTTGCTGTTGACAATGTAGTGGCCATTGGACCAGTGGGAGCTAATGTTGCTGCCAATGTAGAATGCACAACTATGGTCACTATAGGAATGATAGTTGGAGGAGCACTGTCTATATTATCTTGTTTGAGCTGGATCAAGCTATCTAGTTCCTTTTCCATTTCTTGCAACACCAATTCCATCATCTCTTCATGATTTGTTTGGCCTTCTAGGACTTCTTTTGTTTGAGAGTGTTGTGACTAAGGTAGCTCGAGCTATTTTTTAAGGGCTGCAGTGTCTTCACTTTTCTTCTTAATTAAATGTTCAGCAGCCTTAATGTCCTTTGGGTCATGGCCCAGCTCAATGATTAGGTCTTCTAAGGATTTGATCCTTGTGTCTTTGGCACTAGAAGATGCTTTTTCTAGTTTGTACTGGGCTGTCACATTGTCTAATGAGTCCTTGAGCTTGAATGCTACCATTTCTTTTGTTGTGAGGGTGGAGTAGATCATCTCTCCAGTCTGCTTGTGAAATTCTATTTGATCTATGGGATGCACATCCATGGATAAGACCTCAAAGTTGGTCTTCTTGTAATCTGCTGATCCGGATTTAAACAGGAACGCAACAAATTACAGATATAACCATATACACAAAGATGCAGCGAAATAATACTTCATTTCATTAATGGAAAATACTCAAATATGCTTACAACCAGAAATGGAAATAAACCAGCTAGGGCGATGGTAGCTTATCTCTAAGAAGAGATGTGATGGCTACATGCCTCTGAACTATGTTACAATGAGGCTCGAAGGCCTATTTATTGTTGAGAAACAATGGAAAACCCTTAACATTCCAAAACCTAACCCTAGGAGATGAAACGCCAAACTGTGGGCCCCGTTTGGGGTAAATTGGTACATCAATTTCCTGGGGTCGTAACTTTTGCATATGATCTCCGTTTGACGCATACAATAGCTCGTTAGAAATATCTATTCGAGTACTATCATTTTTGGAACGGGCAACATCGGTCCATTCCATGGACCGATGTTGCCCCTGGATTCCCCAAAAAACGTCGTTTAGGGCCTCAAAATGGCTCCAGAAGTTCAGGACCTGAAAAACTGCTAAAAATAGTAAGTTGTGCTACAATTAAGGAAACTAAAAATGCTGAGAAAGACAATGGTGGGGGTCCAGGTGGACTTGGCAGGTGGCCACCAATATCCACCTGGATCATCTGCTATGGTTTTAGGCTGTAGGAAAGACATCTGCATCTTTCATTCTTTGATGTCAAAAGCTAACATCAATCTGCTCTGATTTGGTGGTGTCATCTACAAGTACTTGGCATAAGTGTCTACCTTGAGATTTTCATTCCTCATTTTAATCTCCTTGAATCTTTCCTTGATATCTGCTTCCTTGTGAGATGGCTTGACAAATGAAGACACCTCCACACTCTTTTGTCTCTGTATAATTTGGGTGTTTGAAGAAAAGGGTTGCTGTGTTTCTACTGATGCAACAGCCTCAGTTGTTTGTCTACTCCTTTTCCCCATTGCATCAGTATCAATCATTTCTATTGATGCAATGTTTTCCTCCTGTTCAGACACATGAGTCAATTTGGGCCTTTTGCTTAGTTGGAACTGCTGATTAGTGGTATCCATAGTAGAACTTGTTGTTTCCTCCCTATTTATTTTGGGATTCGTTTCCTCATTGGAATGAGTCTGAATGATGGGAAGGATATTCATTGGCTCTTCCAACTCTGGAACTTGCAAGAAAGAGCATTGGTCATATTGCTTCTCCAAGTCAATCATGGTGTTCTCCACATCCACCACTGTGTTTTCCATGTCTATCAATGTGTTCTCTACCCATTCTGATTGGTTTGCATACTACTCAATGTCAGGTCTTGGGTAGTGGATGTAAGGTCACAGCTTGACCTTTTGTTCGAGATTGTTTATAACCCCATGAGGGTCATAATGCCAGATGAAACTATTCTTGAATTTGAATTTCTAGAGTATCTTATCAGCTTTAGGCCTAGCCTCTCAGATGTTGTAGATGAAAGGGCCCATTTGGTTTTTCTTTTTAAATTGTGTCTTCTTCCTAGCATCTAGGAAGTTGACCCCATCTGCACCTACCATTTTCCTTAAGTATTCAAGGGAAAATATTCTTATTGGGAGATACTTAGGCAATTTGTAGGGGGGTAACTCATAGCCATAGATTCTAATTTCAGTATGATTATGGTAGAGGTACCAGTCCCCTACTTTGCTATTCTTTGCCAATTGCAGTACTCTCTTGATCTCAGTACTGATTCTAGGTTGAGTGCTAGAAGTTAGCATGTTCATGACAGGATGAACAAAACAATATATGAAGTATTTGTATGTGAATGTTGTGTTATACTTGTGGACCAAGGGTGTCTAGTAGATGACTGATCTTTCCTTTCCCCTGGTATCTGTTTTCTGAATCTTCACTGGGAACTTGTCTATTTGGTAATACAGGGACATATGAAACATTACTGAAGAGTATTTGAAGGCTCTTTCAATGGGAAATCTAGTGAATTGTTCATGCATTCTCTCTGCAATGAACTGGGCATAATCACATATAATGGGAGCAGGCTAGCCTGGAGTGAAAATGGACAAGAAGGACATGATTATTTCATCCACAAACTCATCTGATGTGAACCATAGGATCCTTGAGATGATGGTGATTATTCTCCTGCCAGTTTTTGAAAAAATAACAAAAACATAGGGTGGAATGTCTTTAGGAGTATGACGCTCCTCAATGATGAAATTATGAAATATTTGTTTGATCTTAGTTGGGTTCAATGTGGTGTATAGGTCCAACAAGCTTGCAATGGACAAAGGAGTCAAATTGTGGCTGGGCTGGATTTGAAGCATCTTTTTAATAGACTCAGCAGTAATTGGAAACAAGAAGTCTTGGTTTGGGGCAATGATAGCCCTTTGGCCAGGGATGTAACATGCATGGAAAAAATGTAAAATATCTGGAAATGGATGGACTTTTGGGAATGTATAGTTGGGAAAATGTGACTCCCATAGGTTTATGTCATCATCATGGTTTAGGAACCTATCCTTGGCCCAACAATGGATTCTCAGAAGGTTGTCTTGGGTGATTTTGTCTTTGATTTAAAAATCCCTATCGACCAGGGCCAAGTGGTAAATGTCTAAGTGAGGGATTATTACTCGTCTGACATCCAAAGAGGTTGGGGTTGCCATTTTTGTGATAAAATGTGAAAAATTAGGCTTTATATGGCTTTGGGAGTGAAATTTGAGTAATTGAATAACCAGGGTAGGGTATGAGAAGTTTGCAGGTTGGGGTTCTGGTATTTTGGGAACGAGAGACTCTCAATTAAGTTGAAATTAATCAAATTATTTCAGTTATTTTAAGAATTTAATGTTATTTCTTTAAAGAGAGGTTAATTCTTGGTTCTTGTTCAAATACCTGGAACTTTCAGTTGGGGCTACAATTGGTTTTCAATTTGGGTTTGAAGAGGACTTCGATAGCTAGGATGGTGTGCAGTGGTGGCATCAGAAGGTTCTGATGGTTAACAGATGGACGCAGGAGTTCGGAAAGTGCAGGTGCTTAAGAGCTTCTGCAGTGCGATTTGAGTGAAAAAGGGTGAAAATTGGGGTCGGAAGGTTTTTACCGTGAATGGTTGGAAAAATGGCGGGAAAAAATGTTTTATGAACAGTGTTTGTTTTCATTTTGGTGGGGAGGTGGTTTTGGAGGCCATTGCACTGATTATGGGGGTTGGGCAGTATTTTTCTGGGGGAACACGATCTATGCTAGAGGCTTACACATAGGCATATGGGCCCCAAGCAAAACCGCCATATTGCGTGTTCTCAGGCCATTAAAGTTCTAACATCGTGCAAGTGTGATATGGGCAATGGCCGTTGGATCTAGAGGTGGATGATCGGATGACCTTCGCATGGGAAAGTTGCGTAGCCGAGAGATGGGGTGGAGTTTATCGAGACCCATGGATTTAATTATGGTTTAGAGTAATTAAACCATGTTTAAGTGCAGATTAATTAAACTGCAAAATTTTAGGGGTAGCGGGGTTCGTTTACCTCACTAGGGTGGCGGGTTAAACTCGAGATTTAATTGGGAAAATGGTTAAGTGGTGGATTTAGTGAGGTGGGGGGTTTTTAGAGTTAAGATAAAAGGTTTAGAGGGGTTTTGGGTAATTATTGAAGTGAAAACATGATTTTAAAAGGGGGGAAAGGGGTTTCACACATAGGGGAATGGATTTTAGGAGTTATTGACTAAGGAAATGTTTGAAACTAAGGGGTAGGAGTAAAAATGAAGGGGAAGGAGTTTTCATAAGCCATGAAGGGGTAAAAGGGAAATTAGTGAGTATATAGTGGGGGTGAAGTGCAATGAAGGGGGAGTTAGGAAAATCAGCTTATGAGCATGCTTTTTTCATTGATAACTGCTCCTGCACACTTGAAACACATAGTTAAGGATGATAGTAGTGCTTATGCTCCAAATGACTTGTATTTATGTAACCTTTCTTTACTTACCCTTTTACCAACCCTAACATTTTTTCTTCACTTTGGTGAGTGCACTTAAGCTAGAAAATCCTTTTCTTTCCTTTATTCTTTTATGAAACAAACTATCTACTTCTAACCTTATATATTCCAAGGGCTCAGATTAAACTGATGAGCTCCTTTTATTTCTCTACCTATCTAATGCTCTACCAAGATTAAACTGTTTGGTCAATTTTTTATTCTCTAACTATAAACATGAACTTCAAAGTATGAAATATTCAAGATTAAGCAGTTTGACTATCATGGGTTGTGGCATGTATGACAAGTTGCACACAACCATTATTTAAGACAGTAAAGTAAAAAGTAGTGGCACTTGGACTTGCACATTTTCATGGTCTGTTTTTTGTTTGGGGTTCATATTTTTTCATTTTTTGTATTTTTTGATCTTTTCTTATTTTTCTTGTCATTCAATATTTCTTTTAGGGCATACCCTCTTTACATTTTTTAATTCTAATATGGAAAACATTTGCAGAAAGTAAACATATGTACAATATTACAAGAGTTAACCTCAACCAATTCAAAATTATGAATCCTATTACTATAGGACTCTAACAGAAAGTTCATTAGATGGATGTAAAGAGTGCTTTCCTCAACGAAGATTTATAGGAAGATGTATATATTACACAACTGTTAGGTTTTGAAATTGAAGGGAAATAACATAAAGTCTGTAAACTGATTAAGGCTTTATATGGGTTAAAACAAGCTCCATGAGCTTTGTATGACAAAATGGATGAATGCCTTCAGAACGTTGGCTTTCAACGAAGTGAATCTGATGATACTTTGTATGTACGTCAACAGGGTCAAAATCTGGTGATTCTTGTTTTGTATGTAGATGATTTGATCATTACTGGAAATAATGATGATCATATTGTATAGGTGAAAAAGGAATTACATGCTGGTTTTAAGATGACAGACTTGAGACTATTTCACTACTATCTTGGAGTTGAAGTATTCCAACATCCACATCATATTTTTATTTCTCAGAGTAAGTATGCAGCAAAAGTTCTTTAGTGCTTTAGAATGTAGGATTGCAAGCCCTTTCTTACCCCCATGGAACAAAACTTGAAACTTTAAAAATTTGAAGGGGGCGAAAAGGTGGAAAACACTACTTATAGACAGTTGATTGGCAGCCTGATTTATCTAACAACGACTTGAATAGATCTATCTTATGCAGTTAGTATTCTTTCACAATTTATGCAGGAAACATGAGACAACCACTGGAATGCAACCAAAAGGGTTCTACGATATCTCCAAGTAACAAAATATTTTGGTCTTCTTAACAACAAGACTAAAAAATTTGTACTTGGTGGATTTTTAAATGTCGACTTTTATGGCAATATTGATGATCGAGAATCAACCTCCAATTATTTAATGAACATGGGGTCAGTTGCAGTATCTTGGAGTTGCAATAAAAAAGCTATAGTGGCCACTTCTTCAACCGAAGTAGAATACATATCAACATGGGAAGCGACATGTGAAATTGTTTGGTTGAGCAGAGTTTTGCAGGATTTGGGAATTCCTCAAGCAGAAGCTACATCATTATTCATCGATAGCTAGTCACCCATAAAGCTTGCCAAGGATCTAGTTTTTCATTCAAAAACAAAACATGTGGACACCAAGTATCATCACATTAGATTTCTCATTGCCAAGGACATCATCAAGCCATTTTATTGTCCTTTAGAAGATCAGGTCTTCCATATTTTCACAAAACCATTTGGCAGGATCAAATTCACTAAGTTTAGAGATGAACAAGGTATTTGTTGTAATGTATATTTGGATCATAGGGGGGAATGTTAAATGATCCAAAATACAAAATTCATAGTTCACAAAGTTAGGATAGAATATTTATTTATTTAGAATATTTAATTAAATATTGGAGAACTTAGAAATAGAATATTGTTGTAAAAGATATGACTTCTAGAATAATGTCATATCTTAGGCTCCAATTTAGGAGTAGTGTTAGTAGATTGGTTAGAATGGAATTTATTGTAAATGGACACTTGTTAATTTAATAATTAGTCCATAACTAGAATAGATTAGAAAATCAAGCTTATATATAGCTCATTCTCCTGATTGAAATTGAGTTGGAGTGTGTGTGTAAACTCTTGCAAAATTAATATGTAATTTCTTTTTTGATTAATAAAATTGTGTGTCCAAGGACACTTCTTCCATTAGTGGTTTCATTTCCATTTCAAATTTGTAATTACTCTTTAATGATTATTAAAGGGAATACTTTAGGATACGTTTTCAATTCTTGTATATAAGTTCAAAGAAAATTGTATAAAGATTTTTATGAAGTATTATTTCTACTTGTAGAAGCTTTAACCTCATCCTAATATAATGTACTATCAACATTTTCTCCACCTATGAGGAAACTATTATCATCTTTGGAGAACATAAGATATTTTTGAAAAAGTATAAGGCCTATTCAAGTTGGTCAAATTCTTTCAATCTCCAAAAATAAGACAAGACCACATGCTAAAGACAAATAAGTCACCTGTTGGGCCTTAGTTTTGGTCTTGTTTTTGCTCTAAGAAACTTACTAATCCATCTATTTGCCATCCATTTTCCATTTATTCATCCCATTTTGATATATATTTTATATCCATTCAGGTATTTAATTTTAATTTTTCAATTTCTAAAGTTTTTATGAAAGTTTGGTTTTAAGTGCAAAAATTGGCAGATTCAGAAATTCCCGTAATAGCTCTATGGTTGATATGGTTGCAGGACACTTGGGCACGAATTGAATGCATGGATGGACAGCTTGGGAACTAGGACTAAGCCAGCTATGCTTAGCTCGAACAGAACAAGCTTTATTAGGCCCATTTAGTGCTAGTCAATCATGACTAGTCATTCAGAAATCCCATAGAAATAGGGTAGTTTTGAGATTCTATGGGATTGATCATATCTCTTGGGATGGGAATGATGAATTTGACTTATATAGATGGATAAGAGTAGATGGGTTTGTTTGAGTGAATATAGATCAGTTTTTTTCATGAGACTTCTATTTAAAAGCCAAGACTTTGATGGTTTATGTATTGACTTATTATACTTTTATGCTGAGACACTTTTGGATTGGAGAGTTAATTTGAAGACTTGTGCTATTATTATTTTTCTGTTCAATGCTATGTATGTGTGACTGAATTTTAGCTTCTGATATCACTCTTTAAGTGTGAAAAGCAAGAGTGGAGAGCCCCCATTCCAAGCTAAGTACACTTCCTTGTTAACTAGTTTTATTTCTTGTAATCTGGTTATTGTAGAACTGGTTTTTCATGCTTTATTTCAGATTGATTTATGGTTAATGTATGGTGATTGATTTCATTAGATCTTAGCTTATTCATCATTTTATTGAGTTGGAAAAACAAAGTGTTCAAGTTGAGCACCCCTTCTACTAATATGGTGAATTGTAACTAGTTTCCTTTGATTGCATGCAAGTAGTTTCTTTATGTGATTTTGGCATTGAGGTGAATGAATTATGATGAAACACATTATGTGTCTCTTAAGTTAGGAGCATTCTTTCATTAATAATTTATCCATCTTAAGTTCTTAGTTTCAATCTCTGATTCATTAAGTAGTAATTGAGGCAGAAGTGGACTTCTTGAGTTAAGAACCATTTCAATATTTTTCCTCTTTTCAAACTAATTGAATTGGAGTTGTAGTATGTATTGCTTTAAGTTTTTGAATAACTTATCTTTCAAGGTTTGATTACATCTGATATTCACACATAGTGAACTTGCCTCAAAGTATAAACAACCCGGATTGATAAGAAATATTTATGTTAATTTCGGTAAACAAATTAGCTCAACATTTTGTCTCCCCCTTGCTTATCATCAAGCATGTCCCCATGCTTGCTTATTCCTCTTTGATCTTCTTCTCTCTGTAGTAGATGTTGTACTTGTAGATGCTTCATGTTGTGCTGCCCTAACCAAACAATCCAAACCTGAGTCATGTCCTTCCCTGAACAAAGCTGCTTTTACCTTCTGTTTTTTATACTTTGCCTGCCACATATTCTTTTCCTTTAACCATTTAAATGCTTGTTTAGAAAGTAGATCATTTTTCCGTTTTAATCTCCCTAGCTCTTCATTTAGCTTTTCATTTGCCTTGACCAACTTAATATTATCCTTCTTACTTGCCTTGTTTTCCTCTTTTAATTTTTTTTCCATGATTTTACTAATTTCTAGTTGGTCAGTTAAGTCCCTGATTCTTCCCAAATTGATTTCTTTTTCAAAGTATTGTGCTGTTTTGATTAGTGATGCTGCTGCTGCATCATCATATGAAGAATCCATATCAAATACCTCCTGTGCAATGTCATTTTCTACCTGTTTTCTTGGAGAATATGTGTCTACTTCCTTTTCTATGTCAATGGGAATTTTATTTCTAAATCTTCTACGAATAGACATAACAGATGCTTCATTTTCCTGCATGGCCATGTTACTTTGCTGTTTAGCTCTAGTTCTGGGATACAAGGGTGAACTCATCAATCCTCTGTTTTCCTGCTCTACTTTATCATGCACTTCATTAACCTGTTCATTAAACTGGTTTCTAGACATGAACTCCCTCCAAACTATGCCTTGCAACCTTACTTCATACTCAACCAGGATTTTGATCAATCCCTGGTGGTAAATATATCCTGCTTTGGGCCTGTGTTCATGTCTCACTGTTTCAATCATTCGCAAGAGGCTCCTAAATAGGAAATATGGCAAGTTAATCCTATATTCTCCCTTAATATGCTGTAGAAGTCTGACATGATATAGGTGGGCAACACTATATCCTCTATCACAAGTCAAAAACTTCTGGATGACAAGAACCAACTCACCCCATGGTTCATTGAACCATTCCCTTGGTATCCCTTTTAGGTTCTTTTCAAGGAAGAAAGTCCATGCTTTCTCCTTGAAGTGCAGGCCTTTGTGATATTTTTCACCTATCATTGGAAGATCTAGAGCTTGGGAAAGGTATTCCTGAGTCACATGAATAATGACATCTCCTACCCATGTTTGGTCCTAACTGTAGTTGTTTATGAAGTCCCTGGTTATCTCCTCACTGTGGCCATCAAACTTTTGCAAAAAGCCTATCAATCCCGCCTGGTAAAGATTTTCTATGGTTTCCTTTTTCCATCTCTCTATATGAAATTTGGGCTCTATTCTGGCTGACATTGTTTCTGAAAACCAGTGGATATATGCTTCTGCTGTCATTAATTTCATCTTAACAATAATAATTTACAACTACTTTTCTGTCGAAAATTAAATTCCGAAATCAGAGAAGCTTACCTGCTCTTTCACAACAATTTTAATTCAATTTCCTCCACCTCTGTTTACCCTTTCTCTGCAGCAACAATGTTTTAAATCCCTGTCCAAGCAATCAAACACCTGTATATCTATGTCAACATGCTAAACTCTATCTGGTAAACAAAATACATATGAAAACAACATATTCATGATGGACTTTTGGTTTTCTTAATGTATTTTTTTAGGCATCATCCTTATTTTGCTCCATATATGCCTAACACCCTGCACTGTGTATATAAAGACATTAAAAACAAACAGCGCATTTCCTTAAATGGCTCGGCCTTTATCTCTCTGAAAATCAGCGCTCGGCCTCCTATATAAAAAACTTGAACATCACACAGCACATTTAAATGGAATAGGATTTAAATGGCTCGGCCTTAAACAGACTTTACTATAGCATACCAATCCAGAACAAAGCTCACATTCTTCGTGTTTGTTCACATTACAGGTCGCTTCCATTCAAAGACATGCAATATATCAGGCATACAAACAGTAAAATCAACCAATAGCGCAAAACAAAATCGACTATACAAACACATAAAAAAAATTTCACATCTTCGGCGCTAGCAACTATGACTCTGCCTCCTTTGTTTTATAAACTCTGTTTTGATTTGCAAAACTACGCATGCGAGCCCATGCTAATGACGTGTTATGCATGCAACAAGATAGAATTAGATTGCTGCGCTGTTTCCATAGTGTTTATGCCGTGATACATGCGATAAATCTTATCGCCAAGCCGCATATTTATTAAACTGCTATCATCTGACCCTTAGAGTTATTGATTCTGGAGTTTTTCGGCATTTTTACCTGGCTATTGACTATTGGGTCCCTATAATACTAGTGATTACCCCATTACTATTGTAGTTATACCCCTTATTTATATTTTTGTGCCCCTATTACCCCCATATTGTTATTTCTGTGCCCCATAGAATCCCTCTATTGTTATTTTTGTGGCTTTATATTATTATTGTTAGGCCGGCTGGATTATATTGTGACTCCTTAGACTCCTATATATAGAAAGGAGGTTTTGTCATTTGAATCATCCAAGAATTGTTCATTTATGTAATGTAAAGGAGGTTTCCCCCTCGAAGAGGCTGAATTCTAAGGCGTTGATCTATCTTTTCTATCTTTTCTTGAGCTGGTTTCATAACATTTGGTATCAGAGCTTTGGATTCTAGGGTTTCGCTGCTCCAAACAGGTCATTGTGGAATTTTCACTATAACTTTTTTTCTGTGACGTTTCAGAAGTCGCAAAAAAAACTCATTTGAGAAGAAATCGGGTTTAACCTTGGATATGAATTTTAGAGTGTTTCGCATGATATTTGCGGAGATATGATTTGAGGAATTTTGTCCTTTTGCAGACTCCTGAATTACATTCAAAACAGGTGACCTGGGAAAAATCGTCATAACTTTCGCTCTGGGGATCGGATTGAAATTTCATAAGAAGGTACAGAAAGAGGACGGACTGTAGTTTCTTGTATGCATTTTTCAGATCCAAAGATCAAAAAAGTGACTTGTGGCACGTCGTACAAGTTCACTCTACTGAACTAGTCTATAATCAAGTCACTGTGGGAGATTTCACATAACTCTTCCTTGGAGAATCCAATTTGGGTCAGAATTGTGAAATTGGAAAGAGGACACAGAGGGCTACTGCAGGTCACAAATTCAGAACTAGATGATCGAAAAGTACAGAGATACATCAGAGGCAATATCGAGCTCCTACAAAGTGAAAAAAGGTGTGTAGATTTTCTTAAATTTTGCTTAAGCTTGGTTTGAAAATTTATTTTGAAGGAATTAAAAGGGCATAATAGAGCATTATTATCGGTAATTGATGCCCCGAGGAAAGAAAATGCAAACACCTAGTAAGGAACCTGAAATCTCTAGCATGACTCATGAAGAAGAAGAAGAAATGTTATATGATATATCAAAATTACAAGAACAAGTGCAACGAGTGTCACTTGCACAAAAAGCAACAGAATCTAAAATGGATGGTTTAAGGAAAGATGTAGAAGCTAAGATGGATGGTTTAAAGAAAGATTTAGAAGCTAAGATGGATGGCATGGAAGCTAAGGTGAATGGCATGGACGCTAAAATTGATGGCATGGATGATAAGATGGAAGAATTGAAGATAAATATGAATAAGTTGCTACAAGAAATGGTCACTAAGGGTGAAAGGGTACTAAAGGAAACTCATGATGACAACAAAAGAAATGTTAATCATGATTCCATAGACTCTAATGTTGGATCAAAACTCACCATGTTCCAAAAATTGATATGCGGAAGTTTGATGGCAAGGATCCCGCCACATGGATATTACAGATGGAGCAATTCTTCGATCTCAATAATGTGAAAAATGCACAAAAGGTACGTATGGCAACTGTATATTTGGAACCAAATCAGTTTGTATGCTATCAATGGCTTTGTTCTCATAAACAATTTATCACTTGGGCAATTTTTATGGAAGAATTGATAGCACATTATGAGGATACAAAAAGCAACATTTTTTTTAGCCAATTGATAAGTCTCAAACAAAAGGGTTCAATAATGGAGCGCATTGAGGAGTTCAAAAAATTGAACATAAGGGTAAAAGATATTCCAGAGGAGCATAGGATTGATGTGTTCATAGGGTCTTTAAAGGATAATATCCAACATGATGTTCTCCTTTGTGAACCTAATTCATTAGAGAAGGCATTCAGGTTAGCAAGAAAAATGGAAAGCAAAATTATGGCAACTAGGAAGCATACCACTCACAACTATAAAGACGGAAGTGTTGTTGCCCCTAGTCTTCAACAACCTACAAGGTTGACACCACAACAATTGGAAGAAAAAAGAGCAAAAGGGCTTTGTTACAGTTGTGATAGCAAATACAAAAAAGGTCATAAGTGTGCTGAGAAGAAATTATTCTACATAGATTGTGAAGAGGAAGAGGAAAAGGAGCAAGAAAGGTCAAAAGAAGAGGATATACTCCAGGAACAAAGCCTAGATGAAGAAAAAATAAATCCGACCATATCTTGTAATGCATTGGTGGGAATTACCACTCCTCAAACCATCAAGATAGAAGGACAAATCAAGAAGAAAAAGGTAATAGTGTTGATTGATTTAGGAAGCACCCACAATTTTTTTCATTGTAGGGTAGCAAAAGAATTGAATTGCTTCCTATATCCAGCACCAGAGTGTCAAGTGATGATTGCAAATGGAGGAACAATAAATTGCTCTGGAAAGTGCCATAATATCAAGCTATCCATGGGAGAATATGTATTGACTAGCCCAATGCTTTCCATTCCAATGGGAGGTGCTGATGTTGTACTAGGAGTCCAATGGCTACAATCCTTGGGTACAATAGCTTTTAATTTTCAAGAATTTTTCATCAAATTTTCTACGGAAGGAAAAGAAGTTGAATTAAGGGGTATTGCAGGGAAACCAGGAAAGATAATCAGCTCTAATGGCATGACTAAGCTTCTAAAAAAGGAGCAAAGAGGTGTAATTTCACAATTATGTTCGCTAGATGTTTCCACATTGGAATCATCTATTTCTCCAGATCTCCAAAAAGTCTTGGACAATCATTCCAAGGTATTTGAGACTCCCAAAGGTCTCCCACCTATGCGTGATCATGATCATGCTATTCATTTGATTCCAGGAAGTGTTCCTCCAAACATCAGGCCGTACAGATATCCCTATGTCCAAAAAAGTGAAATTGAACGTATGGTTGCAGAAATGCTAGAGGCTGGTATAATTCAACCGATTCAAAGTTCTTTCTCAGCTCCAGTAGTATTGATGCACAAGAAGGATGGATCGTGGCACATGTGTCCGGATTATAGGGAGCTCAACAAGCTCACTATTAAAGATAAGTTCCCCATTCCTGTCATTGATGAATTACTGGATGAATTGCATGGATCAATTTACTTCACCAAGTTGGATCTTCGTTCGGGATATCATCAAATCAGAATGAAGATTGAAGACATTCCGAAAATGGCATTTAGAACTCATGAGGGTCATTATGAATTTTTGGTCATGCCTTTTGGCCTTACCAATGCACCTTCAAAATTTCAAGGTTTGATGAATTCAATTTTCAAACCATTCCTTAGAAAATTTGTGTTAGTATTTTTTTATGATATACTAATCTACAACAAGTCTTGGAAGGATCATGTTGACAGGGTGCTACAACTATTGGAGGAGAAACAATTATATGCAAAAAGATCCAAATGTTTCTTTGGAGTCCAGGAGGTGGAATATTTGGGTCATATTGTATCTCATGAAGGAGTTAAGGTAGACCCTAGCAAAATTAAAGCCATTAAGGAATGGAAAATCCCCACATCCATAAAGCATCTGCGAGGATTTCTTGGGTTGACAGGGTATTATCGCAAGTTTGTTAAGAATTATGGGAGAATAGCAGCACCTCTAACAACATTATTGAAGAAAGATTCATTTTCATGGACTCCGGAAGCAACAAAGGCCTTTGAACATCTTAAAGAGGCAATGTGCCAAGCACTGGTTTTAGCTACACCGGACTTCACAAAAACATTTATTGTGGAATGTGATGCTTCAGGAAATGGAATTGGTGCTGTTCTAATGCAAGATGAAAGACCCATTGCTTTTGAAAGTCGTTCAATCAAGGGAAAGTTTTTAAGCAAAGCTATTTATGAGAAGGAAATGTTGGCAATACTCCATGCACTTAAGAAATGGTGACCCTACCTAATGGGAAGGCACTTCAAGGTAAAAACGGATCATGATAGCCTTAAATACTTTTTAGAACAAAGATTATCCTTTGAAGAGCAACAAAAGTGGGTCACAAAGATGTTGGGTTATGACTTTGAAATCATCTACATAAAAGGGAAGCAAAATGTGGTGGCAGATGCACTCTCAAGAAAGAATGAGGATGTGGAAGCATTGTTGTGTGCCATTTCTATTATCCAACCAGATTGGATAAACGAAGCAAGGGAGGAATGAAAGAATGACGAAGAAGTGTGGGCACTTATTCAAAAGCTACAACAAGATTCCAGTACTTCTGATACATTTAGCTGGCAAAATGATTCGTTATGGTACAAAGATTGCTTATACCTCTGTAAGAATTCCGAGCTAAAACAAAAGATTCTTATGGAATTGCACACTTCTCCCTTAGGAGGGCACTCAGGATTTTTAAAAACTTACCATAGGGTTAAGAAGGAATTTTTTTGGATGGCCTTAAATCATATATTCAAAAGTTTGTGGCGGAATGTTTGGTTTGCCAACAAAATAAAATTGAAACAATTAAGACACAGGGTCTATTACAACCTTTATCCATTCCAAGCCAACGTTGGGAGGAGGTTTCAATGGATTTTATCACAGGTTTACCCAAGTCTAAGGGAAAGAGTGTCATCATGGTGGTAGTTGACAGACTTACCAAGTATGCACACGTTTGTGCATTATCACATCCATTTAAAGCCAGTACAGTTTCTACTGCATTTATGGAAACAATTCAAAAACTTCATGGAAACCCAAAGATTATTGTAAGTGACAGAGATCCCATTTTCACTGGAAATTTTTGGACAAAATTATTTTCTTGTCTTGGTACTCAGTTAGCTCATAGCTCATCTTATCATCCTCAATCTGATGGGCAAACTGAGATAGTAAACAAATGTTTGGAAGGATATCTTCGTTGCTTTGTATCTGATAAACAGACATAATGGGTCAAATGGTTGCCTCTGGCTGAATGGTGGTATAACACTTCCTTCCATATAGCAACAAAAATGACCCCATTTATGGCACTTTATGGGTATCAACCACCATCCATCACATCATATTTAAGAGAAAATTCTAAGGTTCAGGCAGTGGAACATCACATCGAACATCAACAACAAGTCCTCCAACTCTTAAAGGATAACCTCGTGTTGGCACAAAATAGAATGAAACAACAGGCAGATCAACATCGCAGTGAAAGAAGTTTTGATGTAGGTGATTGGGTATTCCTACGGCTACAACCATATAAGAAAATGTCCCTAAAGCAAGCTAAGAAGGATAATAAATTATCACCAAAGTATTATGGTCCGTACAAGTTGTTGCAAAAGATTGGTACTATGGCATACAAATTGGAGCTTCCTGCAGCTTCTCGATTGCACCCAGTTTTCCATGTTTCATGTTTAAAGAAGGTTATAGGCGACAAGCTCCCAATTCAAACAATATTGCTAGAACTTGACGAGGAAGGAAAACTTATATTGGAACCGGAAGCAGTCATAGAAATAAGAACTCGACAGCTACGAAATTGATCAATTTCAGAGTATCTTATCAAGTGGAAGAACTTATCCGCTGAAGATTCCACATGGGAGGATGAGAATTTTATGCAGAAGTATCCAGAACTACTCAAGTGTTGAGGACAACACTTTTTTGAAGGAGAGGGGCATGTTGGGTCCCTATAATACTAGTGATTACCCCATTACTATTGTAGTTATACCCCTTATTTATATTGTTGTGCCCCTATTACCCCCATATTGTTATTTCTGTGCCCCATAGAATCCCTCTATTGTTATTTTTGTGGCTTTATATTATTATTGTTAGGTCGGCTGGATTATATTGTGACTCCTTACACTCTTATATATAGAAAGGAGGTTTTGTCATTTGAATCATCCAAGAATTGTTCATTTATGTAATGTAAAGGAGGTTGCCCCCTCGAAGAGGCTGAATTCTAAGGCATTGATCTATCTTTTCTATATTTTCTTGAGCTGGTTTCGTAACATTGACGAGTGCTGAGGAGTGTTAAATGGCGCTCCGAATCCCTGTGACTGCATTTGGCTGACTGGTGGCAAGAGCAAGTGCGTTAGTCATTAAATAACAGCAGTGTTTCAATGCGACTCATGGTTTGCAAGCTAAGCAAATCACGCCATTACCTAAGTTATCCCGAGATTTCAGGATCACTTTGCATTGTATTCGGGACGTTTTACCTTATTATATCTCCACAGACCTGCTTTCGTTTCCTCTTTGCTTGCGACTATGCAGCTCTCAACACAATGCTCTGAGCTATTCGGCGATGATGAAGTTGTTTTATCAGGCGCAGGAGACCGTCGGTCAGTTTATGACCGTTTACGTGTTTTGGCCATGCGTTTGGCTGAGCTGAGCCATATGATTTCTTATTGGCTGTCATGGGCACGTAGGCATGCCGTGCAAGTCATGGTAGTCCTTTTGACCAGTCGCCTGACTGCGTCATTAGGATGGCCTGCCTATTCTCATGATTCAAATTTTAGCCTACCGTCCATGCAGGTCGTGGCTGTCCTCCTATGCAGCTTACGGTATCATGCAAACGTTTGATGGTTTACATGTACCTCCATGCCACGTTGCTCAAGCCACATCCGCGCTTGAAGGTCTGTGCAATTCATGCATTGGGTTGGTGCGTGGGTGGACTGTCGTTGCACTCATAACCTTCTGCACTCACCGTATATGCAATAATGTTTGATCATGCAATAACCTTTGGCCGCATATAAACTTAACTTTGTGTTGCATGCGGTCATGTCTCCTTATTCCATATGCATATTTCCTTGTGCCTTATATCCTAAGTTTATTGCATATGCATATTACATATTCATTCGTCCATATTGCATATAGCACATATATTGCATATTACATATTCATTTGTGGCTTTTCATATTGCATATATTCAAATATATTTACATATAGCGCATTACTTCCAAAGTTATATGCACACCCTTATTATAATTTTAAAATGACCATCTTGGGTCATATTTAAAATTATCACCATTTCTAATCATTGAATTGTATGTGCAGGTTGAAATGTTGTCCTCGTTTGGTCCCTTTATGCTTCTAAAGAAAAATACTTAGGGGTTAATGAACATGAAATGGGATAGGATGTTTATGGACATGAAATGGAATAGAATGTGTAAGGGTTATAGGGTATGTACAAGGAATATAGGGTAGGGAATGATAATTAATATCTTCAGGTACTAATTTCAACTTAACAAAGACTAAAAATTTCTAAGAAAAATTTGAATTTTCAAGCACAAAATGACTATACATATACTCCCTTTGATGATATCTGTACAAGTGGGATGAAATTAGTTGATAAAATGTTGTAGATGGATTGAAAAGTAGAATTTATTGTTGCTCCTTGTTCTGCATGCTCTGGTTCTTGAATTGCTGACTGTTGTTCAGGTCCCTCTGTAATGATTTCTTGATTCAGGTCCCTCTATTATGCACATGCTTATGAAATATGTACATGTTGCTTTGATATTTTCAGGTCCCTCTGATATTTTTTTTTCAGGTCCCAGCTGTTCACAATACAAGTTCCATCTGTACTTCAGCTGCACAACTAAAGTTCTTGTGCAATTCTCCCCCTTGCTTAAGATTTGACTTGTCCTCAAGTCAGATGTGTGTGGAGGATTTCCTGCAATGAATTTTTGTGAGAACAGTAGAACAAGAATAAGGAATTCATAGAGTCCAAGTTGCCTTGGTTTTCCCCTATGAATTCGTGTTTTCTTGGTGCCAGTTTCCTGGTTTTCACTAGCAAACAATTTATTTATTTATTAATTTTATTATTATTATTATTATTATTTTATTTTTTTTTATTCTGCTACAAGACTGGAAGATGGCTGAGCCTGTTGTGCCATGATTTCCAGTTCTGTATCTTCTACCAGTTGTTTCATAAATGCTTCCTTGTTGATAGGCCTGTTATAAACTTTGAGCCTATGTCCATTTACTTAAAATGATGTGGAGTCCTAGTCAATTGTCCTGATCTTGATTGCTCCATTGTCAAAGATTTCATATGGGCCTAGCCAGTGTGTTGTGAACTTTGCTTTGAAATCTTTGAATTTGGAGTCAAACAGTAATGCCCAGTCTCCCTTGTGAAATGTCTTGCTTTTGATAAATCTGTCGTGCCACTTCATTCTTTGTTGTTGCACCAATGTGGTATGTTCTATGGCTTGCTGACGATGCTCATCTAGTCGATTCAATTCCATGATCTGCTGTTGTTGTGCTTCAGACAGGTCTAGTCCTAGTTCAGCTGCCAGTTTGCATGTGTGTATCTGAAACTCTATAGGAAATAAGGCATCTTTCCCATATACCAACTGGTATGGGATAAAGCCAGTTGTATTCTTCCATGTGATTCTGTAGGCCCATAGTGCATCCTTTAGTTTTTTAGACCAATCTTTTCTGTTCAGCTGTACTGTTTTAGTCATGATATTTTCTAGGACTTTATTTGTTGATTCAACCTGCCCATTTGCTTGAGGGTGATATGGTGTAGACTTCCTGTGTTTGATCTTGTATTTCTCTGTTAGATCTCGTACCAGCTTTGAAGTAAACTGTGCTCCTTGATCTGTTACAATTTGTCTGGGTACTCTGTATCTTACAAAGATTTCTTCAAAGAGAAAGGTGACCACTGTATCTTCTGTTGCTCTGGTGATTGCTTTGGCCTCCACCCATTTGGTGACATAATCTGTACATACTAGGATGTACCTTTTTCCATTTGATGGTGGATTAATAGGTCCAACAAAATCGAGTGCCCATTGCTCAAATAACACATATTTCATTAAATTTGTAATTAAATGATGAATCTAGAATTTCAAAATAACCAAAAGCCTCAATTCTGTTGATGTCATTGTAATAAAAAAAATCCAAATTTAATGAAATATGTGTTAAATGGTTCTATGAGGACTTTTGGCTTGAGCGGCATCTCATTTGATACGATTGGTCTCCCTGTTCTTTGGCAACTGTCACATTGCTTGACATATGCCTTGGAGTCTTTGAAGATGGATGGCCAGTAGTAGCCCAATTGCAGCACCTTGTAGGCTGTTTGTTTGTCTGCAAAATGACCACCACATGGTTCATCATGACATGCTTTCAGGATGTCTAATATTTCATCTTCTCGCACACATTTTCTGATTATCAAATCTGAACCAGTATAAAATAAATCACCATTTACCCAACTATACCTAGAGCTTTCTCTAACAATTTTTCATTTTTTCTTTTTAGAGAATTGTGTTGGAAACTTCCCAGAAGATAAATAATTTGCAATGTCTGCAAACCATGGTGTTTTTATTGTTATTGCAAACAGGTGTTCGTTTGGAAAGTTGTCTACAACTGGATTTGGATCGTTGGGTGAATGTATGCGGGACAGAAAGTTAGCCACTTGATTTTCTTTGCCTGGCCGGTCTTGTATTGTAATGTTAAACTCTTGCTATAACAGTAACCATCTTGTTATTTTCCCATTGGTGATGGGTTTATTCATCAAGTATTTTATTGCTGAATGATCTGTATGAATAAAAACTTGGTAACCTATTATATAGTGCCTGAATTTGTTTACTGCATGTATTACGGCTAACATTTCTTTTTCTGTGACTATATAGTTCAATTCTGCAGGTGTTAAATTCTTGCTTATAAAGTATATTGCATAATTGAACAGGTTCTATTTCTGCCCAAGTGAGGCACCTATCACGGTATCAGATGCATCAGTTGAAATATGAAATGGCAAAGACCAGTTTGGCCCACGGAGAATGGGTGCAACTGATAATTTTTCTTTTAGTATTTGAAATGCATTTTGACAACTATTTGTCCAGTGAAATTCAATATCTTTTGCTAATAGTTTGAACAGAGGTTGGGCTATTTTACTAAAGTTTTCAATGAATCGTCTATAGTAGCCTGCATAGCCCAAGAAACTTCTTACCTCTTTTTGTGTTGTAGGAGGCATTAAGTTAACTAGGACTTGGATTTTTGCTGGATCCACCTTAATTCCTGAAGCGGAAATATGGTGTCCCAAAACTATACCTTCTGTCATCATCATATAGCATTTCTCATTGCTCAATGACAAATTTGTTTCAATGTATCATTTCAATACTTTCTCAAGGTTGTTGAGGCAATCATTATATGTGTTTCCATAAACTGTGAAGTCATCCATATAAACCTCTACACATTCGTGGATTAGATCAGCAAATATTGCAAGCATTTCTCTTTGGAAGGTTGCAGGTGCATTGCATAAACCAAATGGAAAAACATTATATGCATAGGTTCCCCATGGGAAAGTGAATGTTGTCTTGTCTTGGTCTTTTGTTGCTATTCTAATCTGATTGTACCCGCTAAACCCATCTAGGAAGGAGAAAATTTTCTTTCCAGCTAATGAGTCTAACACCTGGTCAATGAATGGTAGGGGAAAATGATCTTTTCATGTGGCTTTGTTTAATTCCCGATAGTCCACACATACCCTCCACTTTCCATTTTTCTTTGGTACTATTACCAATGGAGAAACCCATTGACTATCTGAAATAGGATAGATGAATCCAACATTTAACAATTTTTGCAGTTCCTCTTTCACTATTTCTTTCATCATGGGATTCATTCGTCTTTGAGGTTGCCTGACAGGTTTGAGTTGATCATCTGTATAGATGTGGTGGATACATGTGCTGGGATGGATTCCTTGGATGTCAGTATAATTCTAGGCAAAAGCTTTTGAATATTTCTGTAATAATGCAATTACCTCTTGTTCTTGTGCTGATTGCAACTGGTTTCCAATGTTCAAATGTTTTCCAGGATATACCTCAATTGTTTTTGTTTTTGGATTGGAGATTGTGTTTACAGGAAAGATGTCTATAAAAGAATTCCGCAAAGTTTGAACAGTACAAGTTTCCTGAAAACATTGATTCAAAAGATTACTTGCAGCTTCATATTGAACCTCTCTAAGCTGCTCTGAAATATTTGGTTCTGAAATGAAAAGATCCATTAAGTCTTCATTCTCTTCTTCTTCTCTAAAGTCAAAGAATCGATTTATACTTAAAACTGATTTAGTTTGTTGTTTTTATTGAGTTTCAAGTACTGATTCTAAAGAAGATGATTGTGCAGGTGAATAAAGAGCAATGTGTTTCCTTTCATCTCCATGTGAAATAATCATGCTTCTTGATCTGCATCCTATAAAGGCATCAGCGGTAGCTAACCATGGTCTGCCTAAGATTAGAGGATGTCCTCCCAAACTTGTTTTTGGTTGCAAGATAAGGAAGTCAACATGATACTCCCATGAATCCAAAGAGACTATGATATCTTCTAATATTCGTTCTGGAACAACTTTAGATCTGTCTGCTAATTCTAAAATTGTAGAAGTTGATCTAATGTTGTTTAAATGCAGATTTTTCATTGTCTCCATAGTCATTACATTTATAGCTGCTCCCAAGTCTATTAATGTGTTTGGTACTGAGAAATTATTTATTGATATAGTAACCATAGGGATACCAGGATCAATATATTTCTCTATGATGGTTTGTGTAGACATGAGGGTTGCTAATTTACCAATGACTTGGATTGTAGTAGGATCCTTCTTCTTTTTACCTGTTTTCCTAACGCACAATTCCTTTATTGTTTTAGCATATATTGGTATTTCTTTAATTGCCTTCAACAAAGGAATTTTTACATAAGCATTTTTTAATTCATCTAAAATATCAAATTCAGGAAGGGTCATTTCTTTTTGTTGTTCCATTAACCTTTCAGGATAAGGTGGTGTTTGAGTTGTAATGGTTTTCCTTTCTGAATTTGTGTTTCAGTTTGTGATGTTTCAGGTGATTCTCCTTGTTCAATTGGCTCTTCTATGATTAGTGGAGAATCATTTTTAAGCACTTTTCCAGACCTTAGATGGACATCATTTAGAGGAAGAATAGAATATGTGGGAAAACATGCTGCTTCCTCTACAGTGTATGCAGATTTGTCCACTTTATTATTCAGATTTGCCATTGGTTGGGCTGGTAATTGAGTTGGTCTGGGTTGGTTTGAGGGTAGCTGTAACTGTTGTGGTTGGGTCAACAATGGTGGTGGATTCTACTGTGGAAATGGCATGGATTGTGGATATGCAGAATTTTGTTGCGGAAATGGCATGGAATGTGGATATTGTGGATATGAAAATGGATGTTGGTATTGTTGTTGGTATTGTTGTTGATACTGTTGAGGTGGCTGGTTTCCATAACCATATCCTCTCCATCCTTGTGCAGGTTGTTGTGGATATTCTTGTGGAGGCCAAGCTTGCCATGGCATTGGAGGGTTCCAAATATTTTGAGGTGGATAGAGGTAATTTTGTTGAGGGAATTGTTGCGTATTTTGTTGAGGCATCCTAGGTTGCCATGGTCTTCGTGGTGCTACATAATAAAAACCTTCTATTCCTGGAACTTCTTCCATTGAGTTCAATTGTAATTCCTTCAATCTTAGACAATTTTCTGTGGAATGATTTTCTGTACAAAGACCACATACCTGAATACTATCCAAAGGACATTCTCTTAATGGATGTTTCTTTCTACATTTGGAACAAAAGATTGCTAGAGCTTGTTCTTGTTCTTCCTTCTTCTTATTTTCCTTTAGAACATCTACTTGTGTTCCCAATGTACTTAAGAGGTTAGTTTTGAAGTTTTCCAATAAGCTTCCTATTTCCGCTCTTGTTATCCCTCTTGCAGCTGACTTTGTTGCTTTTAAACTTGCTTCTCTCTTTCTGGTTTTTGATCTTCCTCTATAATATTTTTGACATAACTCAACAATTTCTTCGAATGGTAGGTTTGAAATGTCTCCTTTACCCATCACATTCAAAATGTCAAGGTATTCATCCCTTACACCCTTGAGAAAGATTGTTCGAATGGTTTCTTGATTTAGAGAGTGTTGTTTAGATTTTTGTAGATTATATGCAAATCTTCCAAATATTCTTCTAAACTTTCATCTTCTTGTTGTGTCATTCTAAAAACATCTTCCTTTGAATCTCTAGATCTATAATAAGCTTGATATTTTTTAAGGAAGACTGATCTCATATCATCCCAAGAAGCTATTGTTTGCTCTCCTAAACCCATGAACCATTTTAAAGCTGCTTCTTTTAATGTAGCATGGAAAAGGCGAAGTTTGTGAATGTCATCAGTGTATCCATATGTTCTACATAGAATATCAAATTCAAACATAAAAGCATAAGGATCTTCTGTTGACATTCCATAAAAATTTGGCAATACAGAAGGTGGAATATTTTTCATTTTCACATTTTCTCCTAATATTGCACTTGTGTCTACTATTGGAAAGCCAAAGGTAGCTTCTTGATCATGACCATCTTCTTGTCTTTTCCGATCATTTTCTATCTTCCTATCATTTTCTTGTTTTGCCTCCTCCTCTCTTTTTCTTCTCCATTCTCTTTGTTGTCTTTCATACTCAATTCGCTGTTCAGGAGTGAAAATAACAGATCCATGTCCATCTTCTGTCATTGGTTTAGTTGTTTCAATTTTGAGTGGAGATTCAGGTTGTTGAAAGACAGGTTGATTTATAGATGGAAAGACGGGTTGGTTTTCTTTGATAATTTCTTTTTGTTTTCCTGAAGTTGAGGGTTGTTTTTGTTTTGATTCCCAAGCTAACAAAGTTTGCCTCTCAATCAAAGTTAACCTTTGTCCAGTTCTTTTTGTTTTCTGCCAATTCCTCAATTATTGGATTACCAGTAACTGGGGTGTTTGATGATCCTATCTCTACTTGTGGGGGGTTTTTAACAAATCTACCTTGAGGATATATATATCTAGGCATAAAGAAACATAACTAAAAAGGAGTGTAACTAATGTTTTTGTTTTTTAGAAAAGTTTGAAATTTATCTTCCTATTGACTATGCCGATATTTGCCTCCCCGGCAACGACGCCAAAATGTTGAGCTAATTTGTTTACCAAAATTAACACAAATATTTCTTATCCATCTGGGTTGTTTATACTTTGAGGCAAGTTCACTATGTGTTAATATCAGATGTAATCAAACCTTGAAAGATAAGTTATTAAAAAACTTAAAGCAATACATACTACAACTCCAATTCAATTAGTTTGAAAAGAAGAAAAATATTGAAATGGTTCTTAACTCAAGAAGTCCACTTCTACCTCAATTACTACTTAATGAATCAGAGATTGAAACTAAGAACTTAAGATGGATAAATTATTAATGAAAGAATGCTCCTAACTTAAGAGACAAAATTATGTGTCTCTTAAGTTAGGAGCATTCTTTCATTAATAATTTATCCATCTTAAGTTCTTAGTTTCAATCTCTGATTCATTAAGTAGTAATTGAGGTAGAAGTGGACTTCTTGAGTTAAGAACCATTTCAATATTTTTCCTCTTTTCAAACTAATTGAATCGGAGTTGTAGTATGTATTGCTTTAAGGTTTTGAATAACTTATCTTTCAAGGTTTGATTACATTTGATATCCACACATAGTTAACTTGCCTTAAAGTATAAACAACCCGGATTGATAAGAAATATTTGTGTTAATTTCGGTAAACAAATTAGCTCAACATCACCAACAACAAATTAGTTCAAGAGCAACAATAAATGTTAAATAAGAGAATTAAAGAGTATAGGTAGCATTATTATCTTTGAAATAAAAGTTAGTGAGGTTTACTTTTTAATGCTCTCAAATTTTGTTAAATAATTTCATTTAGAAGGATGACGATAAAAGTACCTTTTGTGTGCCATTATTTCCAAAATTTTGATGGTCAAACCTCAAAATTTGTCAAATTTTAAGAATCTAATAATACATTTCATTCAAATCCGACCTTCATTATATTATATCATATTCTTGATAGAAAGTTGACTAAACTAAGAGGGAGGGAGGGAGGGAGGGCAGGTGAATAATTTTAGTACATTCATGGACATTAAAATTCTTTCATTTTAACTGATTAACTGAAAAATTAAATGAGCATATTAACGCATAATGAATGACAAGTAATAGGTAATCCAAAAAAATCACATAAACACATAAAAAAAACACATATGTACACCAGATATAAGTGGAAACCCATAAAGGGAGAAAACCATGACTTTTTTTATTATTGTGATGGGTGAAAACATGGAGCTAGGTTACACTTTTTGGTGAGAGAGGGCACATTTGGGTGGAAAGAATGATGGATCGATCGGGCAATTTAAGCACTCCTATTTTAAGCACTCGATCGAGCTATTTGAGGGCTTAAACAATTTAACCCGAGGTTATCTAAGAGCTCGATTAAGCCATGTTTTTGAAATTTCCTGCAAATACAACCTTGGAATGGAATTACAAAAAGTGGCTCGACCGAGCCATGAGCTTGATTGAGCCACAAGCTCGATCAAGCCTTAAATCTTGATCTAGCCTTAAAGCTAGATATAAACTTAAAGCTAGATCGAGCTATAGGCTAAATCGAGCCTTTATTTAACCACGTTAAGGGATCGATTGAGGGTTTATTAAACCCTTGATTAAGCTACTTTAATTTTGAAATCAAACTCTCGATCAGGTGCTTTAAGCACTCAATTGAGCCTCTTAAGTCCTAAAATCCACAACTTCAACACCCCTTCTGCAAAATTTACTACAACACCATTTTGTACCGTAGCAGACTTACGACTAAATTTGTCCTTAGGTAGTGGAGTTGATCAGGTTGGATTCATGAAGGGATCATCTATACAATGGCATATGAGTTTGACATTTTCAAATTCATATGATAATTTTCATCTAACTTCTTTTAAACATAATGCTTGAAAGTTTTTTGAACTAGTTTAAAGAGGTTGAATAAAAAATCAAAATCATAAAAAATTCAAACTAAAAAATTTCAAAAAATACCACTATCTTCGTTTATGAGTTCTCTTTAAAAGGGTACTTTTGGTTTTTCAATTTATTTAAATAGTTAAAAAAAACCTTACAAGAACACGTGTTTGCAAAATGCAATTGAAAAATTACTTCGCCAACTTCAAAAAATAATAAAAAATATATTTTTGCATACAAAAATAATTTTTTAACACGAAAAACTTAGCTCTCTCCATGTAGATCATTCTCATATATATATTTTTCAAAAATTACACATTTTAGACTAAGTTATTATACATTAACACACACATACCTCTTAATATGTGTGAAAATTTCCAAGGACACACATTTCATTTAATCAAAAATTGACATATTATATGACACTAAATATTTTTGCAAAACATATCATTAGGACCACAACATAATTCTCCACAATTTTTCTTTTTACTCTGAATCAAAATTCACAATGATTATATGAATTTTGAGGGCCTCAATTCAATAAAAGAGGAAAAACTTGAAATTTTATCGCCACATTTGGCCCAAAAGTGTGACCCATCTTCATGCTTTCACCCTGATGCAAAGGCATGCTCCTACTCCCTTATTACATATAATTTTATATAGGCTCCAACCAATGGGAGGCTGCAACCTCTATTTTTCTGCAAGTTGCAACATGCAAGGAAGCTCCAACTCCCATAAGTTGTCTCTAGGCTACAACCCACAAGAGGCTCCTACCTCAACTAGATCCAACCTGTTATTTATAAAGCTATGACCAGAAAGGAGACTACAATCCCTTGATACAAACACGAAACAACAATGTGTTGGTTACCTAGTCTATAAATATACATACCTCCATCTCTGTTCATGCTTCTTATTCTCCACAAATTTTCTTTACATCAACTCTTTATATTTGCCAGGCAATTAATGAAGAACACCTCAATCATCTCTCATGTTTTCTAAATCTCTAACAATTCATCTCTCCAACCTCACACAAATTTATAAATGAACTTTGATGGTTGTTAGTATTCCAAACATATGAATTTGAAATGAAAAAACTTGTCTCTTTGTGTTCCAAAGATGTTTCTTCAATTCCAAAATTGTTTAAACTCTTGAATATTAAAACACATAAAAGGAATTTCATCATATCCAAATTTCATGTGAATAAAATAAATTTCAACATATTCAAATAGCATGCATTAATATAGCCTTGCATTCATATTCAAATAGCCTTGCACCACAATATTCTTCACGTCTTTTCCTTTGCCTCTCCCTTTTCCTTGCATTACAATAATATTCTTTCATCACAACATATCAATCATCATATGCATACATGCTTACCATTAGCCACTATTCCATATGCACACAATCTGCCTCACTAATCAACACCAATCAACATATGTAAGCACAAGCAACCTTTCACCAACACCCTTTGCAACATAACAAACATATGAAAGAAAGCTTTAACAATCTGTTCTCCAAGGCATAATAATACCTACATCAACACAAGCATGCCATCAACAATACCTATTCAACTATGCATACATTAATTGTGCACATGTCATTATATCAACCTTCAAATCAACCTACAAAACATATCTCCAATGCCATATGAAAAGACACATTAGCCTTCAAATCAACCTCACACATAGAACATATGCAAGCCTAAAACATTCACTCTCCAATGCCTTGCTTCTCACAAGGGTAGACCACATTTTTGTTAGGAAAGCATTGCAACAAGCGTCAATGCCTTGCCTTGTACCTCTTTAACACTGATCTCTACTAGATAATGCATCTCAAAAAACCATGAACATAAAGCACCACAAGTACCAAACATACTTCTCCTTTGCATTTTCTACTCTTTTCCCAATGCTATATCTCCGTTCTCTTGTTGTTGCTACTTTTGCAAGCCATCAAACAACACCTACAATGCCATAAACTTGTTGCTCCTCCTTTGTTGTTCTATTTCCTTTGATGCTTCTTTTCCTTTGCTACTCTTTTTCCATCAATGACAATAATTCCATCAATATCCAACTCATCAACACAATTCCATGTACACACAATGTACAAACCAACATGCCATATCTTTGTTCTGTTTCTACTGCTCCTTTTTTGTTCCTTTGTTGCTCCTTTTCCTTTGCCATCAATGACAACAATGCCAACAATATCCCCCTTTTTCATTGAAGACAACACAACTTTCCTCCCCCTTTAACATCAAGGGCAAGGGGTTTGGATATTTAAGACTGAAAAGCCCTGGTTTGTGAGAGTCAATTTCTTCCCTCCTATAGGTTTATGAGATATATTTTTAAACTTGGACTTTGAGATTTTCATCCAATTGTAGATTTGCATATTATTCATGCACACATAATATAACTTTAGCCAATTAGGCAACTAACATTTTTCTCTTTGAATTTTCCCATTGAGGACAACCTTGATAACCATTTCACTGATTATATATAAATATAAATCCTTTTTAGTGCGACTAGGAAATGCAGCAAGGTATAATAGTTCCAATGTAGCACCTTATAGCTACAAATAAAATATTCATGAGAAAATTTGTGATGTAAATGATCTACTTGTGAAGAAATTATCTCTACAAAGAATATCTTCAAATACACAAATGGATAAATCTATCTTCCAAGTTCACACTTATTGAGCTCATTCACTTTTAAGTATAGTACCCTTTTCATTCCACCATAAAAAATAACACTAATGGTTGTCTCCAAGGAAAATTGTGTGCCTTCTAAAATTGGAAGATCTTGAGAAGGGATTGGTCTGAATGAATACATCTGTTTCAATGCAATAATTGTTTTAGAAATTTTAGAATTAGATGTTATAGGTGGTTAAGCAGCAATAAAGTGAATACGCTAAATCAGTCTGCTACGAAATTGACTAAATTCACCCTTGCTTACAAAATCATCTGTCCATATCTACAATTAAATATCAGATAAATCCACTCCCATAATACGACTTTTCTTGAGCATGCGTTGAAATGCAACATCCATTATATTGACACAAAAATCAACACTAATTCTTACTGCAACTCCCTTCTCCTTATCAATCAGCCCAAAAGTTGAGCTTTGCTTGCCAATTTTAGACATTTTTCCACCATCATCTGCTTGCTTGTTTCTCTTCAAGGATGAATTTGACTCCCTGAATAAGAAAAACCAAAGAGGCAGTGACTCAAAATGAAGCTCGAACTTGGGGTGTTCAATCAAATCAAAGCTTCCTGGTGCTGATATAGGATCCCATTTAGCATATGTATTAATAACATTAAGAGTTATTGTAATTGTAGAAACATGTTGTTTCCACTTTATCTATCTCTTTATGTTCACAACACCTTGAGCCTCTACGAAATATTGAAAAACTAGCTTCTATAAAAGAGTTAATTTTTTTGATAAAGAATCTGTTAGTCCATACAATAACTATCAATGTTGATCTCCTTCTAAATCTAGAAGCCTCCTCAACAGAATATCAAAAAGGTCTGCATGTATTAGACTATGATCACATATAGAGACAAGAGTTGGTAATAAGCCTTGCTATAGAGGAAGCCCTTTCGACAAAAAACATCAGATGAACGCACATGGGCCCATAAAGTCTGGTGATTTGATATAAATGAACACACATAATTGCCTCTACTTTGTAAGTATAATATGACAACCATATACCTAAATATTCCTTTAAAGCATACATGCAATACCAATACGCTCACTGCACCACATAGGATATCATTCAATAACAATGTGTTAATTTCCATCATAATTATTCCCATGCGATAACGTAAATGGGAAATGATAATAGGTCTCTATATTTTGTTTTCAATCGCTGTTGAATATAACCTCCATCAAATAAGCATATAACCTTTGTTGAAGTATATTGTTGATGCCAATGTATATCACCATCATATATGCTAATAATAACCTCAGTCAAATATAACCTCTATCAAATAATATTGTTGATGCATATAACCTCCGTTGAATTATATTGTTGATGCCAATGTATATTACCATTGAATCTATTTTAACCATATACTAATATGCTATGCAACAATATATTTGCGTTAGTAATATATGTTAATACATTGCAATATCAACCGAAATATGGTAATATATTAACCATGAACTTGAAACTTTACCATGCCAATTCAACTAATGCCAACGTAAAGCAATGTAATATATCAACCAACACCAAAATTCCATTATATGAACATATAGTGATGGATGCAAATAAAAACAAATGAACACCTCTATATTATAACCATATATCTTCCATCAATATACAAACCATACACTAGCAATGTGCTCATGAATCCTGCATCGTACGTAAGCATCCACACACGATCCTCGGTGATGCTATCATGATATTACAACACAGATATTTATCTTTGTACTATATTGTTGGCTTGAGGGGGCTTAACCTAGGTTCAGAGTTAATTAGTGAAACAAATCCCTACACTACTGGCCCTTTCGGCAACAGCCCATGGAGCGCAGACTGAGTTCTCACCTGAAGCAGTATGGGGAGATGTTGGAACCAAGTTTCCGCACCCTTGAAATGTCTGAGGGGTTGATTTAGTCCAATTGTGAATATCTTCATGCAGGTTACTCCGCACACTGCCCTGACCTGTGAGGCCTTCGCAGTCTATTATAATTTCCTTTGCGCAGCCCTAACCAGGGGCTGGGATGCGTTCGCACTACTAAGGCAGTGATTTGTGCTAATTCCCCAAGTTACACCGCAGATCTTACTTATATTCCTATAACTGTTAGTTAACTTCGCGTAAATAGATACTTTGTATTATATTCTCTTAGTCAACATAATCATATAAGTTCGCGTATATAAACAGTAAAAATGCAATTCATACATAGAAAAGATACACATAAATGATATGAAACTTCTCTTTATTACTTCTCCAAAGGTTACGGACTCAACTTGCCCAACGCACTTAGCTGTGGACTACTAGGCCTCTTCGCACTCCGCTGCAGAGCCTTCTTCTACTCTACGACCCAAAGAATCAACTCTAGACTTAGATAAGACTTAATTCTCCCTCTATTTCTTCCACTTCTATAAATTATTTACAACTTAGAGCCTCACTCTATTTATAAAATCCGATGGTCCGCGGACCATGGGTAGATCTCTAAAGCTAACATTACATTACAAAGATGAGGGCAGACAACCCTATCACTCATTTACAAGCTCGTGCTCTGTGCCCACAAGTCTTTACATCAGATTTAGTCAAATTTTGGGTTTTAAGCCCCAAAACTTGCCTTGGGGGATCCCGCGCCCAACAAGCACCCAACACAAACATCGCGACTTGCCCTTGCATCACTCTATCGGTGTGGAGATCTTTGTGCGGATACCTCCCAACTCTGCCCGAACTGCTGCAAGATCGGCAGTGCATTGAGCAGTTGCCTATTGTACCTCCTACATGTGCTATTCAGAGACTGTAGTATCTGAACTACTTCCTTGCATCTACTCCTACATTCCCTGCATTTGTTTATAGTCCCATGCCTCATTTCAGCTACCTAGAGTGCTAAGACTATGCTTCGGTGGGCTAGTCAGATAATCGAGCCACCCATGTATGGATTCAATCGACTTCCATTGACTCTTCCTAGGAAAGGCTCTCCATTTAACTTTACCAACTGCATCGTGCCTCCGTTTGTGACCTCTTTAATAACATACGGTCCCAGCCAATGTATTCTGAATTTTTGTTAGGGTCCAACCCTAACCCCCTTATTTATGTAATAGGGTCGAGTCATAGTTATAATTAGTTAAAGAGTCAATAAAGCCAATATTAATAATTGTAAGTGGTTGACCCGCATTTAAAGAAGGGACCACAGTTAGTTACAAATGGGTCATGGTATTAGATAGATGGCATTAATAAGAACCATAGTACTGACCCATGGTATTGCATGCATGAATCCTATATAAAGGATAGAGACTCCCCTTAAGGAGCGTCGTGTCTTATTTTGTAATTGAGCCCAACTCTATTGGAGGTTGCCCCCTGTTAGAATTGGAAAATAGGGCCAAACTCCATGTGGGTCATCTTATTCATGGCTGAATATTTTTATTAGATTCCTCTCATGGAGAGGTGTAGGATTAATCTAAAGATCATCCGATTCCGATAAGTATTTATGGAGATATGAATTTATTTTGATTATGGAATAATTATCAAGCCGACCAGTAACTCATGTAGGCTCAGGAGCCCAATAGACACATCTATTCATCATCAACATTTCTATATAAATACAGGAGGTATTTTCCTCATTTTGACACACACATCTCATCACATCTCTCTCTCTCTCTCTTGCGAAAAAAAGAGGCTCTTCTCCTACTACGCAGAAAGGGACTCTTCTCTCACACGTGTGGAAGGAAGGACACAAAATTTAGGGCTGCAAATGCAGATTGAAATTTTGACCAATGTTGACCATCAGACTCTCTCTCAGAATTGCACTGTATTTGGAACTCAATCTCCACAGAAGGCCACATTTTTTGGTGAAGGAATCAAGTTGATCTGACGGTCGGTTTGAAAGATATTGTTTTCCCTAGTTTAGGGTTGATCTAGGGTTTGCTGCTGCTGATGTAAATCAGATTTATGTACTATTTTTCTATGCTAAATTATTGATGATAAAGGAAGATTTGATCAAAGGGTTTCCCCATATTGGGATTTGTCCCTGGCTAGCCACCACATCTTGGGTCTCTTGTCTTGGCTTGCTTTTCTGTCGATCGTTTAATTCTCTATCTGCACTTTACTTAATGTACACGTGATTGCTAATTTGTGGATAATAATAAGAAAAAGAAGTAAACTGCTCTAAGCATAGAACATACCATAACTTACCATGGTACCGGAGCTGAGGTGAAGACAAAGCCTGAGCAAGAGCAAGAGCAATCACTGAAGAGAAGATTGGCAAGGCTATCCTAAAAGAACTATGGGGTCCTCAATGCTCTTCCTTGCCGAAGACAAGCTCCGTGAGAAGTCTGACTATCACAGATGGAAGATGTCTCTCGATCTAACCTTAGAAAATCAAGGAGTGTTGGACCATGTGAGAAGCAATATTGTTGAGCCTCCATCAAATGCACCCGTTGCTACCAGGAAAAAATGGAAAACCAGTGAAGTCAAAACAAAGAAGATCATCCGGGACTCTATCGACAAGCGCTTGGTAGCCTACATCTCTGACTTGAACACCTCCAAGGAAATCTACGATAGACTGGTGAGTTTATTTAAAGATAATGATGCAAATCAAGTCTTGTTTCTTAGAAATAAGCTGAAGGAAATTAAGAAGGGAAAAGATGAGAGTATGCAAGCATACTTCTTAAGAATCACCGAGATCAAGAACGATCTCCCATCTATTGGGGAGATTATTACTGATAAGGAAATGGCACTCATGACTCTTGGAGGATTACCATCCGAATGGTATGTGTTCAGGACTACTCTTCTAAACAATAACATAATTACCGGATTCGAGGAATTAATGGCAAGATACATTCAAGAAGAAACAAGGATAGAAGAGAAAGAAATGCCCATGCCTAAAGATCCTCCTTTTTCCTTTTCTTCTTATTCTAAGAAAAGAAATAATTTCGGGACTAAATAAAAAAGAAAGGCTGGACCTAAGGGTGGAAGAAAAGGATGATGTTACATTTGCGATAAAGCAGGTCACTATGCAAGGGAATGCCCTGATAGAAGGAACTCTCACCAGGACGATGATCAAAATCCCTCTCATGGCAATCAAAGGAATGTAAAATCTAATAACAATGGTAAAAGGAGTGCTGGAAATCGAGGAAGAGGACAACCATTCAAGAAGGCTATAAATTCCAGGTTGAATCTAACACTATTGACAATAAACAAGATGAATATTATCTACCAACTGCTCTATCTACCCCTGCTCCTCTGGACTCACTAGGAAATTAGCTTATTGATAATGGTGGCTCAAGGCACTTCACTGGTTACAAAGAAGTTCTCCATAATATGATAGAGAAAGAAACTAACCTGGAAATTTCCCTTGGAGATAATATGAAATATACCGTGAAAGGTGTAGGCAATGTCTCTCTTAAATTGAATCAAGGTAATACGATCCACTTACAGGATGTAGTATATGTACCTGACCTCAAAAAGGACCTGGTGTCCATATCGGAAATGGAAGACAAAGGCTACAAGGTGACCTTCAATAATGGAAAGGTACGTTTATGGAAAAACAATGTTAAATATGCCTTAACTCTTGGGTTTCAAGTTGATTCATTATATCAGGTCGTGGAAGTCCGCTAGGTGTCATGTCTTGTGACACATTTCTTCAGTCTGAACTTTGGCATCGGAGGTTTGCCCACCTTCATTATAAAGCTCTACCTGATGTAAGACAAATGGTGACAGGGATGCCTGAATTACGAGTAGAGAAATAAGGTGTATGTCCAGGATGTGTCGAAGGAAAGCTCAAAAGGGGACCATTCCCCTCAAGCCAAAGCAAGGCCTCTGATATATTACAGTTGGTTCACTCAGACATATCTAGTATGATGCCTATGAATTCCTTGGGAGGATATTCATATTACCTTACTTTTACAGATGACTATTCTCGAAAGACTTGGATATACTTCTTGAAAAACAAGGATGAAGTGTTCTCTTGGTTTCGACACTTCAAAGCCTTGATCCAGAATCAAACTGAAAAGAAGATCAAGATCTTAAGGACTGATAATGGGACTGAATATGAATCTAATGAGTTTCATAACTTTTGTAAAGAGGTTGGCATCAAGAGGGAGACTACTACACCATATACTCTTTAACAGAATGGTGTGGTGGAAAGGAAGAACCGTACGATTGTGGAAGCTATCCGTGCCATGCTTCATGATCAAAGACTTCCAAATTTTTTATGCGTTGAAGCTGAAAACACCTCTGTATATGTACAAAACCAATGCCCTCATCAAGCATTGAGTTCTAAGACTCCTAAAGAAATGCTCACCAGTAAGAAACCTGACGTATCTCATTTTAGAATTTTTGGAAGCCCTGTATATTTTCATGTGACGAAAGAGAAAAGGAATAAATTGGGTGCATCTGGAAAGAAAGGAATCTTCGTGGGCTATGGTGAAAATACTAAGGGCTATAGAATCTATGTAGCCAATCAAAGAGAAGTTGTGATTAGTCATGATGTCACCTTTAATGAAGATATGGCTCTCAGCAAGGTGAACAATCTTCCTACTTTAAGGAGCTTTCAAGAAGATGACAACAAGGAACCAAAAGAAAAGATGATGTAATAATGCCTAATGTGGATGAACCCATGGATCCTATTGATCCCCCTGAGCCTTCCTCTTCTAGGAAGAGGCCCTCTTGGTTTAGGGGGCTACTCGATGATGTTGAAGGACACACTACACCCCGAGGAACCTTCCGTGAAAGTAAGAAACCTAACAGGTATCAGGGATACCTGACCATCATGAGCACGATCATATAAAATGAGACTTCATCATTCTCAGATTCCGTTAAGCATCAAGTATGGAAGGATTATATGACCAAAGAATAGGAGTCTATTATGAAGAATGATGTGTGGGAAGTAGTTCCCAGACCCCAGGATAAGACAATTGTCACTTCTAAATGGCTTTACAAGACAAAGCATGCAGTTGACGGAAGTACGAAAAAGCATAAGGTTCATTTTGTCACTCGTGGTTTCTCCCAAAAGGAAGGTATAGACTATGACGATATATTTGTGCCTATTGCTAGATATACCACCATCCGCTCAATCATAGCCCTTGCGGCTACACAAGGATGGAATCTACATCAGATGGATGTAAAGGCTGCATTCCTGCATGGTTCGATCAAAGAAGAGGTCTATGTGGAGAAACCCAAAGGATTTTAGATTCATGATCAAAAATATCACATGTGCACGTTGAGGAAGGCCCTCTATGGGTTGAAGCAAGCACCCCAAGCATGGTATGAGAGGATCGATAGCTACTTAATGAAGCTAGGATTCACTAGGAGTGAAGTTGACCCTAACCTTTACTTTAAGGTGGAAGATGAAAAACCTCTCATACTGGTGCTGTATGTTGATGACCTCTTCTTAACAGGTGCAAACCCTCTCATTCACAAATGTAAGAGGGAGTTGGCTTCTGAACTTGAAATGAAGGACCTAAGACTGATGCACTATTTCCTATGACTTGAAGTTTGGCAGAAGCTAGGGGAAATTTTCTTATCTCAAGGAAAATATGTGGTGATGATTCTGGAAATATTCAATATGGTGGACTATAACCCTGTAACTACCCCAATGGAGCTTGACTTCAAAAAGTTAAGTGGTAGTGCTACTGGACGTGTTTTACGAAATGCCATCGAGTATCGGCAACTCGTCGGAGAATTAATGTTCTTAGTGAACTCTCGTCTAGATATATGCTTTGCAGTCAACATATTAAGTCAACATATGGTTGACCCTCACCACATACATTGGATTGGTGCCAAGAATCTATTAAGATATCTTTGTGGCATAATTACTTATGGGTTAAGATACACTGCTGGAGATACAAGACTACTTGGATACACTGATGTTGATTGGGCAGGCAATGTGGTGGACCGTAAGAGCACTTCCGGGTGCTGTTTCTCCTTGGGATCTCCTTCGATATCCTAGATGAGTAGGAAGTAGAAGTCGATGGATTTGAGCACAACCAAAGCAGAGTATATTGTTGCTAGCATGGCATCTTGTGAGGCAGTCTAGTTGTGAAAGCTCTTCAGTGAGCTGTTTGGATTTACATTGGATACCACCGTGATCCTATGTGACAACTAGAGTGGGATTTGTTTGTTAGAGAATTCCGTATTTCATGATCGCCCCAAGCATATCGATATCAGGTACCACTATATTCGAGATATGGTGCAGTGAGGAGCAATAAGGCTCCAACATATTGGTACAGATGAACAGGTCACCGACATTCTAACAAAGCCCCTAGGGAAGGTCAAATTCTTGACTTTCTGAGAACGAATTGGTGTCATTCAAGGACCCTTTGATGAGGGTCCTATATGATGTATTGAGCTCTGGGAGCTCTGGGGGGGTGCGGGGTACTTCTTGGAGCGACATATGACCACAGGGTGACTCACCATCCCTTGTTGGTGCACCTTGTACAGGGTAAAAGGATTAAACTTTCCATGCGACACCCCGTGGTGACTGTGGAATAGGATGATTAGTTCCCTGTGGGCTTGGATGATGTGTTCTCATGGTGATTGTGGACAAGATGATTCACTCTCTTGTGGGAAAGGATGATTAGCTCTCCTATGGACAGGATGATTCGCTCTCCTATAGACAAGATGATTTGCTCTCTTGTGGGACAATATGATTCACTCTCTTGTGGGAGAGGATGATACTCTCTCCTGTGGATAGGATTGATTAGTTCTCCTATTGAGGCATCCTACCCATGCAGTTTGGGACTCATGGGAAGTACCTCTCATCTGATCAATGAGTAGGGAAATGAGGATAAGGACCATAGTAGTATCGCTGGATGCATTGCTGTATCTACCATACTCCCTATGCTAGGATGACCTTCATTGATCTAGGATCAATGATACTGGTATGGGACCAGTGGTAGGAGTTGTACCCACTATGACACTGACTTCTGGTCAGTTGAGGACTAGTCTAAGACCAATGGTACACACTCTAAGACTGACTTTGAGTCAGTGTAGGATGGTATGATACATCCTCGATCATTTCTTCTTCTTCATAATTCAGACAAAGTAGAGCAGAAAAAAAACAGATCAAAGCAGAGAAGATTAGAACAGGGCAGAACAAAATAGAGTAGAGCAAGTAGAATAGAGCAGAGTAGAGCAGGGGTTAAGCTGTACATGGCAGTGCATTTGATGGATGAACAGTAGCGACTGACAGACGAATTACAGATGGAGTTATCCCTAGTTGAGAGGGAGTGTTAAAATTGGCAATTAGGTCCAAACTCCATGTCAGTCATCTTATTCATGGCTGATAATATTTTTATTATATTCCTCTCATTGAGAGGTGTAGGATTAATCTAAATATCATCTGATTCTGATAAGTATTTATGGAGATATGAATTTATTTTGATTATGGAATAATTATCAAGCCAACCAACAACTCATGTAGGCTGAGAAGCCCAACAGACGCATCTATTCATCATCAACATTTGTATATAAATACAAGAGGTCTTTTCCTCATTTTGACACACACATCTCATCACATCTCGCTCTCTCTCCTGCACATAAAAGAGGCTCTTCTCCTACTGCGCAGAAAGGGAATCTTCTCTCACACGTGTGGAAGGAAGGATGCAGGATTTAGGGTTGTAACTGCAGATTGGAAGTTTGGCCAGCGTTGACCATTAGACTCTCTCTTAGAACTGCGATGTAGGTGGAACTGACTCTCCTCAGAAGGACACATTTTTTGGTGAAGGAATCAAGCCGATCCGATGGTCGGTTTGTAAGATATTGTCTGCCCTAGTTTAGGGCTGATCTAGGGTTTGCTGTTACTGATGTAAATCAGATTTATGTACTATTTCTCTCTGTTGAATAATTGAAGATAAAGGAATATTTGATCAAAGGGTTTCCCCATATTTGGGTTTGTCCGTGGCTAGTCGCCACATCTTGTGTCTCTTGTCTTGGCTTGTTTTTCTATCGATTGTTTAATGCTCTATCTGCACTTTACTTAATGTACTTGTGATTTCTAATCTGTTGATAATAATAAGAAAAAGAAGTAAACTTCTCTAAGCATAGAACATACCATAACTTAACACCCCTTGGAAGAGGCAAGTGAATATTGCTTTCCTTTTTGAATACTAAAATACATGCTGTTATTTGTTATTGTTATGTGTTCTGGGTATATTTCTTCACATATTTGGTATTCTGGTATCTTCTTGCAGGTCAAGAGCATAACAAGTGGTATCATAGCACTTTCTAGGGCCGGTGGGATCTCCATTTTTAATAGAATTTTTTTTGGCTAGAGACATGTTCCGAAGTCTTTAAACCACAGGATCTGTCATTGCGTGCATAAACCTGCGGATTTGGGGAGGCATGCACGCAGGAAATATAAGAGGTGGTCACGCTTGTTGGACTCCCTTGTAACCCCTATGGGTACCCCTTCGAGTAGTAGCGCATTAGATAGAACCACGCATGGACTGTCTTCCAAGTATCCTCTGGGTATATCGGAAGCCCCCTAGGCTCTGTTGAAACCTCACCATAGATAAATCGTTGGTCATCTTGCTGCTACAGTACATCGAGAACAACATTTAGGGAGATTACTCGCATGTACAATAGGGTAGTCGGGTTGTACGACTAAGGGTATGGTTGATCCTCCTTCGTTGGTGCCCTGAAAGATTGGGCCGAGTACTACTTTTGGACCCTTATGTATATTGCGATCTATAGCACTTGACACTCCTTGAGACCATAGTTCCCTTGTCTCTCTCTAGATCACGCATCATCGTTTCCAGATCAGATCTAGTAGGTTGGGTTCTGTCGCAGCCGCAACAATCAGATATACCATTCAGATCTAGTAGGTTGGGTTCTGTAGCAGTCCCAACAATCAGATCCGCCATTTAGATCTAGAAGTATGGGTTCAATCACTGCCACATTCCTACTCATACTCTGCAATTGAGGGTTTCACTGATAGATCTTGCTATTTGTGTGGCTCCTATACCTGGGCGTGATTCTCGCTAGACATTGGGCAGAATTAGATTTTTTGGGAATTGGCTACTGTAGTATTCCTAAGAGAGGAGTAAAACTCCTTTCGGAATGATTATAGGAGACTTAGCCCATAAGAATCAGGTTGACGAGCTAAGCAAGGTGGTACCATTCACTTGTCAACGTCAAAATTTCGGGTGGTCCCAAATTTTTTTCACGGTAATGACAAGTGCACCGGATCTGTGCATGGTACAAACCAGAGCTCAAGCTATGGCCACTAAGAATATAGACACCCTTGAACAAAATTTGGAGGCATTAATGAAGAAGATCCAGTCCTTATATGACACAATCACCAAGGGAAATTCGGGGGGACAATTGGAGGCATATGATTTTAATGAAAACATTGAGGGTGAGTCTAGCCATTCTCTTCACTTCTATAGAAACCACCAATAGTTCCAACCTCAACCATCCAAGCTGGACATGTATAAATTTGATGGCTCTCATCCAGCCAAATGGCTAGCACAAATGGAGCAATATTTCACATTGAATCACATCAAAGATGATGTGACTAAGCTAAGTGTGGGAAGCCTGTACTTGGACCAAGAAAGATGGCAATGGTGGCAGTGGCATCAACGCTGCTATGCAAGGCCAATGACTTGGCATATATTCTCAAAAGCCCTTTCTGATCACTTTGACCATGAATATAACTTTTTGGGTCGTCTTACTAAGCTCCGACAGACAAGCATAGTGCAAGAATATATTAAAGCCTTTGAAGCATTAGCCTTTCGCATAGGAGGTCTAGTAGATGAATTCTACTTGGAATGTTTTATTAGTGGTCTCAAAGACGCCATACAATCCCATGTCCAAATGCACCACCTAGTCTCATGGATGGCAGCTTGCAAGATAGCTCGGGAAGTAGAATGCTTGTTAGTGACCCAGTCGGCTCATCCAAATTTCATAGCCAAGGGACGCCTCACCGAGGCTCCGAGCACTACCCAAACACTTAAGGTTCAAAAGGTGTCACCAGTAGAAATGGAGGAAAGAAGAAATCAAGGATTGTGTTACTACTATGATGAGAAATACTCCCTGGGACATAAATGCAAGGAACCCAAATTCTTTCAAATTGATGCTACTGATCACAGTTCATCTGAGGAAGCCCCACCATTTGAGGGACTAGAGGAGGAAGATGAGGACAACTAGCTGGACAATGAGCTCCTAGATACACCTAAAGAACCAGTTATCTCGCTTCATGATTTGGCAGGAATTTCTTCTCCCAAAAAATCTCAAAATCAGAGGTTTTATTAAGCATCGCCCTGTAGTAGTCTTGATTGATAGTGGCAATACGCATAACTCTATCCTTCAAAGAGTTGTTGAAGCAGTGCATTGTTTTGTTAGAACAATCTCTAATTTCCAGGTCTGGATTACTGATGGGGGGACAATGAAATGTGAAGGCCACTGTGAAAATATCAAACTTCAAATGGGGGCTTATCACCTAAAGACCCACATGTTTTCCATCAACATGGGTGGGTGTGACATTGTCTTGGGTGCTGAATGGCTCCACACAGTTGGACCAATCACAATGGATTTCCAGGAGTTATATATGAGCTTTAAGTAGAATGACCACACACATACCTTCCGTGGACTCCAGGCAGGTGCTCCTTCTATCATCAGCTCACATAGGATGGAAAAATTGTTAAAAATGGGCCACCATGGAGTTATAGCCCAATTTAATGCCATCCAGGCCTTCGAACCCACTTCTCTTCATATTCATCCTGAGATGCAACAAGTCTTAAACAACCATCTGTATGTCTTTGACAAGACTCATGAGCTTCCACCCTCGAGAGGAGAACATGATCATAGCCTTACTTTGGTCCCAAGGGCACAACCACCAAATGTGCACCCATATAGATATCCTTTCGCCCAAAAGAATGAAATTGAAAAAATCATCAAGGAACTCCTGGAAGCCAGTGTCATTTGTCCTAGCATTAGTCCTTATTCATCGTCGGTGGTCATGGTGCTCAAGAAAGATGGGGAATGGCGTATGTGTCTAGACTTCAGGGCCCTCAACAAGCTGATGTTTAAAGATAAATTTCCCATCTTGGTTGCTGATGATTTGCTGGATGAACTAAATGGGGCTAAATTCTTTACTAAGCTTGATCTTCGCTTGGGCTATCACCAAATTCGCATGAAAGAAGTAGATATTCCAAAGATTGATTTGCGAACTCATGAAGGTCATTATTAATTCCTGGTCATGCCATTTGGTCTCTGTAATGCCCCATCCACTTTTCATAGCCCCATGAAACACCTACTCAAACCATATCTCAGAAAATTTGTCCTTTTTTTCTTTGATGACATCCTCATCTATAGCCTCACTTGGGAAAAACATCTTCAGCATGTAGATCTTCTCTTGCAACTGCTCCGGAAGCATAAATTATTTGTCAAATTGTCCAAGTGCTCTTTTGGCATGGAAGAAGTTGAGTATTTGGGCCACATTGTGGGGTGTGAAGATGTTAGGGTGGATCCCAAAAATATCCAGGCAATGTAGGATTGGCCTCAACCAAAGACCTTGAAGAGTTTGAGAGGATTTTTGGGTCTCACCAGCTACTATCGCAAATTTGTCTGCAATTATGGTCACATTGTTAGACCCCTCACTCACCTTCTCAAGAAAAATTCATTCCTATGGAATGATGAAGCGCAATATGCATTTATAGCTCTTAAACATGCCATGTGTTCCTCTCCCGTATTGGCACTACCCGACTTCACCAAATCCTTTGTGATTGAATGTGATGCTTCAGATACGGGTATGGGGACTACCTTAATGCAGGAAGGTCAACCCTTGGCCTTCACTAGCCAACAAGTAAGTGGGACAAATATGGGACAATCTACCTATGAGAAGGAGATTATGGCCATCTTACATGCAGTGGATACCTGGCGACCATACTTATTGGGGTGGCACTTCCAAATCTGTACAGACCATCAAAGCCTTAAATATTTTTTGGAGCAATGCCTATCCTCACCACAACAAAATAAATGGCTAGCCAAAATGTTGGGATATGATTATGAGATAATTTACAAGAAAGGGCGTGAAAATGTCATAGTGGATGCTTTATCACGCCAATTTGAGGAGGAAAGCACCCTACTAGCAATCTCTCTTCCCATTCTAGAGTGGATTGAAGAGGCTCGCCAGGAATGGTTTTCACATCATTCACTCTCCCAACTCATTAATAAATTGCAGGCAAATCCAAATTCCACAGCAGGCTACTCTTGGCAGGATGAGATTCTTCGCTACAAGGACAAAGTAATGATATCACCAACATCCAACCTCAAAAGTCGCATTTTAGCAGAGTTGCACACATCTCCTACTGCAGCCGATTCACGCTTTTAGAAGACTTATGCTCGCACTCGACGTTCATTCTTTTGGATAGGCATGAAAAAGGACATTCTTACTTTCGTAGCTGAGTGTGATGTGTGTCAGCATCACAAAGGAGAAATAGTCAAATCCCCAGGCACCTTACAACCATTGCCCATCCCTGCCTCAATTTGGACAGAGGTTTCTATGGATTTCATTATTGGTCTTCCAAAGTTAGGCAACAAGTCAGTCATCATGGTGGTTGTGGACAAAATTTCTAAGTATGATCATTCTGGCACCCTACCCCACCCTTTTACCCCTGCTTTGGTTGCTCAATATTTCATGGACCAGATCTTCAAATTGCATGGCATGCCCACTTCCATTGTGTTTGATCATGACCTAATCTTCACCAGTAACTTTTGGTAGGAACTCTTCAGGCTACAAGGTACCCAACTACAACTTAGTACTTCCTATCATCCCCAAACTGATGGTAAAATTGAAGCAGTCAAAAAATGTCTAGAGACCTACCTCAGGTGTTTCACTTCAGAAAAGCAACATCTATGGGTATAGTGGTTACCTCTAGCCGAATGGTGGTATTACTATCATGCCACAACCAAGATGACTCCATATGAAGCATTTTATGGTCAAATCCCTCCTTCACCTACTTCTTATATCCAGGGATGCTCGAAGGTACAAGTAGTGGATCAACTCCTACATAACCGTGCAACCATGCTTGCCCACCTCAAAGAGAATATCCATCAAGCTCAAAATCGCATGAAGCAATAGGCAAACCAACATCATTCAGAGCGCCAATTTCAAGAAGGGGATCAAGTATTCTTGAGGCTGCAACCATATAAGCAAACATCACTCAAAGACAAGGGTTGTTAGAAATTATCTCCAAAATTCTACAGACCATATCAAATACTTCAGTGCATTGGAGAAGTAGCCTACAAGCTAGCTTTGCCACCTACTGCAAAAATCCATCCCTTCTTCCATGTCTCATGCCTCAAGAAAGTGGTTGGGAACCATTGTAGAATTCAAACCAGTCTACTGGACTTGGATGAAGAAGGTTCAATTTGGCTCCAACCTGAACAGGTTCTTGACATGCGAGAAAGGCACCTGTGCGATTGGATGATCAAGGAAGTCCTCGTCAAGTGGAAAGACACCTCTTCAGAAGATGCAACTTGGGAACCAACCACTATTCTTCAACAGTTTCCGTAACTTCAGCCTTGAGGACAAGGCTATTTTTATGGGGGAGGGCATGTTAGGGTCCAACCCTAACCCCCTTATTTATGTAATAGGGTCAAGTCATAGTTATAGTTAGTTAAAGAGTCAATAGAGCCCATATTAATAATTGTAAGTGGTTGACCCACATCTAAAGAAGGGACCACAGTTAGTTGCAAATGGGCCATGGTATTAGATAGATGGTATTAATAAGAACCATGATACTGACCCATGGTATTGCATGTATGAATCCTATATAAAGGATAGAGACTCCTTTTGAGGAGTGTCGTGTCTTATTTTGTAATTTAGCCCAGCTCTATTGGAGGTTGCCCCCTCAAAGAGGCAAGTGAACATTCCCTTCCTTTATGAATACTGAAAAACATGCTGTTATTTCTTATTGTTCTATGTTTTGGGTATATTTCTTCGCATATTTGGTATTCTGGTATCTTCTCACAGGTCAAGAACATAACAATTTTCCTGGGAATTTATCAAACTTACTATCATACAGTAACACCAAATCATTCACCTTGAAGGTGTGCAACTTAATATGTCAATCATGTTAGGCCTTTTCGCATTGCTTTTGTACTTGTTGGTGAAAGCCAGCCAGAAATAATTCTTCCTCGATTTCCTCCAACTGCGCGAGCCTCTCCTCCAGGGCTCCGCGGTCTGTCATACCTGTGAGCGCTACTATGCGCATCCTTGGCACAATATATTCCATCGAGATTATGGCTTCCACTCCATAGACTAGTCGGAAAGGTGTCTATCCCATCAGTTTCTTGCATGTCGTCCTATAAGCCCATAATACTATAGGTACGCGCAGGTCCCAATCACTTCACTGCGTGTTGCATACTTTGGTCAAAGTAGTCTCCAGTACTTTCTTAAATGCTTCTACTATCCCGTTGGCTTGTGGGTGATACAGTGTGCTTTTGTGATGATACACCTGAAACTCTTCTGTCAGCGCGAGCATTGTCTCGTTCAGGAAATGTGTATTGTGGTTGCTCGTCAAGATATTCAGAAATCCAAATCGTTTCAATACATGTTCAAATAGAAACTTCGTGGTCGTGGTGCCGTGCAATCCTTTACTGGCCGCACTTATGCCCAACGAGTCAAGTACTCTGTCGCAGTGATAATATATCTTGCGCCCATTTTTCCTTGAGGTTTGATAGGTCCTATGAAGTCGATCACCCACTTTTCAAAGGGTTGCAACATCATTTGCGGATTCAAAGGCATATTATCCTTCCATGATGGTTTACTTGTTATTTTACATACATCACAGGCCTTGCAATGTGCTTTTGAATCTTGATGAAGGGTTGGCCACCACAACCCTACGCGGAGAATCTTCTGCGTGGTCGCTCTCCCTACAAAATGTCCTCTTACAGTGCCCCCATGAGTGTTCGCAAGGATATTGCTTCTTTCAAATTCAGGTACATACCTTCGCAGTATCTCATCATTGCCCATCTTATATAGGTGCCCCACAATGACAAAGAAATCTGCCGCACACCACTAGTTCCTTCTTCTACTAGATGGAGTACACTTTTAGTGTAGTTCCAGTCATAAGAAAGTGGATTATATCTTCAAAATGTCCATCCAATATGTGCACAGTAAAGAGTTGTGCGTCAGGTAATCCTTCCTCCAGACTAGTAGGTTCCTCTCCTATCTCAATGCACAACAGCTGATCTGGTCCTACGTTTAATCATCCAGGTTTCACAACAACTTCAAAATCACATTCTTGGAACAATAAAAGGCATCTGCATATTTGTCCCCCCAACACAGGCTTATTGACCAAGTATTTCAGCGCGGAATGATCTGTATACATTTTGAAGTGTCCCCCTAGCAAGTAGTGTCGCTATGTCTTGAGTGCATACACCATATCCAGTCCCTCGTGTTCAGTGGTGGAATATTTCTTTTCCACTTTAGACAATTTGCGACTTGTGAACATGATGGGGTGGTCCAAGCCCTCTCCACCATCCTGTGTTAGTACCACTCCCAGCGCTATACACAATGCGTCAACATGGACATGAAACTCCTCGTCCTAGTTCGAGAAGACTAGGATCAACGTAGTGACCATCTTTTCTTTCAATACATCCAGGCTTTTCTTACAGTCATCATTCCAACAGAACGTGACATCTTTTTCAACAGATTTTCCATCAGCGCAATGATTCAGGCATAGATTTTGATGAACTTCCTGTAGTACCCTATATGTCCCAGGGTATCGCACAGCTGTTTCACACTTCACGGTGCTTCCAAATTCAGAATCACCACAATCTTCACGGGATCTACCATCAGTCCCTATTTTCAAACCACATGTCCCAATAGGTTTCTGAAAGGAATGAGGAACGTACACTTCTTGAGGTTAAGCGTGATTTGGTATCTTCGGCAGGTATCCAACATCAAGCATAAGCTCACTACATGGTGCTTAACCAACCCAAATACAGTCCAATCATTAAAATAAAATTCCAAGAACTTGTGAATATATTCCTTAAATGCTACAACAACCACACGCAAAAATATGGTTGGCGCATTCTTCAACCCAAATGGCATGACAATGTATTGAAAGCAGCCCCACTCAGTCGTAAAGGTTGTCTTACTTCTATCTTTCGGCGTGATTTTGATCTAGTGGTACCCTGAGAACCCGTCAGTGAAAGTATATGCTTCCTACTCACCGACATTGTCCAACACCTCATCTATGAACGGAGTTGGGAATGGATCGTGCACACAAGTGTCATTCAATTTTCTGAGATCCACACATATTCTTATTTCATCCTTCTACTTCTTTTCCTACACCACCATTGGACTTACCCAATCAGATTCTTCCACTGGCTCAATGATTCCTGCTGCGGGCATTTTGTCTAGTTCTACGTGGACCTTCTCCTTGTATTTCGTATTTAAGTGGTAAGGCCTCTACTTAACTAGCTTCGCGTCGGGTTTAATGTGATCCTCATCATCCCTAAATCTACAATGATTCCATTTAAATCCATAAACTTGGTTGGGAATAAGCCTTGGTACTCATGGAGTAACTCAGTGACCATATCCACCATCACGTTGTCCCAGTAGTCACTGAGCATTGCAAACTTAGGTTCGGCCTCCATACCAATTTTCACCCGCTTCATTTTTACTGGCGCAGTGATGTCAGGGTTCTCAATCTGTGGTCCTTGAATCTCGCGATGGCCTTCTATTTCTGGAATTTTAATTTTTCGCGGATGTTTGTCTTCTTCTTCAGCACTTAAATTATAACATTCCAGTGCGCAGCTCAGCTGAGTAGCCCATTCAAGTTGAATCGATTCTACCGGCTCCTGTGGTATCCTAAAGATAGTTGCCTTTACCTCTTGTAGTGCTTCATCAACGCTATCCCACCATCCATCCTCAAAATTGAAGGTCATCATGAACCCTTCGTGCAGGACATCCCATTCACTTGTCCCATGGCAGAACTCCGTCTCTATATACCAATTCATGAGTATAACATCTAGGGTATGATAGAATAGGTGCACCCACTCAAGTTGTGGCTTTTCTCCATAGACCTTCATCCACTTGGCCAAGTGTACGTGTGGATCATCTGTCCATCATACTTGTCTGCTAGCCACATCTTAGGCTTCCCAAATTGTGTGCACATCATTCTACTGCATTCATTCCAATCCTTAAAGCTCCCTTTGTGCATACCCCACCACCTAGCGGGCGTAGCACATAGTACCCAATTCAAGGCCTGGAAACATTGTTTTTCTGACACCTCCCTTTCAAACTTATTTAGGAAAGTATCTACCTCACTTAACCCATCATAAGTAGGTATATCCCTCACTTCTGTCGATAGGAAGCACAACGATCTTGTCATCATATTACAGTTCAGCATGGTTACCTCGTGTAACTGATTCTACCATCACTCTATATCCTCATTAGAATCTGACGTACATGATCTTTCGTGCTCCCATGAGATTCGTCTGTCCATGGTGGGATTTACCTAGTCTCGCTCTCGTACACTTATCTTGTAGATGCAGTCCAAATCGTCATTGCTTTTATAGTCACACACCAGATCGGTGTAGCGTGATCGCTCAGTAGTGTTTAAGGGTATAACTATGCACTGAGACTTCTTCTCAAAAATCATCTTGTGCTTCTTTAGATTAATCACCCCATTCATGTCAGTGGCCTAATCAATTCCTAATAGTGTGGGGTAGGCATTGCTATCATCAACAATCTCTATCACCTCAAAGTCTTCTGGCACGCTCGCTCCCTCAATATCCATGGTAATTCCCTAAAATTACCCTAGGGGTATTATGTTTTGTTGGTTCACCATTCGCTGCTGATTAGGAGACCACTGCAGCGTAGACCTCCCCATGTGCTCCCATGTGCTCCCATGTCTTCTTAAGCAAAATGTTCACGTCTGATTGTAAGTCCAGTATTACTTGGTCCATCTCATATTCTCCAATCTGTGCCGTTAGCCTCATTTATCTCCCCGTCCTTGTCTTATTCTTTCGAATCTTTTGGCCTACATGCAGTTCTCTTGGTGCGGTCCCAGTGCATCTATTAATGAGTTTCTGTAATCCTTTTATAGCCTTACTATTGCACAGTAGCTTCATGCATGTTTCCAGGAATGTCATAAGCATAGATGGGTCCATTTTTGGCTCTGGTATATCTTTTCTTCTTGAAGTGGAGGCATCAGCGAAGCTCTTCTTAGCTTCCATGAAGTTTTCCTTAGCGCACTCCAAATCAAACTCTTCTTCTTTCATCGAAGCCTTGCAAACCGAAGTACTATCTTCAAGTTGTTTTCGTTTATCATCCCCAATTGCAATTCCACTTCGGAGCACAATGTTCACATTTGGATCTTCCTCACATGGCTCAGATCTCATCATCTACAGGTTCTAAGTCGGGGGAGGCAGTAGCACTCCCTTGTTGTGTATCCTAGCTATCAGCATATGACAATCCTCTGTCTCATGATCAAACAAGGTACAATATAGACATGATGAACGCATTGGGTTTTTAAAATCATGGGCATAATGTCATGGCCCTCCACAATTGTATCATATCAGCTGTTTGCGACCTCTTCTAGGTCCTCCTCCACCTCGACCTCATTCGCGCCCCTGAAAATCCGGTTTGTGCCACTCCTGCGTTCTGGTCTAGGGGCCGCGTTTTAGCCTGAAATCTATAGGTGGGAGTTCTATCCATCATAAACTCATATCTTCATAAGTGCACTCATCGTGTCCAACCAATCTACAAAAATTATAGAACAATTGTTGCGAATTTTGCGTGTACTTCTGTAACAAATGGTAGTTGTCCGTAGCATGCTTTCCTCCTATTTGACAAATCATGCACCACAAAGTAGGTGCCGTGATAGGTCCTGCTTGTGCTTCCTGCCTTAATAGCATCGATCCTCCTCCCGCAAGGTAATTCTCAAACATAGGGCAATGGTCCTTATCATGACCTCGACCCTTGTATTTTACGCATCATGCCTCTTTGCGCACTTCCGGGCGAGCTGTCCTGTCTTGTTTCAGACTCTACATTTCAAGGCATAAGTTTTTCAACTGCGCATGGATTTGCTAAACTCCCAAGTTAAGGCCCTACATTGGGGTCTTATGCAACCTCATTGTGATCTCTAAGTCCTTTGCTTGAGTCGGTAACCTCTATTGTGATAGCGCGTTCCTCAAATGTAGCGTTAGCGATGATACAAACCATTCATGGTGCTGTCCATCCGTCAAAGTCATATTAGCTTCACGAATTATGCACTTTAGCCTCTGATCAAACTCCTAAGGAGTATCACCTGGTATCATTTTGATCTCTTTGAAAACAATGATCGACTGCGCTTCTGACTTCGGCCTACTAAATTCCTTATTTAGCGCAGTTTGGATATCCACGATCCACGCAGTTAGATTGTCATTAGAATGCTTAATATACCAGGTCAGCACGTAGTCCTACAAGGTGCTAACTAATGTCACTTTCTTTATATTGTCATCTATAACTCCCTGTGCTTCCCATACGGATCTCATCATGAACCAAAACTAGTTCGGATCCTCATTTCCTACTCCCTTGAACTTAGGCAATTTTATCACGCTTGCCATGTTGACTCGCCGTGGTGGTGGAGGTGGTATGAGTGAAGTTGGAGGTGAAGGCGGTGAAGCTAGTGTTGGTGTGGGTGGGGGTGGTATGTGCGGAATCATTTTCCTTATCAAATGGATCACACTTTAAAATAGACCTTTGCGAGCTCTTCCTCATCCCGTTGCAAAGGTGAAATCAAAGGGGTATTCTCTGGTCCCTTATTTCCTTCGTTTTTGTAGGTTTTTCCACTTCACGTAGCTCTGAACATCAAGGTAATTGCATAACCCTCTTTTCAAACAATAACATTTTAATCCAAGTATTCGGAGACTTTACGTACTTACCTCACAATCCTTTGAGAAAGCATCGCTCTACCTCACTATAGCTGACTGAAGTATCTACCGCAAACTCAGTAATGAATCCTCCTATAATTCAATTGAGCCAGTGATCAACAATGCACATGATATTATCTTCTGATGCTTCCAATCTGTGCACCAACTTTGGGGTCCACACAATAGAACTGTCAAGCTTCCACCTCCCTTGGCAATTCACTAACTTCGTGATCCACTCACACAGCTCAATAGGGAAAGATGCGAAGAATATTTTGTGTATCTCTATGTACAAGTAGTAGTCTAACCACTCTTCCTTTGATATTAGTAAGTTATTGTTCTCTTGCACCGCAAATTTGTGAATTCTCTTGTCCAACCAACCTTCAATTCCTTCTTATTTGGATTCCAATGATACAACATCAGAAATCTCTATGCAAATTCTGGTCCCGACAACAGAACCATTTTTTGGCTTGAGGGGGCCTAAGCCAGGTTCAAAAGTAATTAGCCAAACAAATCCCTACACTACTGGCCCTTTCGGCAATAGCCCACGGAGTGCGGAGTGAAGTCTCACACGAAGCAGTATGGGGGGATGTTGGAAACAAGTTTCCACACCCTTGAGATGTTTGAGGGGTCGATTTAGTCCAACTGTGAATAGCTTCGCACAAGTTAATTTGCGCACCACCTTGACTTGCGAGGCCTTCAAAATCTGTTATAATCACCTTCGCGCAGCCCTAACCAGGGGCTGGGATGCTTTCAAACTGCTAAGGCAGGGACCTGCGCTAATTCCCCAAGTTACACTATGGATCTTACTTATCTTCTTATAACTGTTAGTTAACTTCACATAAACATATACTTTGTCTTATATTCTCTTAGTCAACATAATGATATAAGTTCGCGCATATAAACAGTAAAAATGCAATTCATACCTAATATACTCAATGCATAAGACATGAAAAGATACACAGAAATGATATAAAACTTCTCTTTATTACTTCTCCAAAGGTTACAAATTCGACTCGCCCTGTGCACTCAGTTGTAGGGGTCCGTGCACTCAGTTGCGGACTACTAAGCCTCTATGCACTTAGCTGCGGAGCCTTCTCCTACTCTATGACACAAAGACTCGACTACACTTAGATAAGAGTTAATTCTCCATCTATTGCTTCCACTTCTCTAACTTATTTACAACTTAGAGCCTCGCTCTGTTTATAAAATCCCATGGTTCGCAGACTATGGGTAGATCTCTAAAGATGACATTACATTACAAAGATGAGGGCAGACAACCCTATGGCTCATTTACAAGCTTGTGCTCCGTGCCCACAAAACGTAGAGTCTTTACATCATATTTAGTCAAAATCTGGGTTTTAAGCCCCAAAACTTGCCTTGAGGGATCCCGCACCCAACATATATAATAAAACACCACTAACAAACCATTTTATCAAAGTACTTGATCTACATTCAACTACGCTTATTCCAGTGTTCTGACCATATATTTTATATTTCATTTAGGAAGGATAACAAGATATATGATATTTTTTGTTTGATACAAACTTTAATACAATTTGGAAACTAATGTTATGCATTGTAATAAAATATCAGAATATAAATTATAATTCCATTACAACCAAGAGCTTCCATTTGCCAGCATCATATGAACGCTAATGCATACAATGTTGTATTCAGTATTGTTCTTTCGAATAATTTAATCACGAATATATATATGCTATGCAACTATCTCACAAACTAGAAGGACACATATATCAATGACTTCAAAATCAACTTCCTCAAGGGGGAAACCTGCTTTACATTACACAAATTAACAATTATTGGATGATACAAATGACAAGACCTCCTTTCTATATATGTGAGTCTAAAGGGTCCCAATACATTCAAAGCCTACATAACAATAATATTGTAGGGGTACAACAATAAAAATAGTTGGCTCTATGGGGCACAATAATAATAACATGGGGACTATATGGGCACAATAATACAATAAGGGGTTTGCACTAATAAAAATAAGGGGTTACACTAGCAATATAGGGACCTAACATGCCCCTCTCCTTCAAAAGGTTTTGTCCTCAATGCTTGAGTAGTTCTGGACGATTCTGTATAAAATTCTCATCCTCCCATGTGGAACCTTCAGTAGGTAAGTTCTTCCACTTTATGAGATACTCTGAAATTGATCGATTTCGTAGCTGTCGATTTCTTGTTTCTATGACTGCTTCAGGTTCCAATATGATTTTTCCTTCCTCATCAAGTTCTAGAAATATTGTTTGAACTGGGATATTCTCACCTATAACCTTATTTAAGCATGAAACATGGAAAATTAGGTGCACTTGGGAAGATGGAGGAATCTCCAATTTGTATGCCATAGTACCAATCTTTTGTAACACCTTGTACATACCATAATACTTTGGTGATAATTTATTATCCTTCTTAGCTCGCTTGAGGGACATTTGTTTGTATGGTTGTAGTCGTAGAAATACCCAGTCACCTACATCAAGACTTATTTAATTGTGATGTTGATCTACCTGTTGTTTCACTCTATTCTATGCCAAAGTGAGGTTATCCTTTAAGAGTTTGAGAACTTGTTGTTGATGATCGATGTGATCTTCCACTGCTTGAACCTTAGAATTTTATTTTAAAGATGATGTGATGGATGGTGGATGATATCCATAAAGTGCCATAAATGGGGTCATTTTTGTTGCAATATGGAAGGAAGTGTTATACCACCATTCAAACCGAGGCAACTACTTGACCCATTGTGTCTGTTTATGAGATACAAAGCAACGAAGACATCCTTTCAAACATTTGTTCAATATCTCAGTTTTCCCATCAGATTGAGGATGATAAGATGAGCTATGAGCTAACTGAGTACCTAGGCAAGAAAATAATTATGTCCAAAAATTTCCAGTGAAAATGGGATCTCTGTCGCTTACAATAATCTTTGGGTTTCCATGTATCTTTTGAATTGTTTCCATAAATGCAGTAGAAAATGTACTGGCTTTAAAAGGATGAGATAATGCAAAAAAGTGTGGATAATTGGTAAGTCTATTAACTATCACCATGATGATACTCTTTCCTTTGGACTTGGGTAAACCTATGATAAAATCCATTGAAACCTCCTCCCAATGTTGACTTGGAATGAATAAATGTTGTAACAGAACCAGGGTCTTAATTGTCTCAACTTTATTTTGTTGGCAAACCAAAATTTCTTCCACAAAACTTTGAATATTAGATTTAAGGCCATCCCAAAAAATTCCTTTCCTAACCCTGTGGTAAGTTTTTAAAAATCCCAAGTGCCCTCCTAAGGGAGAGGTGTGCAATTCCAAAAGAACCTTTTGTTTGAGTTGGGAATTCTTATAGAGGTATAAGAGATCTTTGTACCATAATGAATATTTTTTCCAGCTAAATGTATTAGATGTACTGGATCTTTCTTCAACTTTTGAATGAGTGCCCACACTTCTTTGTCATTCTTCCATTCATCCCATGCTTCATTTATCCAATTTGGTTGGATAATAGAAATGGCACAAAACAACACTTCCACATCCTCATCCTTTCTTGAGAGTGTATCTACAACAACATTTTGCTTCCCTTTTCTGTAGATGATTTCAAAGTCATAACCCAACATATTTGTGACCCATTTTTGTTTTTCTCTTGAAGATAATCTTTGTTCTAAAAAGTATTTAAGACAATCATGATCCTTTTTTACCTTGAAGTGTCTTCCCATTAGGTAAGGCCGCCATTTCTTAAGTGCATGTAGTATTGCCAACATTTCCTTCTCATAAATAGCTTTGTGTAAATACTTTCCTTTGATTGGATGACTTTCGAAAGCAATGGGTCTTTCTTCTTGCATTAAAACATCATGAATTCCATTTCCTGAGGCATCACATTCCATAATAAAGGTTTTTGTGAAGTTTGGTGTAGCTAAGACTGGTGCTTGGCATGTTGCCTCTTTAAGATGTTCAAAGGACTTCATTGCTTTTCGAGTCTAAGAAAATTCATATTTCTTTAGTAATGTTTTTATAGGTGTTGCTATTCTCCCATAATTCTTAGCAAACTTGCGATAATACCTTGTCAACTCAAGAAATCCTTGAGATGCTTTATGGATGTGGGAATTTTCCATTCTTAATGGCTTTAAGTTTTCTAGGGTCTACCTTAACACCTTCATGAGATACAATATGACTCAAATACTTCACCTCTTGTACTCCAAAGAAAAGTTTGGAGCTTTTTTCATATAATTGTTTCTCCTCCAATAGTTTGGGAACCCTGCCAACATGTTGAACACAATCCTTCCAAGATTTGCTGTAAATTAGTATATCATCAAAAAATACTAACACAAATTTTCTAAGGAAGGTTTTGAAAATGGAATTCATCAAACCTTGAAATGTAGAAGGTGCATTGGTAAGGCCAAAATGAATGACAAATAATTCATAATGACCCTCATGAGTTCTAAATGTTGTTTCTGGAATGTCTTTAGCCTTCATTCTGATTTGATGATATCCTGAACAAATATCCAACTTGGTGAATAAAATTGCTCCATGTAATTCATCCAATAATTCATCAATGACAACAATGGGAAATTTATCTTTAATAGTAATCTTGTTAAGCTCCCTATAATCTAGACACATGCGCCATGATCCATCCTTCTTGTGTACCAATACCACTAGAGCAGAGAAATAACTTTGACTAGGTTGAATTATACGAACCTCTAGCAATTCTGCAAGCATACGTTCAATTTCACTCTTTTGGGCATATGGATATCTGTAAGGATTGATGTTTGGGAGAACACTTTCCGGAATCAAATGAATAGCATGATCATGACCACAAATATGTGGGAGGCCTTTGGGAGTCTCAAATACCTTGGAATGATTGTCCAAAGCTTTTTGGAGATCTGGAGAAATAGATGATTTCAATGTGGGAACCTCTAGTGAACATAATTTTGCAATTACGCCCCTTTGTTCTTTATTTAGAAGCTTTGTCATGCTGTTAGAGATGATTATATTTCTCGGTTTCCCTGTGATACCCCTTAATTAAACTTCTTTTCCTTCCAAAAAAAATTTCAAGAAAATTTATTGAAAATTAAAAGCTATTGTACCCAAAGATTGTAGCCATTAGACTCCTAGTACAACATTAGCACCACTCATTGGAATGGAAAGCATTGAACTATTCATTACATATTCTCCCATGTATAGCTTGATATTATGGCACTTTCTAGAGCAATTTATGATTCCTCCATTTGAAACCATCACTTCATACTATGGTACTGGATATATGAATCAATTCAATTCCTTGGCTATCTTACAATGAATAAAATTATGGGTACTACCTGAATCAATCAACACTGTTACCTTTTTCTTCTTGATATGTCCTTATATCTTGAGAGTTTGAGGAGTGGTAATTCTTTCCAATGCATTACAAGATATGGTTAGATTCATTTCTTCTTTCTCTAGGATTGGTTCCTAGTGTATATCCTCTTCTTTTGACATTTCTTGTTCCTTTTCTTCCTCCTCTTCACAATCTATGTAAAATAATTTATTCTCAGCACACTTATGACCTTTAGTGTATTTTCTATCACAACTATAACAAAACCCTTTTGCTCTTTTTTCTTCCAATTGTTGTGGTGTCAACCTTGTAGGTTTTGGAAGGCTAGGGGAAGCAACACTTCCATATTTATAGTTGTGAGTGGTAGGCTTCCTTGTTGCCATAATTTTGCTTTCAATTTTTTCTTTCCAACCTAAATGCCTTCTCCAATGAATCAGGTTCCCAAAGACGAACCTCATGTTAGATTTTATCCTTTAAAGTCCCTATGAACACATCAATTCTATGCTCCTATGGAATATATTTTACCCTTATATTCAATTTTTGGAATTCCTCAATGTGCTCCACCATTGAACCCTTTTGTTTGAGATTTATCAATTGGCTAAAGAAGGTATTGCTTTTTGTATCCTCATAATGTGCTATCATTTCCTCCAAAAAATTGACCAAGTGACAATTTTTTTACGAGAGCAAAGCCATTGATACCATACAAACTTAGTTGGTTCTAAATATAAAGTTGCAATGTGTACCTTTTGTGTGTTTTGCACATTATGGAGATCAAAATATTTCTCCATCTGTAGTATCCATGTTACAGGATCCTTGCCATCAAACTTCCTCATATCAATCTTTGGAACATGGTGGGTCTTCAATCCAACATTATATTCTATGGAATCATGATTAACGTTTCCTTTTTTTTCATCATGAGTTTCCTCTACTAACTTTTCTCCATTAGGAAGCATTTCTTAAAGCAACTTTGCCAAACCTCCTTTCAAACCTTCCATGTTTTTCTTAAAATCTTCAATTTTTACTTCTAAACCATCCATCTTAGATTCCACGTCATCAATCTTAGCTTCCATGCCATTCATCTTAGCTTCCATGACATTCTTCAAACCATCCATCTTAGCTTCTATTACTTTTTGTGAGAGTGAAATTTGTTGCACCTGGTCTCGTAATTTTGATATATCATGTTGCATTTCTTCCTTTTATTCATGAGTCATGTTAGAGCTTTCAGGTTTCTTAATAGGTGTTTCCATTTTATTTTTTCAGGGCATAAATTAATAATAATTATGCTTCACTATGTCCTTTGAATTACTTCAAACTAATTTTTCAAACCAAACTTATGTAGAATTTTAAAAAGACTACACACCTTTTTTCACTTTATAGGAGCACGATATTGAATCTATTGTATTTCTATAATTTCGAATCTCGAAGGTATAAGATTCCATCTTGTGGTAGCCCTATGAGTCTTCTTTCCAACCCCACAAGTATGATCAATATTGGATTCTCTAAGGAAGCGTTATTCCAAATATCCCACGATGGTTTGATTATAGACTAGTTCAGTAGAGTGAACTTGTACGAAGTTCCTCGTGTTACTCTTTCGATCTTCAGACCTAAAAATGATACAAAAAAGCTACAGTCCATTCTGTTTCTATAGCTTCTTACAAAATTTCAATATGATGCTTAGAGATAAATTTATGATGATTTTCACGAGGTCACATGTTTGAGATATAATTTGGAAGTCTGCAAAAACCATAACTTCCTTGGATCATATCTCCTAAAATATAGCGAGACAAGATCTGAAATTTTAACCCGAGGTTCATAAAGATTTTGGCTCAAAAGGGTTTTAATTTTAGCTTCTGAAACTTTGTAGAAAAAAGGTATAGTGGAAATTCCACGATGACCTGTTTGAAGCAACGAAACCCTAGAATCCAAAGCTTTGATACCAAATTTTATGCAACCAACTCACACAATAGAAGGAAAGATATATCAATGACTTCAAATCAGCCTCTTTGAGGGGGAACCTCCTTTACATTACACAAATGAAAAATTATTGGATGGTACAAATGACAAGACCTCCCTTTCTATAAATAAGAATCTAAGGGGTCCCAATACAATCCGAGCCTACATAACAATAATATTGTAGGGGCACAAAAATAGAAATAGTGGGCTTCTAAGAGGCACAATAATAACAACATGGAGACTATATGGGACAATAATAAAATAAGGGGTTTGCACTAATAACAATAAGGTGTTACACTAGTAGTATAGGGACACACACACACACACACACACACACATATGTATGTATGTATGTATGTATGTATGTATGTATATATATATATATATATATATATATATATATATATATATATATATATATATATATATATATATATATATATATATATATATATATATAGAACCACTATAGAAATAACATTGTCGAGTAACACAACAACCCCATATATGCACCGTGCTAACCCTGTCATAATACACTTCTATCGGCCTCAGTCATAACTCACCTTTCCAGAATTCATGCCGGGTCACCATATTGCAACTCTATCACAACATTAAAGCTAAATGTTCCACTATGATAGTGCTAACACTCAGGTCTGCACACTCATCTTTCAGTAACGCATAACATGTAACATTCTATTGCATCCATTGTTCCGACTTGGTAGAATTTTTATACCATATGACTTAATTATACATAGAATAAGTTCTATGTCATTGTCGCAAGCATAAGGTAACTATTCTAGCATTTTCATCTCTTAATGTATACTATTCCTGTCTATGTAACTATTATGTATTCGTTGAATATGTAACACTTCATCCTGGCTGATTCACTGACTATGTAATGCTTCATCTTTTCAACCCATAATTCTCTCAATAGAATGCCATGATACTCCTATCAATCCCATGCACCATTAATTTTACCATTAACATGTAAGATAGGTCTGTCATCGTTGGCATAGAACACTGTCATATTTCAGCATTTGAGAAATATTCATTGACCTTATCTCAAAACTCTCGGCCTAACATATTATCCAAAGTAATATCGATATCATAACAATCCTTTCCTAAAATCTCATCACAAACCTAACCATATGTAACACGAGAGTTTCTTTTAAAGATTGAACTGGTGCAACACCTTCTATGTCTATCGAATATCTTCTTCTCCAACTCTGTTAGTTCAATGCTTCCCTTCACACTTCTTGCACACACTATTTTTCTCATCCTCCTTCTGCTACCTTCTTTGTCACACATTATTCCTCTTTAACTGGTAAACTTGATAAAATTTCTTTATTTTCTACATCACTATTATTTAGTTCATCCTTCAAAATCACATTCCCTACTTTTCCCTTCTCATCTAGAAAAGGAGCTCCATTAGCCATAAATTTATCCATCAAAACTGTATTTTCTCCATTTAACCGTTGATTAATTGATGCAATGGCCTTATTAACCCAAGCCCACTTGTTGAAAATGAACTTAGCTTCCAAGCCAATGATTATTCAATAGTTGCAGCGCCATTTTTTCTAGACTTATGTAGCAAAAGGTGGACTAAATTTTCTCTATTTGTAGCCATAAGAAACTAACCAATCACAAACATGAATTATTTAAACCTCTTCTAGTTCCGTCTCGGCCATGGGAGCCTTTATTTATGGATTTCGTTAATGTGTTATGTCAAGTCTAAATTTACTATGATATGTTATGATGGCCCCATGAATTATATACTTTTAGTAATTGTTTTGTTCATTGCTCTCTTATGTGCTCTTATTGTTCCCTCTACATGCAAATATATATGGACAATGTAACTTGGCAATGGATTTCACTTGTAGCTCAAAGTTCAGACCAAGATGATAACCTTCCAGTAGCTCCCTCAGTTTCATAATAATTTATGTTGGAAACCAATTTATTTTTGATTAGCTATGTCCAAGGTTACAAATCGACCATATGAACTTTAAGCTATCTTCCTTTACCAATCCGATGGAAATAATAATATTTTTATTGTAGGTTTGGCCAATTTTCTGCTATGTGAATGTTTGATACAAAATTTATCTTCTTAAAATGATTATCTCTTCTAGCATATGTTTGGTGTTGCTCTCTTATGGCATTTGAAGTTATAAAAGAATCTCCAAATAGAACTTGCTCTTTATTTTCAACTTCCTAATCAAGGTTGCTATAAAATGCATAATGCTACAAGTCTTTCATCATGATATTCCCACTCCCCCTATGGCTTTCTCACTATTATTTATTTAATTTTTTCCTCTACATTTATATGGTTTTTTTTGCTTGACATTCCTCATGCCAATATGAATTCATACACAACTTTGAACTCACCATGTACATTATCTTCTTAGGACATTTTATGGGCTACTCTCCCCCCAGGATGTTACTTCTCTTCTATTATTGACTAGATGATTACCTTCCTGCTTAGAGAAGCTCCCCCTAAAACTATGATGACTTCATTATGTCATTGAAGTAACAAGATGCTACTTTTTATTCCTCTTCCACACTTCAATGGGATGCCTTCTACTATTTGCATTTATTTTTGAGTCATAGTTTGGTCTGCTTTGATTAGCTCTCATGAGGGTATTTGGTAGTTTACAAACTTTGGATTTGTGTCCAAGGTTGCTACATAAATAACACCTTATTTGACCATGATATGGTAGATATGGTATGTGTCTTATTATTCCCTTCTTACATTCAACAACTTTAAGTCCAAATTCATTGAACAAATAACAATAACCATGGAAATGATTTGTGTACCGGGTGGATGATTGTCTTCTACGTTTGTTTGCTTGAAGGAACCTTATTGTTTGTTGCATCTTCTGTTGATTATTCTTGGTTTTCTTATTCTTACAATTTTCGGCCATATGTCTAGGTTCATGGCAATTGAAAAATGAGATATATTTCCTCCTTTGATATCTTGAAGACTTTCTAACCTCATCTCTATGAGTAGATTGCATCCTTGGAAAGTTGACTTTCTTTGTTTTGTTCTTCTGCTTTTGGTTATGTTTCTTATTTTTTCTTGTTTACTTACTAATTATGCAGTTGATACCTTCTTCTACTAGCTTTTTTGAAGTTGCATTATCATCTTTAATGGTTTCCATTTCTGAGTTCTTCATGGAGGAAATTTCCTCTTCTAGATTTTTAGATAGTATATTCTTTTCATCTATTTCACTTCTCGCTGAACCAATTTTAGCTTCTGATATCTTACATTGTAGGTCTCTCTCCTTCAATCAATTTCTCGTCACCTCTTCAAGTTGTGTCCTTAGGCTAATAATTTACTCCTTGAATTCATGTTCTCTTTGATCACATATATGCAATAGTTTCTTATAGTTTCCACTCTCATTCCTCATTCTTTCTATTTCAATGAAGGCTAGGTCAATCTTGGATCGTTCTTCAACTAAATTTTCTTCATGAGAATAAGGTGCATTTACATTAGCTAAACATCTCTCATTTTATTGAACACTTTCCTTTTGACGAGACTTTTTCTTCCTTCACTTTTTCTTCTCCTTTTTTACAATGTTGTTACTAGTGCCTCCTTCATGCATGAGCTGTAATCTTTCCCAAGTTTCTTTTACAGAATTTAAAACTATCGTTGTCTTAATATGTTTATTGTGAAGGTTATTATACAAATAAAATTTTGTCTGAGCATTCCACTATTGTTCTTTCTTAAAGGGGGAGTATTTATAGTAACCATCACATACTGGCTTTCATACACTAGGTACATAAGCTATCAATTTATATTTTACCTTATCTCGCCATAGATGAAAGTTTGTTGTAATTAGCATAGAAACACTTTGATAGTCCATGACTTAACCAGGCCTACCTTCAATCTTTTATGCTTACATAGAAGGAACTCACTCTATTACCAATTGATAAAAAATTGACTAAATTGAGAGGGGGGTGTTATGCGGAATTTGGTATCTATGAATAAATACTAATTCCCTAGGTAGGTAGCCATACCTAGAACAACAGATTTAAAGCGCTTATCCTTTTTCTATAAATGATAAATAAGAAAAAGGGATCAGAAGACCTACTTTTTCTTTCTCTTTCCTTTTGTCTCCTTTGTTTGACTCCCATTGCTCCTTTTCGAACTTAAATCTCTTCAAAAGTACCTGCAAGCATAAATAGAAGATAGAGAACCAATCAAAGAAAGAGATCTATCGAATACAAGTAAATGGAATCAGATAGATTCACACATATAAACATCATACATCAAGATAAGCATATGGAAAAGTGGTGTAAACTGCTTTATGAGATAGAAGGAAGAATTAAAACCATGAAGTTTGATCCATTGCCACTCTTCCAGCTTGGGTTCCAACCAACATCACATCAGTAGCACAACACTCCGGCAGCATAACACTACTCACTTACAAACTCAATTCTCACTCCAATAGTATCTCCTTACAAATTCTCAAAGTCCAGCCCCTGATCACTTAGATGAGTGCTCAATTTATAGGCCAAAGGAGGAAGTTTTGTCATAAATGAGGGTATTGAATGGCCTTCCATACTTAGAGTTAGTTTCCATGGAGGAAGGGATGAGAGGATAGGAGGTAACTTAACTCATTCCTCATCCATTTTTGAGCTCATAGGAGATGATAAGTGTGGGAATTTTCTAGATGACTCCAAAAAATGATAATATTCCCAGAATGCTATGTGAATTTCACTCAATCTCGCCCAACATAGGTCAAAGTGAGCCTAGGTGCTCTGTAGTGCACCCTAACATGGGACTACCTGCACAAAAGTGCACTTACCCCTATCCAAGGCTGCGTTAGTCCCTCAAGGAGGCAATTCTGGAGGGTTTTAGGCCAAAGAACTCTCATGGAAGGAGGCATTCAAGGAGGTGACTTGTCTAGGGCATGTAGCAATTGAATTGGGGTTTGATGAGACTTAATGGTACTGATCTGAAGGATGGGAGTGATGTGCCCAAATGGATCTATAATAGTTGCCCCCTAAATCATGAAGTCAAAAATAAAGATATCGGGTGATATGCTTTATGGTGTGATGAGGAGGTTCCGAAGTGGTTGGTGACCTGCGTCGATTACAATACATAATATCATGATATTTTGATTTTTTCTCATGAATTCTTGAGGGAAGGCATACCCATGCTCAACGTATAAACTTTCACTACAAGTACATAGACAGTTGTCTACAGATATAGACCCATGATCGGAATGACTATCAATATAAAGCCATTGTACAGATGATTTGGTACATTTCCTGAAATCATAGCCCAGATGGATGAAAACAGATTCGGGGTCTTTTATCTTGTTCAATATTTCACTCAAGTATGATTCTAACTGTGCAAATATGTGATCTGAAGTCAAACATGGGAAGGCACCGTCTGATTACTAGCCAATGATGTAAGCCGTTAACAAATGCGAGAGAAATCACCGATAATGATAATAATCCTCAAGATACTGCAGTACATTTTGCATGGTTTGAATGGATGTTTTGATGTCGAACACCATACAAAGTCTTTCAGTCGAAGGCCAGTGATGTCAACCTATTGCCGAAAGTGAGAAACTTGCCATTGATGCATGCAAGCCTCAAGATACTGAAAGGGTGTTTCTAAGTCAACTTCTTAGATAATGTGCTGATGTCGATAAGAAGTGACTTGTCACGGGAGGGCCTTGATGTATCCCACATCAACGACACGAAACGAGTGTAATGATTTTGGAGAGGAAATTTGACTGACGACACAAGATTCAGGGATGGCGGTCATGAAAATGAAGGTTTATGAGTATTGCAAAGGATGAATTTTCAACTGAGTGACTTCTCTTGAACATGTCGGTGACACTGAATGAATTGGTAGCACTGAAACAAAAGCAATGGATGGTATGATATACCAAGGTATGATGACCATAAAGCAGATAAACCAACCCAAAAAGTCACAATGATGAAGTGAAAGTGTCATGTTCAAGAGCGACCTACTGCCATAAAGTGGTTTACCCCTTTTCCCATTTTCTCTAGTCATTGCTGACTAGTATCCCACATCACTAGTACCTCTTTATTTTTATCAAGCTTGAGGAGGATAACATATGCTTGTTGTATAATATCACCCTTCGGGTGAATCCATTGCTATGTGATATTTTAATGAGTCTAGCAAAGGTGAAACTCAGTATTGTCATTATGGAAAAGTTTTTTGCTATTTGATGTTTTAACGAGTCTAACGACAATGATAACTTAGTCCTTTTCATGTTTAGAGAGTTTGAAAAGGGACAGAAAGAAAACTCCACAAGTTCTTTTTTGTAGATTTGTCTCTCAAGTCCAAAAAAGCATAAAAAATACAAGAGAGAACCTATTGACCATGTTCAGTCAACATATTCCTTTTCATAAATAATATATCTCAGTTTGGAAAAGGGTTAAACTTATACTGAGTAGATGTCATTTCCAATCTGTTAACAAGCTGAAAAGGACAAGCACTCGACAATCTTTTCATATTTCGAGAGTCTGAAAAGAGCTTAAAGAGGACTCTGTTTTGAGGAATAAGTGGTGTTTAGGATAGCAACTAGTTCTAGTGATGTTGGAACTTCTCAAATCATGTTTATTTATGTGAAGAGGTTGGCTAATAAGACCACTCATTGCAATTGTTCCTCAAAAAGGGTAAAACAACCAAGTGAAAGCGTATGATTGGCCAAGTAGATAGTGAAGATGGAAGGAGAAAAATCAAGGCTCATCTGAAGAAAAAGACTGATAGAATGGCAATCACGAGGGTTAAAATGGAAATGGGTTCATTTTTACACAAGCTTGAAACGAAAAACTATGCTTGGATTCAGTTTCATTTTTAGACAAGCTTGAAGCGAAGAACTATGCTTTAATTCAGTTTCATTTTTAAACAAGCTTAAAAAAAGAAGAACAATGCTTGAATTTAATTTCATTTTTACACAAGATTGAATCATGAAAAACTATGCTTGAGATTGGTTTACAAGCCCCCAACATGATGACTCGATTCTAGGTGCATGCCCCCTAAGCTTCATTACATTCACCTAAGTAGACTACTTGTGGCTATTAGGTGGATGAAATGGAGGTTGAGTTACAAGATCAAGTGAAAGACTTGACTGGGATTTTATGAGATCTACTCAAAGACTTGACTTGGAACTTTGCTCCAGGGGACCTTGTTTCAATTTTTAATGAGCTTGACACAAGACAAGGAATTCTACTTAGATTCCTTGTTTCATTTTTTAACGAGCTTGGCACAAGATAAGGAACTATCCTCGTATTCCTTGTTTCATTTTTTAATGATCTTGACACAAGACAAGGAAATATCCTCATATCCTTGTTCATGACCCATAAGATGTCATGAATTTGAAGAGACTCTCATCAAATGGGAGAACAATGCTTTGGAAGGGATCCATAACAAGGAACCTAAGATCTGGTTCCAATGCCCCCAGTACATAATGTACAACATCATAGAATTGATCATCAGTTGATGTAGGCATGGAATGGGTTGCCACATAATTGACCTGTGGTGGGGAAGATACCATTGGGACAAAAGGACCATTTAGGGAAGATGGTTGACTGAAAGCCATATTTGGTTCGGGAAATGAAAGCTGTTCAACAGTGAAAATTCTACCTTCATACGAGAAACACATCACTCGAAAGAGTGTTGAAAAAATAGCTCCCATGTCATAAACATATTTGTGCCCAAGAAGTAAATTGTAATCTAAAGGGCTTGGGACTACCATCACATTGAGGTAAAAAAGATTTCCTCCCAAAGTAATAGGCAACTGAGGAAGGATCCCTAATGGTTGAATAGTTCCTTTGTTAAAATCCAACAGATTCTGGGTAACAAGCACAAGTGGCGGTGAACCGAGCGCTTTCCAAGCAGTGGAGGAAAGGATACTCATAGATGCACCTTCATCTATAATAGTGCTAGGTACAATCATATTACAAACCTATACTATGATCTGGAAAGGCACATAAGAAGGAAGATGACATCCTTCTAGTCGATTCCATTCAAAGGAAGTGACCAGACTACTTGGAGAGGGTATCGTGAGAACGAGAGAATTGCCCCCTTGAGTTATGAGAACGAGAGTATTTTCCTTCTGCCTTTATGGAATAAGAGGGTTTCCTCCAAGCTCATTGGAATCTAAAGAAAAAAAATAACTTGAGTGGTATCATATTCACTCTCTTCGGGAAAGGTATGATTAACTATAGGTGACACTGGGTCAACTGTTTCCTCGACATGTGGTTGTTCAGGTATAGACTCATGGGATTCACATTTAGAGAGAGTGGGTTTGACCGACGGTTGATTTGGGTCAGTGACTTCATCAACTAGTGAAGGATTAAGGGAGAGTCTCCTGTAACCAGATGGAAGTCACTGTGGAGAAGCAGGACAGTTATCCAACACTTTTTTGGCTTCATCTAGATAGGGACAAAGGTGAATGGGGTGATTCCCTTCACATAACCTACAGGGAAACTTAACTTTACCCTTCTTTCCATGAAATTTACTACCACTAGTTGATGGTGTGTCTCAAGCATGATCTCCAAAAGTTGATGGCACATGATGATGTGAATGATAAGACCATTCTTCTAAAATCTGAGGAATACTAGAACAATTTTGAAGGAGATGGTCTCTTGTACAAATTTTGCATGGATATAAAAATTTGTGAGGCTTATCGGATCATTTCTCATAAGAAATGGAATTCTAAGCAATGGTTGCTTGGTTGCCCCTTTCTAAATTTGCTTCTTCTTCTTCTTCTTCCCTTTCTTCTTCTTCTTAGCCATCTGGTTACAAGTTTCAATACTTTCACCAGGCAAAGAGGAAGAAGGGGAGTAAGAAACAACTAACGAAGAAGGAAAAGGGTCAACTTTAGGATCAACTGGAGGTTGATTTTGTCCAGTTGGAGGAATACTTGATTATGGAGAAATCATGATATTTTGAACCAAGGAGGTTGAAAAAAACCATACTGGAAAGCCAATGGTAAATCACAGAAGGGATAATGTAGCCATATAAGGAGCACCAATATTTCTGAAAGGAGGAAAAGGAGTAGGATTTCCATCAAAAGGAATTCCACGATCAGTGGACTCCGGATTTGTCACCATATGTATCAACCTAAGATAAACTAAGGAGTGAGCGTGGAGGATGTTATCCGTAGTCAATTAAATTTATTTTAATCAAAATAACAAAACAAAAGAGGGATGATCTAGGCAAAAGGATTACCAAGTAACTGTGAACTGCAGAATACCTCCCGACGAACCGAGAAGTATGGGTAGACAATCTTCCCAAATATTGTGTTTGGTGTATCACAGTGTACAAGGAGGCCGACTCGGTTACCTAAGGATGGATAACAATCTAGTGTTGTACTCCCATTGGTAGAGGGAATTACTCCCCTAGGGATTTTTGGGTGAAACCCTAGCAGACTGAAAGTTGTCTATTCAAAGAAACATGCATTCATACAGCCATTATGCTATTATAAGCAAATTCTATGATAAGGGTACGTACCTTTGGTCCTACGTTTGAGAAGGCCTTTAGGGTCCAAACCCTTCTTGAAGTTCCCTTCTTCTCTTTTGTCTTGCAAAACAAACAATTCAAAGAACACAGCAGTACATGGACAAAAACTTATAAAGAAACCATCTTCATGTTATAAAGAAAGGTAGTTAGTTATGAAATCTAAACAACCATTTACACATGAATTCAAAACATGAATATCATTAACATAAAGAAGATTCATTTCGGGAACCAAGACATGTGTTTCTTTTATTATAGACAAATAAAGTACATAAAAAAGGAATATGTTCACCTGAGTCACCTTCAGCACGCTCCAAGCAAAGCTTCCTTCCGGATCCGTTCCAGCCTCAAGCCTCTAACAAAACTCCTTCCATGACTCTCTCCATGATGTCATAAATGGTGGATGAACATCAACACACAAGGAAACAAAGGTTTCCTGTACAAAATGGGGGAAGTGCAGAAGGCACAAGGGACTTCAAACCTGGTCAAGGGAAAAATCTCAGCATAATAACCTTTCTCTCTATTCTCCCCTTTAGGCCTTCCCTTTGAGGTCTTTTTATACCATCTCCAAAGTAGTTTTTTAGTTAGGAGTTGGTTGGGAACAGTTGGGCCACGGGCACTAACAGGTGATCAGTAGGTAAAACCCGCGATCTCCGCCCGAAAAGAAGGAATTTTATATTTTTTTAAGTGTTTTAATACATACACGCGGGTTGGATATACACAGACCTGCGTATACACGTGTTTAACTCAGGGCAATGTCGCGTATAAGGGATAAAACACTGTTTTTTAAATTTTAGGACCAGGTTTGGAAGGAGGGGTTGCCCTAGGCCATCAGTACAACATCACAAACCATAAGAGCGAGATTTGGAGCTATAACAGATGCCCCCTAATATATGAGGTCAGAAGGGGTACATGATGGCCGAAATATATTATGCGAGTACATGGAAAGGAAGTCTGTCAAAAACCGAGGAGGACTTCACCAGAATTCAGCCTGCCAAGCCACCAAAGGAGATCAGAAAGAAACACTGTCTGAGGCAGGCATAACCATGCTCAGAAAAGTAAAGCATGTCCGCATATCAAGTACAAGCGGATCCACTAAGTATACAAGTATAAATGACTGAAAGATACATAATGGATCATCTGATCATAATGAACAAGTACATGTCTGAATATCACATATAAGACTGTCAATGATGTTGAAAGATGCAACGGATCACTGATATCAAAAACTGATCCCAAAAGGTACCAACTGAACATGATGGAAAAGGATGGTACTACACTGCAAACTCAGGTGCCAGCATATAGAATGTCGCCATGACTGACTGCAACATATAAAGTGGAGTGGTATCAACTAGCAGCAACAGGAGCAACTGTCAAGTGAACCAATGAATGCTAATACAACCTGAGGTCTTCACCGACCGCCATGATACATTTCTACACCATGGGAATAAATGATCTGAAGTCGACCATGTGAGAAATCGTTTCATTACCGGTCATTGATGTATACCGTTAACAAACGTGAGACTACTTGCCGATAATGATAATGAGCGTCAAGGTACCCAGTACAATCTAACAAGTGTGAATAGATGAGATGGAGTCGAACACCTGTAAGAATCTATCGATCAGGAGACAATGATGGTTTCCCACTGTCGATAGCGAAGGATCTGCCACTAATGACTGCAAACCCCAAGGTACTGCCAAATGGACTCTAGATCTTTGCCCCAGAGCAATGAGTCGGAGTCGATAGGGAAAGATTCGCAAGAAGGAAGGCATTAAGGCATCCTTCATCAATCTAGCGCGAGTGTAACCCGTAGGCCAATAATGTGGAAGGAATCAGATGAAAAAGATGTAGTAACCCAACCGAAGTACGTTTCCGGCGTACAGAAGATGTGGCTAGCGCACGACAGAAACCCTTTGAACCAACCAATAATGAAAGCTGACACAGAGGCGAGGTATCCACCAATAGGGTCAAATGGAAACCAAGGTACTGCACGAATCCCAATGTGTGATAATGTAAGATGATTTCGAACACAAGGGAAACCACTCAGTCAAAGACCCATGATACTGATCGATGCTGAGCACAAGGTAACCTATCAATAATGAAAATAGGGCCAGGGTGCGGCTCTAGGCCTATCCTCAGAGCAAGGTGTCGTCGTCGATAAGGACAAGACCCGCCAGCAAGAAGTCAATGGGGACCTTCTCAAACCGGCACGAGTAAAGGACCAATATAACTGATGTGATGATAGACATGACACTGACAACCAGGGATGGCCGACTGAAAAATGAGTCAAGAGACACCGCAGAGAGGCCGACTCAGGCTAACTTCCCTTGAACAAAAGCACGACTCAATGTGACTGTGTGGCAACATATGATGACTCTGTATAAGTTCGCCATGCAGGAGGCACGAACGAACCCTCCATATGATTGGAAGAGATAACCAATCAGGGGAGAACTGACTCAATAACAAGGTTATGGCGTACCTAAGTCAAACTAAATCCCACCCATGCGGAGGAGACTTTGTTTTGAGTGCTTTGTTCAAGGGCGACACGACTGACTCTAGCTGCCAACAATAAATGGAAATAATGTCCCGTTCCCGCTCTTTTTGGAATATTTAATTTTTTTTGTCTTTTTCTGTTAAGCCGGAAAAAGAATAAAAGAATGCTATGGTACAGTGGAAAGAACGAGTGTCGGTGAAACAGATGATCTAGTTCCCGGGAAAGGAACGTTCCTATGCTCAATGCAGGGAGGTGAAAACTGGTCAGTGACACTCACATGTATGTTCCTTCCACGGGTCAAGGTGTGTCAAGCTGCAGAAGTCAAAGGTATGCAAGGTTGATTTTGCAGATGTCATGGTCAAAAGTTGGCTTAAACACGAGTCCAAGTGAAGCCGGCTCCAGGCCAAAAGGTGCAAGTGGTCAACATGCAATGTAGTAGTACAACTCAACACAAAGGAGCCTCTAGGGTAAAAGGCCAGAACAAAGCGGAGAAGCTTAAGAGGAATGAGTCTTCAACGCATAAGTCATGGCGGGACTACAGAGGACTCCTAAGCCTACTCAAATCAGAGCAGCATGGGCAACAAATGTTAGTGAGGTGCTAACTAGGATGCCCATGTAAAGGATGGCTCTACCATCGTGTCATGATTTAAAGAATCGGCGAGTGAAGATGGCTTGTGAACCATAACACGATGGGATCGACTTTATGGCAGATGTATCTGTCAAATGGAGGCTAGTATGCATAATGCAATGGAAAAATGGTGTCCCTAACCTATATGCTAGTGAGAACACGATACCTGCCATGACGGGTCAGCAGTCATGGAACCGTCTCGAACTGTCGAAAAACGTCCAAAATGTCCTGAAAAACAAACCAATCTCGACATTCCAAGCTCCCAAGTTAAAAGTCACATGAGGCCAAACAAAATAAAATTTTGAAAAAATTTTGCATTTTCAAAACTTATAAAAAACATTTTTGACTCACCATTTTTACCATTTGAGTTTGAGAGCAAAAGATTTGGAGCAAAAGGAGCAAACTTCCCACAGCCAAATTCAATCGTTCAAATTCGTCGAATACCTCCAGGTAACCCTTATACTTAGCTTGCAATTGATTGTGACAGGTTTTAAGATTTATGATTGATGTTTCACCGTTAAACTTTTGTCAAAAATTTGCTCGCGGCGTATACGCGGGTTGGTAATATTGAACCCACGTATACGCAAGCCCTACACGCGACTACATGCACAGGTACCCGCGTATACGCCGCGAATCATTTTTAAACAAAAAATAACGGTTTAAAATCGATTTTTCCTCAGGATGCTTGTCACGTGGCACGAAAGAGAGCACGCAGCGGTAGACAATGAAGTTATGAATAGTCCAGAAGCATTAGATGCACTCCGGGGATGCGGTTTGCTTAAATTTTTCAAATTGCCAAATATGAAAGCGAACACGCGATTGCTTGAGATGCTCATTGATTATTGGGATGTCGATGAGGAAGATTTTATGATCGATCAGATGCCACTCAGGGTAGAAGTGGAGGACATCTATTTTATCACGGGCCTTTCCTGAAGGGGAGAGGTAGTACAGTCCCGGGGCAGGTCACGGAGTGCCCTCTCGATAAAGGACTATGTACAGATATACTGCCCTAGACATCCCAAGAAGGTTGGGAGCCAGATTTCCATCACACATGTGGTGAGTTTGTCAATTAGGATAATCCTGTTCACCATGGCTCGGGTGAACGGATCATCCTCTCTGCATCAGGCATCACGGCAAAACATGAGCGTGGCAGTTGACTGTCTCACTACTGTGTTTGACTGGTGTACTCCTCTTCTGGCCAACATGAAGAGCCAGCTCACTTCTATCAGGAGGGGTCAGACTAAAAACTTTGGATATGGAAGCATCTTGTGTACTTTCTTTTTTGAGAAGGTTCCCGCACTCCGCCCCAGGGTAGCAGTTTCCATCAGCACCCCACGCGATCCACGCATGGGCCGGTGGGCTGATCTGATGAAACGTCTGGGGGGTGGGGAGGTCCCAAGGACTGCCTTCGACGATGACTTCTTCACCTGGTGGGATCAGCAGATCATCGCCGTGGATGACTACCCCTATGCTGGACTGGATTTCCGAGGAGATCCTGATTTAGTGTTACCACCGAATGCAGCATGGGGCGAGATTGGTAAGATTTTTTGATTTTATGATTTTTTGGATTTTTCAAATATAATGATGAATTTTGAAAAATATTTTTTGATGAGATTCAAATGACTGATATGATGATCATGTTCCAGACATTGGGCCTGTACGACCAGATGGATTCCCGCGGCATGGACGGCGTGGCCGAGGAGCCGAAGAGGCGGCTGCTGATACAGAACGGACTCTAAACAACGTCCAACGACACTTGGCGAGACTGAGCTGCCGAGTACCAATGGCCGTCATAGAGGACCTTCCTGAGGATATGCAGCGTCATGTGGTTGGGATGCCACGTGACTGGGTTCGCATCTTTCGGCGCGTGGCCAATGCTATAGTGACATACTTAGACGCTCATCCTGAGCCGAGGCATTAGATATGTCGGACATGATTATGGGCATTTGAGTCCCAATTTTGTATATTTTTTGGACACACATATGTACACTCGAGACGCTTTACGATATATATATATATATACAGTTTGACTTTTTGATGCTTGATTTTATTGTGATGAATGATTAATATGCCAGTCTAATGCTTGATTAGCGATAGAATCAGCTAACCAATTATGAGATCTTGGAATATGCAAATAATTAATATAAGTAAATGATCTTTGCAACAACCTCACTCTTAAATACTGGCGATATAAAGGTGGATCCCATACCCGATAAATGTTATTTAATTGAGACACTATCAATTGAGAATCAAGATAAACTACCAACGAGTCAATCCCATGAGAGATTGCCTCGGATAATAAATTAATAACAGCAGTATACTCGGCCATATTGTTTGAAGCAGGACCGATGCACACGCCTCTTGATGCCATCAATTGACCAGTTGGATAATAGAGTACCCAAGCTGCGGAAGCAAGATTCCGAGTGTGCCGACTAGCACCATCGGCGAACCCAAAATAAACCAAATCATCCATCAACACCTGCCAAAGTAGACCAAAAAGTGCTGATATCAGAAAACTCTCGATGATATATGTACAAATATACATAAAATACAAAGAAGCCATTGCCTGGCCAAAACTAAGCAAAGTACTTCTTTAGGTAGAGCCCATTTCGGGGCTCCGCCAGCTTGTTTCCCTCGAAATCAATTAACTCATACGATCCTTTTTCTAAAACTCGTTTAATAATGAAAGGACCGTACCACATAGGCTTAAATTTTCCTGCCCCCAAGGCGTCCTTATCTTGGTCATAGACCAGGACAAGGTCACCTTCAGAAAAGACTCGAGGACGGACAGACTTATCATACTGCGTTTTAACCCTTTTCTTATGGGCCTCATTCATCGTGGCGGCATCTCGACGCTGCTCATCGAGGTGTTCCAAGTGAATTAGGCGCTCTTCGAGACTCGAAGTCTCAGGAAGAAGCTCAACAGCCAACTTCAGAGATGGAATTTCACATTCAACCGGAAAGATAGATTCCATCCCATAAACCAACTGAAAAGGAGTAAAACCAGTAGCCATTTTGACAGAGGTTCGGTATGCCCAAAGAGCCGAATACAACATAATGTGCCAATTGGACCGATTTTTATCGATTGTCCATTGGAGTATCGTCTTAAGAGTTTTATTGACCGCCTCGACCTGTCCATTGGCCTGAGGATAATAAGGGGACGAATGCTCCTGACGGAAACCTAATTTAAGAGCCAATTCAGACATTAGTTGATTCTGGAAATGACTGCCATGGTCAGTGACAATCTCTCTTGGGATACCGAATCTTGAGATAACCTGATTGAAAAGAAACAAAGCTGCCGTGTCACTATCGTTCTTATAAGTAGGCATGGCCTCAGCCCACTTCGTAAAGTAGTCTACAGCCACGATAATGTACTTGTGATTCGCCGATGAAGGCGGATTACAAGTTGTAAAATCAATACCCCACTTAGTAAAGGGACCGACGGTGACAACGGGAAAAAGGGGAGCTGGATGCGCGCACATCTTGCGAGTAAAAATTTGACACGGGTGACAGCGTTTTACTGCTTCCACACAGTCCTTAAAGAGTGAAGGCCAAAAATAGCCGGCACGTAAGATGCGCTGGGCTGTAGCAAGCCCTGATAGATGACCGCCACAAGCTCCACTATGGCAATCATTGAGCACAGACTCTGCTTCCTCTAAGGTTAAACAGCGCCGAAGGATTGAATCAATCCCTCGACGGTATAATGTGTCACCAATGATAACATAGTTTTTAGCCAGGTGACGTAATTTGCGACGTTCATCCTTGGAGAAAGTAGAGGGAAACTTCGAAGTCTGGAGATAAACAATGATATCTCCATACCAAGGGTTGAGTGAAGAGATGAGGAATAAATGTTTGTCGGGAAAACTTTCCTCATAAACAGTATCCTCTCCACAAGGAAGCTCAGAAATTAGCTCCGCGAAAACCATAGATTTCTTAGACTTGGCAGACAAGAACTCGAGATCGAATTCTTGTAAAATTACTATCCATCTATTATATTTTCCCCCAATCACTCGCCTACTGAGGATAAATTGAAATGGATTGACGCCGCTAAGACAAAATTTTTATGTAGCAAGATATAATGACGAAGCCTCTGGACAGCTTGGACAGTTGCCAAGGCCAACTTCTCAACCGGAGAATAGTGGAGTTCAGGACCTATTAAGCCTCGGCTCAAATAATAAATCACGTGCTCGGCAAGAGCATCGTCCTCCTGAACTAGAACCATACCAATGGTTGATTCTGTTGCAGCGAGATATAAAAGGAAGTCTCTACTATAATCTGGTGGACTCAAAAGCGGGGCAGAGACTAATGCCTTTTTCAAAGCATCAAACGACCACTGCGCAAAGTCGTCCCACACAAATGGAACTCCTTTTCGTAGCAAACGCATGAACCCTTTAGTGATCTCGGCATAGTTTGCTATAAACCGTCTTAAGAAATTAGCCTTCCCTTGAAGACTTTGAAGTTGACGAATTGAGGACGGGGGAGGCAACTGAACTATTGCCTCAACCTTGAAGGGATCAACCCGAATCCCTTCATTGGACACTATGAACCCTAACAACCGACCGGATGTAACCGCGAAAACGCACTTGTTGGGATTCAACCAGATTTTATAAAAACGACAACGTTCAAAAACCAATCGAAGATGACTAGGATGATCAGTTCTCTTTCGAGAACGAGCAGCGAGATCATCCAAGTATGCCTCGATGACATGTTTGATGTCGTGGAAAGCGTATGACATGGCCTGCTGAAAAGTGGCTCCAGCATTTTTAAGACCAAAAGGCATCTTTCTATATGCAAAGGTACCCCAGGGACATATAAAAGTTGTCTTATGTTGATCTTCAGGACGGATAGAGATTTGATTATAACCCAAAAAACCATCCATGAAGGAAAAAATTTCATTACCCGCACACTCGTCGATAATCTGATCAATGAATGGCGTGGGGTAATTGTCCCGAATGTTGTGTTTGGTGTATCACAGTGTACAAGGAGGCCGACTCGGTTACCTAAGGATGGATAACAACCTAGTGTTGTCCTCCCATTGGTAGAGGGAATTACTCCCCTAGGGCTTTTTGGGTGAAACCCTAGCAAACTGAAAGTTGTCTATTCAAAGAAACATGCATTCATATAGCCATTATGCTATTATAAGCAAATTCTATGATAAGGGTACGTACCTTCGGTCCTATGTTTGAGAAGGCCTTTAGGGTCCAAACCCTTCTTGAAGTTCCCTTCTTCTCTTTTGTCCTGCAAAACAAACAATTCAAATAACACAACAGTACATGGACAAAAACTTATAAAGAAACCATCTTCATGTTATAAAGAAAGGTAGTTAGTTATGAAATCTAAACAACCATTTACACATGAATTCAAAACATGAATATCATTAACATAAAGAAGATTCATTTCGGGAACCAAGGCATGTGTTTCTTTTATTATAGACAAATAAAGTACATAAAAAAGAAATATGTTCACCTGAGTCACCTTCAGCAGGCTCCAAGCAAAGCTTCCTTCCGGATCCGTTCCAGCCTCAAGCCTCTAACAAAACTCCTTCCATGACTCTCTCCATGATGTCATAAATGGTGGATGAACATCAACACACAAGGAAACAAAGGTTTCCTGTAAAAAATGGGGGAAGTGCAGAAGGCACAAGGGACTTCAGACCTGGTCAAGGGAAAAATCTCAGCATAATAACCTTTCTCTCTATTCTCCCCTTTAGGCCTTCCCTTTGAGGTCTTTTTATACCATCTCCAAAGTAGTTTTTTAGTTAGGAGTTGGTTGGGAACAGTTGGGCCACGGGCACTAACAGGTGATCAGCAGGTAAAACCCGCGATCTCCGCCCGAAAAGAAGGAATTTTATATTTTTTTAAGTGTTTTAATACATACACGCGGGTTAGATATACACAGACCCGCGTATACACGCGTTTAACTCAGGGCAATGTTGCGTATAAGGGATAAAACACTATTTTTTAAATTTTAGGACTAGGTCTCGAAGGAGGGGTTGCCCTAGGCCATGAGTACAACATCACAAACCATAAGAGTGAGATTTGGAGCTATAACACCCATATATACATGAAAGTACATGGAGGACCTATCCCTATTAGCGATGTCTAATGCAAGACCGCATAGTGAGAGCATTCCCATATACTTTACGTACTGTAACACCACCCTATATACCCAAAGGTACGTGGATGAGCTACGATATACTCACATACGTGGAATGAGGTATCACACTCAGAATGTATTGCAGACAAGTTAGCGACAACTGCTATGTTTTACGACGTCGGAACACGTCTCTAGCCTAGAACCTCTAAATGTTTTGCGTTAGGTGACAATGCTCCATTAGGTTAATTCAGATGAATTTTAAGTTGATCTTCTTAACAATTTGCCTTTCAAGGTTCACCACGTGATGTATGTTTGCAATTCCTAGAATGCAACTAATATGATAAGCATTCTTTCCATTCAATTTAACAATGAAAACCTTAGCTAATAGGGATAGAGCAATCAGATTTCTTTTAATCAAAGAGCAAAGAGCACAATCTAATGCAATTTCCCTAAACTATTCCTATGAGCACACACAAACTTTTCAATGCATGATGCATGTTTTTCTTTTCAATTCCCTTAATTTTAAAATGAACAAAAGGAAACTAATGCACATACAATCAATCAATCTTTTTGCAAGAATGAAGACTTTATGACAATTCCTTTTCGAAAGAAATGAATACTTTTACGACACTTTATTTTGAACAAAGATTAATCGAATATAATCTAACTTTGAAAATGAATCAATAATGATAAAGAAATCATTTAAGAAACATTAATCAATCAAGTCAAATTAGGGCTAGGAAAGGAAATACAATGTTGATTTCAGAGACATAACATTCATTGATCATTCAACAAGCAAAAACAGAAGGAAATTTGGTGAAAAAACCCAATCTAAAGGTGGAAATTTGACCTAAGGTGGATCAACATAGGTTTGAATGGGAGATAGTGTGCTGAAATGCACTGTCTCTAAGCCAAGGGTGCACTGATCAGTGCACTGTACCCTGACCAAGGGTGCATTGATTCCAACACATTCCTAAAGTAGGCATTCTAGTGAAAATTTTGACCAAAAAACTTCAAAAAGGCTGAAATAAGATCAATGAAGGCAAGTAAAGTCTACTAGGGTGTCCTAGGATGTAGATAAACTACCTGGAATGATGATCATTCCCCAACAGAGTCGCCAATTTTTTATGAGGAATTTGGTATCTACGAATAAATACTAATTCCCTAGGTAGGTAGCTATACCTAGAACAACAGATTTAAAGTGCTTATCCTTTTTATATAAATGAGAAATAAGACAAAGGGATCAAAAGACCTACTTGTTCTTTCGCTTTCCTTTTGTCTCCTTTGTTTGACTCCCATCACTCCTTTTCAAACTTAACTCGCTTCAAAAGTACCTGCAAGCATAAACATAAGACATAGAACCAATCAAAGCAATAGATCTATCAAATACAAGTAAATGGAATCAGATACATTCACACATATAAACATCATATATTAAGATAAGCATATGGAAAAGGGTGTAAACTACTTTTTTAGATAGAAGGAAGAATTACAACCATGAAGTCCAATCCATTGTCACTCTTCCAACTTGGGTTCCAACCAACACCACATCAATAGCACAACACTCCGGCAGCATAACAGTACTCACTTACAAACTCAATTCTCACTCCAACATTATCTCCTTAAAATTTCTCCAAGTCCAGCCCTTGATCACTTAAATGAGTGCTCAATTTATAGGCCAAAGGAGGAAGTTTTGTCATAAATGAGGGTATTGAATGGCCTTCCATACATAGATTTAGTTTCCATGGAGGAAGGTATGAGAGGATAGGAGGTAACTTAACTCATTCCTCATCCATTTTTGAGCTCATAGGATATGATAAGTGTGGGAATCTTTTAGATCACTCCAAAAATTGAGAATATTCCTAGAACCCTATGTGAATTTTGCTCAATCTTGCCCAACGCAGGTCAAAGTGGGCCTAGGTGCTCTGCAGAGCACCCTAACATGGGCCTACCTGCACTGAAGCACACTTACCCCTGTCCAAAGCTGCACTGGTCTATCAAGGAGGAAATTCTAGAGGGTTTCAGGCCAATGAACTCTTAGGGAAGGAGGCACTCAAAGAGGTGGCTTTTCTAGGGCATGTAGCAACTGAATTAGGGTTTGATGAGCCCTAATGGTACTGATATGAATGATGGGAGTGATGTGCCCAAATGGATCTGTAACAAGGGGATGAATCAATTTAGTACATTCATGTTCATTAAAATTCTTTCCTTTTAGCTGATTAATTGAAACATTAAATGAACATCTTAACACATAATGAATAACATATTTAATATTTGAACAACAAGTAATAAGTGATCCAAAGCATCACATCAACACATAATAACAACACATATGGACACCATATATAAGTGGAAACCCATAATGGGAGAAAACCACAACTTTTTTATTGTTGTAATGCAAAGGCAAGCTCATACTCCCTTATTACATTTGATTTTCTATAGGCTCCAACCTATAGGAGGCTACTACCTCAATGTTTCTTCAAGCTACAACATGCAAGGAATCTCCAACTCCCATAATATTTTTGCAAAATACAACACACGTGATTCTCCTACCTCAACATGATCCAACCTATTATTTATCAAGCTATAACTTGAAGGAGACTACAATCCCCTGATATAAACAATAAACAACAATGTCCAGGTTACCTGGTCTATAAATCAGCATACCTCCATCTCTGTTCCTGCTTATTCTTCCGAACAAATATGATTTGCATCAACTCTATATATGTGCCAAGTAATTAATGAAGAACACCTTAATCAAATCTCACATTTTCTAACTCTCTAATCATTTAGCTCTCCAGCCTCACACAAATTTATAAAATAACTTTGATGGTTGTTAGTATTCAATACACGTGAATATGAAATGACAAAACTTATCTCTTTGCATTCCAAAGATGTCTCTTCAATTCCAAAACTGTTTAAACTCTTGAATATTAAAATACATAAAACGAATTTCATCATATCCAAATTTTATGTCAGTACAATAAATTTCAACATATTCAAATAGCATGCATAAATTTATCCTTGCATTCATATTCAAATAGACATGCGCCACAATATTCTTCATGTATTTTCCTTTTCGTTTGCCTTGCATCACAACAATACTATTGCATCACACTATCTCAATCACCATATGCATACATGCTTACCATTAGCCACTATTCCATATGCACACAATCTTCCTCACTAACCAACACCAATAACATATGTAAGCACAAAAACACCCTTTGCAACAAAACAAACATATGAAAGAAATCTTTAAGAATATGTTCTCTAATGAAAAACAATACATGCATCAACATAAGCATGCCATTAAAAATACCTGTTCAACTATGCATATATTAACTATGCATATTTCATTACATCATCCTTAAAATTAACCTTCAAAACATATTTCCAATGCCATATGAAAAGTCACATTATCCTTTAAATCATCCTCACACATAGAACAAATGCAAGCCTAAAAGATTCAATCTCCAATGCCTTTATGATCATAAGCGTAGACCATATTTTTGTTATGAAAGCATTACACCAAGCATTAATTCCTTGCCTTGCACCTCGTCAATACTGGTCTTTACTACATAATTCATCTCAAAAAACTATGAGCATCAAGCACCACAAGTATCAAACATACTTCTCCTTTTCCTTTTCTACTCTTTTTCCCAATGATATATCTCTATTCTCTTATCACTGCTTCTTTTTCAAGCCAGCAAACAACACCTACAATGCCATATCTCTTGCTGCTACTCCTTTGCTATTCCATTGCCTTTGCTACTCCTTTGACTTTTTTGCTCGTTTTCCATCAATGAAAATAATTCCATCAATCTATAGCTCAACAACACAACTCCATGTACACACAATGTACAAATCAACATGCCATATCATTGTTCTATTGTTGTTGCTCCTTTGTTGTTCCTTTGCTGCTCCTGTACTGCTCCTTTTCCTTTGCCATCAATGACAACAATGTGAAAAATTCCTTTATAAATTTTTCTTTTTACATATTTCACAAAATTATTTTATTTCTAAGCTTAGAGTTCTATCTCCTTATTAAAAAAAGCAACTTAAATTCTCTTAAACACCTGTAGGAAGACAAGAAATTTTAGACATGCTAAGTTTTACAATCAAGAGAAATAATTCACCTTATTATCTTCCTATAAGGAAACAAGTTTAAAGAATATATTGAAAGTGGCACACATTTTGTGACATTAGAAGGTTTATTTTTAAAGCTAAATCATGATGAGGCATTCTATGTTTCTGAGACAATATGCCTACAATAATGCTCTAATTTGTAGATAATATAATATACAGGAATGCTATTCTTTAAAGCTAGTGTATCCTTCATGTATGCTTGGATTTTGATACATAATAATAATTAGTTTTAAGGAAATGATAGTCTACATTAGTGATAAGGAGATACATTTTGAGAAAATGATGGTCTCCAAGATTAATAAGAAGAATACTCTATTTTTGAGGAATAATAGTCTCTAGAAATCACCCTATAGGAAATATGAAATATTACTATGTTTTCAAGAAAATAGTAATATACAAGAATGAAAAAATTACAAAAGAATCATTATGAAACAAGATTCTCTATTTTGAAAAGAAGGATGAATAAAAAAAGTATGTTTTTAAGGAATAAACATTGCTTTTGAATGATAAAAAGTAGAAGGTGCTCTATGAAAGGATGCCACCTACAACAATGATATAAACAATTATATGAGAATGAAATGATAGAAATGTTTCTTCCTCTCATTCTTTTTAATTACCTACGTTCATTACAAAATGAAAATCAGTTTGAAACATGGGTTAATCCTTTGTCAATTCCATTTCCAATTCATTTGATTTCACTGTGATACTCTAAAATCAATAGTACATGACAATATAAAAGATAGGGAGTCAACCACTATAACCTTGGGAAACTAAGAAGGTTACAACATTTGGGACCCCGGTGTATGCCTGGTCATTCAACTGGTTTTGGTTATATATGTGTTTCATTTTCCAAGAAGTGTGATTGAATTGGTTTGTTTTCAAAGTTTTGTTTCATGTTTTCTTTTCTTAGTCCTCTAATTTTGCTAACATTAGAATTCTAGACCTCTACTAGTTGACTTTAGTACTTTGTGTTAGATGTGGTAGTCGATCTAGCCTAGCTCCTTACATATTGTAATGTGCTTCTAAGTTTATGAACACTTGGATTGATATAGATACATTGTATGTATATTTTGATGGCACCTATGTCTATGTCACTTATACTTATAAATACGTAAAAATACAAAAAGAAAAAAATAAAATAAAAATTCCATTTGGTTAAATGCAAAATAGGTAAGAGTCCAATCACCTGTGGTGGCCTAGGTGTGAGCAATACGAAAATGATGAATTTGGATTTTGGGGGGAATTATTACAATGTCTAAGTATAAATAGAAATGAATAGTGCAAATAAGCCTTTTTGAAAAAATATAACAATGTAAACTTTGAAACGGAAACTATAAACTCAAAACGGGAACTCTGGCCAAAAACCCCCAAAAAACATCAAAAACAGTGCTAAAAACGAAAAGTGTGTATACTGGAACGATGTTCTTTTTTTAGGTGTCAATTTTGAACGTGTTTTAAAAATGGCGGTGACTACGAAATTTACTACGAAATTTTCGTGCAAAATATAGCTTCAAAACGAAAGTGATGCTACTGGAATAACGTTTTTTTTTTTTAGGGTCAATTTTCAAACTTTTTAAAAAATGCTAATAAAACCAATTTTTTATGTTTCAAACAAAGTTAATTTTTAAGGAACAAACACATTAATGTTTCTGGTAGAATATCATTTTTCTTTCCTAAGTATAAATTTAACATGTTTTCAACCACACCATGCTAGATACAAAAGAAATTGAAATTTTTTCAACTATAAAATTAAAAAACCATGACATTATGAACAAAGTATATCACTGAATGAAATCAAAAGTCTTTATTTGTATATTGAATAAAACAGACATTATATCTCTAATTTGATATTGCATTGTAGATATTTAAACAATAAAATTTATCATACTTAAGACATAATCCAACAGCATAAAAATGCTTCATAACTTCTCATTTAACAACATATGGAAAACATTAATTTTATTTGAAGATATGATGCATACATCAGTTATATAATCTGTCTTAAACAATTATTCAAAATCACTCATATTTTCTTGCACACCATCACAATTCACATCTTCAGATGAGTGACTGGATGCTGACGAAGATGTTCCATATTCTTCTCTTTCATCAACTAGTGCCCCATCTGAGTCCACATGCATGCCCAACATTCCAGGTTTCAAAAGTCTTCTAGATCTACGACTGGTTTCAGCAGACTCCCATGTCAACACTATTCCTTCTGGTAACAACATTTTCAGAATCTCTATCGTCTTGAAGCGAAGAGTTCCTCTCTTTGATAAATTGAAGTCATAAACAAGTATGTCAACATCCTTCAATTGTAATATGTCTGTGCGGCGGCGATTTATATTTGTACCCTTTCTTTTCTTTTTCCACCATTTTTTTTGTCAACTACCATCTCTGGCTTATACACACCATTGAATGGGTGTGTATTTGTGGCATACCAATGTACTTCAACACTTGTAACATCCTCATTTTCTATAAAGACCTTTATAACTTTAGCAACCCAAAATGGATAGCCTTTGGGATCTCCATCTGCTAGCACTGCAATCATGCAACCCTCTTTAATATCATGTACTGAACCCCTAAAAGGTCTTCCATGGCTTCACGTTGTGCACGAGATCTTCTGGAACCAATATACATCTCTCTTTCCATTGCCTGTGAAGAATTAATAATACCTTGAGTTTGTTGCTGTTCAACAATGTTTACTTCCTCTTGTTCATTCGACACATTTTGTGGCCAAATAAATGGATTTTTCAAAGGTATATCTTCATTGGTTGTTGTTGAAATGATATCACTTTGATTATTGAAAAATGACTCCCACCAAACTGAATCAACAATGTCAAAGTACTCATATGTATATCTAATACATTTTTTTAATTCTTCTAGGCAATCAGAATAATTTATATGTCTATTCTATCTGCGTGCATTCTGAACTTCACCAACTGATTGTAATAACAATATTTTTGATGCAAATATTGGACGATCTGGAATGAACTTCAAAAATTGCAAACCTGATGACGGTGCCCATTCTGTAGTAGTTGAAAACTTCTTGCCCCATATTAGTGTTTTCCCATCAATTTTTTTTATACGAAATTGATGTTGGAAGCTAATATCATTAAGTTTTTCAATGCATTTCCCCTCACCATATGATCCTAGAATAAACCTTCGCATGTCAACAGTTTATTCCAACACTTCAAAAGCAGGCTCTGGCATGTATGATTTCTTAATACATTCAATTAGTGATGGCAAGCTCCCAACTTCTTTCCTCCTCAACGTGACTGAAAAACGACTGAACATCTGATCAATATGGTCATGAGTGTGCCCAACAAGAAGGAAACCAACCTTTACCTTTTGAAAAATTCTCAATTCAACAAGCATGTTCAGATACCCAAAAACAACCTGATTTTTTTTTTCACGGCAAGTGTTGTCCAATTGTAGATACAAAACTTCAGGAAGATTACTAGACCAATGAGAAATCACATCATGAATTATGGTTATGGTCATATTTGCATCATTATGAATGTTTGGAGCTGTGAAGTACACCCTTGGCAACATTTTCCCATTGAAGACCATACAACCGACCAAGTGAAACTGAATAAAATTTTCCTCTTGTAGATTTTTGGGTGTGCGAACAAAATGTGGTAAAAGTGTTTTCTTCTGGTCCATACCATCAATTATCAAACCCAAATATTTATTTGGATTATCATAACACTTCTTTCGATGCTTGTACAACTTCTTCCTTTCATTTGTTTGTTGTTTGCGATGCTCCTGAAGTTCTTTGACAATTAAATCTACACAACATAAAAGAAATTCATTAAGAAATATGTTTTCATAGTTGATGACTATACAATTTTGAAAGTAAAAGTTATGAACACTTACCTCTTTCTGAGCCTTCACATTTGTCCCTTTTTGATTTAAGAGCTTACCTCTTTCTGAGCCTTCACATTTGTCCCTTTTTGATTTAAGAGAAGCACATGTACTGCAAATCCCCATCCTTGTCTTCTTAGGAATACGAAAATTATTGAATTCTTTCTTCCATATCTTCACAAAATATTGATATGTAATAAATTGGCCCTGTCCCTCAGCACTTTCTGCATATTCTTTGTATAAGTTGTAGATTTCTCATCTTGAAAAATTATCTGGAATATGTATTGTCTCTCTATTTGGCATACACTCTCCATGCTTTGAAAAGAAATCTTTCATCCGTGACATTGCAGTATTTGATAATGGCCCAAACTGTCTTTTATAACGTACTTCTGAATAAAATGTGGGATCCTTTTCCAAATTTTCTTGAATTCTCGAGAGACGAAAATTCCCAATTGAATGAAACATTTTGAAAGCTTTTCTACACAATAATAAATTCCTAATATGATAATCATAACCTGACAATGTAGATTGCATGCAGCCAACTAAATATGAGTTTTGCATGCTTTTATTCATTGACAAATATCTCTTCCTGCTTTCTAATGCAAATTTGAAATCCATACGTTTCAAGCAATTTTTTTGGCAACATTCACTTGAAATGATAGTGCTGATAGAACTTATTCTCGTCAGATATTCTGCTCTACCCCTTGTATAACTAGAATAGTTTGCATTGATACGAAAAGGTCTGCTCCTACTCCTCGATACAATATTTCTTGGCAACATCTCCATCATTGGATCATCACTGCTGCTCTCATCCTGTTCTTCATCACTGCTGCTCTCATAGTCCTTAGAATCAGGACTAAGAGGACATTGTGATACTCCAGTCTTTTGAAAATCATCATCCCGCGCTTCATCACTGCTGCTCTCATAGTCCTTAGAATCAGGACTAAGAGGACTTTGTGATACTCCAATCTTTTGAAAATCATCATCCCGCGCTTCATCATTGCTGCTCTCATAGTCCTTAGAATCAGGACTAAGAGGACATTGTGATACTCCAATCTTTTGAAAATCATCATCCCGTGCTTCATCACTGCTGCTCTCATAGTCCTTAGAATCAGGACTAAGAGGACATTGTGATACTCCAATCTTTTGAAAATCATCATCCCGCGCTTCATCACTGCTGCTCTCATAGTCCTTAGAATCAGGACTAAGAGGACATTGTGATACTCCAATCTTTTGAAAATCATCATCTCGCGCTTCATCACCACTGCTCTCATAGTCCTTAGAATTAGGACTAACTGGACACTTTGACACTCCATTCTTTTGAAATTCATTATCACACTCATCATCACTGCTGCTCTCATAGTCCTTAGAATTAGGACTAAGTGGACACTTTGACACTCCATTTTTTTGAAATTCATTATCACACTTTTCATCACTACTGCTCTCATAGTCCTTAGAATTAGGACTAAGTGGACACCGTGACACTCCATTATTTTGAAATTCGCCATCATGCACGTCAAAACTACTGCTCTCATAGTCTTCAGAATTAGGACTGAGTGGACACTATGACCCTCCATTCTTTTGAACTTCACCATCACACTCTTCAAAACTGCTACTCTCATAGTCCTCAGAATTAGGACTAAGTGGACATCGTGACACTCCATTCTTTTGAACTTCACCATCATGCTCTTCATCACCGCTGCTTTCATAGTCCTTAGAATTTGGACTAAGTGGAATCTGTGACTCTTTATTAATTTGAAATTCTCCATCCCCTCTTTCATCAGTGCTGCTCTCGTAGTCTTTAGAATCGGGACTAAGTGGAAGAATTGACTTTCTATTCATAGTGGGCGAATTCCCGCTATATTCATCAATATGAATAGAGTTGTTACGCGATGAAGATGTTCATGGTGTATAAACCGAAACTTCACCATCAGAACAATCCATCGCTTTCAAATAGAAGATGTTGAATGATACAAATGGAGTCTCCTAAGAATATTATATAGCTTAAATAATGAAATATTCCCTCCAAAATTATTCCCTCCAAAAATTTTCGCGAAAATATTTCCCTCCAAAAATTTTCGCGAAATATTTCCCTCCAAAAGTTTGTTTAGATTTATTTACCTTTATTATTTTATTCTACAATTCATTGAAAAACATAAACTAAATTTTTTTATGAAATCAATCACTGAAATTCAAATTGTAAACTACAACTTCTATATTAATTATTCTAATAGTTAAAGTATATAATATTTACTAAACAACTATTTTTTTTTTTTAATTTTTATAATATATTCTAAAACAAATTAATCCCACATTCAATCCATTGTAAAATAACTCTACAATATTCTCTCTATAATAATTTAAAACAAATTATCCCACATTAATCGTACAGAAAAACATCTTCGTATTTTCACTTATATATTAAATTTCGTTATCACTATTACTTACCTCACATCCAGGTTTTCTGAAGTTCGTTGAAAGACGTGAATTTGTGGAGCAGCTATATTGCTATCAACAACATATTCAACGAAGAATTATCGCAATTGAAAGGTAAGTTCAATTTTTTTTTCAAAATTTTCATATTAAATTAATTTAACGTCGAAGAAGATTTTTTTTTTTTAATTAATAATTTTTCCAAGCCAAAATAATAATTATGTCAATCGTGAGCATGGTGAGCCCAATCAAACTCAATCACCCAATAACCGTGGGTAGGCCGTCGTCGTGCCCCCTTCCCCAAACCCATTACCGATCTTTCCCATTCACCCATGCCTTCTTCCCCCTTCTACCCTACCCATGCACCAGCCCTTGCCACCCCAACTCACCCACCCATGCACCCTTTCCCCAACTCTTCCTTCCCTACCCCACAACTCTTCTCCCCATAAGCCCACCCCCTAACTCCCTTCCCCTCCAATCTCAACTCCTCCCCCCTTCCTTAACGCTGACCCCATGGGCCCCACCCCCT